>CM031618.1:3584757-3586338 GCA_018398815.1 Conus ventricosus | reverse complement strand
CTTCACACGTACAGGCAAATTCCGAAGGCGTACGGACTTTACCGAAGTTCAAGGGAGGCTACGGACTGACTTTTTGATGCGATCACGCGTGGACGGCGAGCGGAGATTCTCCTTCCTCAAGTTTGCACAAGTGTCACAATAGCTAATTCTTCTGCGTCATCGATGAAGTATTCTGTGATGAAAGAGAGTACTCCTTCAGTCTGAGGGATATTTGCTGCAATATTTGTCTCAAAAGGTCTGAATGTGATATTGCGCTTCTCACTTTGTCGGTCCTCAATAAAATTGGGTAAACACTTACCCTTAGATAGAACGTCTCACCTTTTATCTTGTTAGCTGTGGCTATTCTTCACCTTCTGTTCCATCCTTAACGCGTTCATTCAATTTAACAAGTGTGGCTATATCCATAGATAAGAACAGAATAAACGTGCGACTATCGTACTCATCTGTACGAGCTCACCACTCTGCCTTCAAAGTATCCGCGCACAATGAAGTTTTTGATCGGGATCGGCCCGACTTTGTGTCCACTCGAACGGGCTCGGCAATTGTCGGAATAGCTCGTTTCCATGGTCCAGCTGGAACTGACGTGGTAAAAAGAACTTAGTGGTCAGGCGGGCTGTGGCTGTGGCTGTGGACAGGCGAAGGTGGGGGGGTGGGGTGGGGGGGGGGGGGGGGATGAACGGCTGTGGATGCAATTCACTACCACTGAGGTGGCGCAGAAGATGGGACAGCAAAAAACAAAAACAAAAAAACAAAACAACCCCCCCCCCCTCTCTCTGTGCCCAGATCCTGGAGTCCCAGGGTGTGGGCCGAGGTCTTGCCGTGGAACCTGCACCTGAAGGACAAGGACCTGTTCTACAAGGGTCAGTTCCCGGCCATCCAGGACTGTGTGTACCGCCAGCTGCGCCGTTCTCGCTACGTGCTGACGGGCGACGTGGACGAGCTCTTCGTGCCCCACGCCCCACACCACACGTCCCTGGTGACCCTGCTGGACTTCTGGTTTGACAAGGTCGGGGTGGTGGGGGTAGTGATGGTGGTGGTGGTGGTGGGGGTGGGGGTGGTGGTGGTGGTGGTGGTGGTGTGTGTGTGTGTGTGTGTGTGTGTGTGTGTGTGTGTGTGTGTGTGTTGTGTGTGTGTGTGTGTGTTTCTCCTGTCTGTGTGTCTATCTGTGTGTGTGCCTGTCTGTCTGTCTGTCTGTCTGTCTTCTGTCTGTCTGTCTGTCTCTCTCTCTCTCTCTCTCTCTCTCTCTCTCTCTCTCTCTCTCTCTCTCTCTCTCTCTCTCTCGGTATTTTTGTTTACCTGTCTGTGTGTCTGTGTGTGTGTGTGTGGGGGGGGGGGGGGGGGGGTATGTGGGTGTGCAGTTTGAAAGATAGTCCTTTTTAATTCATATCTGTTGCACACACACACACACCACCACCACACCAACACACACACACACACACCACACCACCACCACGACACACACACACACACACACACACACGCACGCACGCACGCACGAACGCACGCACGCACGCACGCACGCGCACGCACGCACGCACGCACGCCACAACACACACACACACACGGAAAAAAAGCAATGAG
>CM031618.1:3572257-3579757 GCA_018398815.1 Conus ventricosus | reverse complement strand
AGCCCCCGTTTTTTTTGCATTTAGCAACCAGTTTTGTACGATCAAGTTTAAATACGGACGGGAAAGTATTCTTTCTGCTTCGCGATCGCATTTAAAAAAAACTTCAAAGAATTGACAGTAAGTTGAAAAAGTTGGCCCTGGGTGTCCTGTGACCAAGTCCTCTGAAGCTCATAAATAGCAGGCCTTTTTGCCACTTGATGAAAAAGGGAAAAATAATTCTGTAAGTTGTAGGAGGGGGTGCGGGTGGACGACCTTGAAGATTAAATACACGATCCGACTTTTTTCAAAAAGCACAGAAAATTCAAATTTAGAACGCTCTTTTTCATATGTTTCGGGACGTTTTTAATTTTCAAAGTTGCCCCCACACGAGGTGCGCCTCGGGTTGGTTCCCCCCCCCCCCCCGGTACCCCCTTGGGAACAACGGAAGTAACATTTAACATTTTTTCTTTGTTTAAAAAAAGCGATTTGCCCGCATGTGTTGGCAGCATCTGTCAAAATTTGACAGGAAAAAAAAGTTACAAAATTTTTAAAATAACACTGACGGCTCGTTCTTGTGATGGTATGGGGGGATCTGGTTTTGAAATTTCCCAGATTTCAAAGCCGAAAATCTATTATTTAGGAAAGGGGGTATTCCAATTTACAGCGAACTAGTTGCTGTCCTGATGGCATTAAATTATTTAATTTACTTGCCGCTAAATATTAATATCCTTTTTTGGGTTTGTTTCACATCATTATTAAAAATTTTGCATTTTTTGAAAAATAACAGAGAGGGGAAATTATTATTTGAGTTTAAAAACATGTTGCACGTCTTTACAGAAAGGTACTAATGTTGAAATTTTCGGGGTTTCCATCGCCACCTCCTTCGTTTTTAAGGGAAGCAGACAAGCAGCAAAAAGGGGGCAAAGAAAATTTGGTAGTTTTAAGGTTTGATTGTCCTTTGTCAAAAGGAAATTAGTCTTTAAAACGGAGGATTTCTTGAGTCAAACGTTCCCTAAAAACCCTCGTACAAAACTTGTGTCGATTAGCCGCCCGGTTTAAAGCCTGACTTTTTAGACTTTTATGAATTTCCCCTCGAACCAAGTATTGCCAGATGTTTAAGTGCGATGTCGGGGTCTTTCAGTTCAAAATGTGTTTTTGATTGTGAACAACGAAACCCTTTTTGAATGGTTTATCCCAAGTCGACTGGACATGTTAAGGGTTTTTGATTTTTGATTCGTTCCCAGTTTTTTGTCTTGTTAAAAAACAGTATTTTTTTTGGGGAAGTCCATTAAGGAACATTTTATTCAAATCGTAATTAGAATTTTTTGTTTTTTCTTAAATTTTTTTCATAGTTCGCCTACTTTTCATTACCCTTTTTTTTTTTCTTTGTAACCCATGTCCTCTTTTTTTTTTATGTAATGTCAAAATTGTAAACACATGTTATTTAGACGTCTCAACAATTGGGTGAGAGACGTTAAAAGAATTTCCCTTCCCGCACACACACACCACACACCCACACACCCCCACACACACACACCACACACCACACAAAACACAACCCCAACCACACAACACACAGACACAACATGACGCAACGCGGCGGGGGTGCGCTCGCACGCACACCACACACACACACCACCACACACACACACACACACACCACACACACACACAAACACACACACACCAAAAACACACACAACAAAGCGCGCGGGTGCAGCACATGACAGGCTATGCGCCGCGCGCGTGCGCGCGCACACACACAAAAAAAACACACCCACCAACAACCACACACAACCCTTTTCTTCCTCCCCTTCTCTTTTTCTCTCTCTCTCTACTTTCTCACAAAATCGTGCGCCCCAGCACGCAACACACACACGACATACACTTGCAACCGCATCCCTGCACCTACAGGGGGGCCCTGCCAACGCACCCATTTAACACACACACCCCACACAAACACACCACACAAACACCCACACACCACCCCCAACACACAACCCCCAAACACCAATTACACCAAACCCCCACACACAACCCCACACCAACACACACAACACACCCCCACAAACACACCACACAATTCACACAACACACACACACACCCAAAAACACCACACACACACAAAACACACACACACACACATTTCACACACAAACACCACACACCCCCCACCCCACCACACACCCACACACAAAAACACACACACCCAAAAAACACAACCAATTTTTCACAACACAAACACACACCCCCACACAAAAAAACCCCACCACCAACACACCACCACCACACACACACACACACAAACACACACCATTCCCCTCTCTTTTCCATTTCCCGAACCGAAATGTGGCTCCTTCCATTTCCCGAACAGCTTCTTCAACGTCCAACTCCCTTCCCACCCCCCCCCCCCACCCCCACCGCCGCCACCCCCCCACCACCACGCCACCACCCCAGTCGCCTCCAAAAAACACCCCAACGCCCCCCACCAAAACCCAAAAACACCTCTCTAAACAAACACCACCAGCCCATCTACAACCCCAGCCCGGCAGCGGGCGCTTGTACCCGAACTCCCCGCGACAGATCCAGGTGATGAGGGCCCCGGGGTACGATCCAAAATCGCCCTGATCGCGCGTGTCCCAAGTGGGTAGTGTCCACATCGGGAGAAAGTGCGCAGAGGGTTTCCCAAACCCCGCGTGATAAAAGAAACGGGGCTACTGCACCCCTACCGGAGTCACTTCGGGCACAGCCAAAGTTTCCGGTATGGAGGACCCGCGTGTGGAAGATAGGGGGAGGTTATGTCCCCGAGGTGGTGAGACTGTTAGGGAGGTGAACAAATCGGGGAAAAAAATTTTTTCTTGATAGTGCTCAGTTTTGGAAACAGAAAATTTAAACGGAAAGGATAGGCTACCAAAATACAGCCCTCTTTTGCCGAAGGAAGAAATATTTTTTCCTTTTTTTTTTCGTAAGTTTAAAAATAGAGCCACAAACACCCAAAAGAAGGCAAAATTTTCGGTTTATTTCAACCTTTCTCAAGCCCCACTGGGCCCCTGACAAAAATAACCTTTAAATTACGTTTTTGTGTCACTAAAAAAGTTCATAGAAAAGAGTTCACTCAGAACAGAGTTACTGGAAAAAAGGAGTTCCGGGGAGGGGGGGAAGGGGACTTGTTGGGGGGCAGGGAAAAAAAAGGGGGGGGGGGGGGGGTTTGGAGGGGAAAGGGGAAGGGTAGGGGTGGAATGCAAAGGGTTGGGGGAAAAAGGGGGGGTGGTGAAATGGTTGGGGGGTGGGAAAAGCAAAAACAATCATGTAACCCCTACTAAAAAATAATCATTACCACACCCCTTCTTCCCCTTACATGAGCAAAAAAGAGATAGGGGGGGTTTTAAAGGAATGAAAGTGAAGGTGGATGGGGGGGGGGGGAGGGGGAAAAGTGGGAAGGGGGATGGGGTGGTTTTTTTTCGGTGTCTGAATGTTGTTTTCTTGCCGAGAAACCCACGAGGTCGAAACGGTCGTGTTTTATCTTTGCAATTTGTTTGTGCTGGTTAATTGGTGGGTTTTCAAAATGGCTTTATAAATTTGCTGTCAAAAAACTGGATGGAAAAGATAGTGAAAATTTATTTTTTGATGGATCTTCTTTCTTTTGCACAATGAAAACTACTTGAGGTGGTCGAAATTTCTAAAGAAAAAAGAAAACAAAAGGAACAGAAAACGCAACGTTTTTTTACACACACCACACACACACACACACAACACCAACACCACACAACACACACACCACCACACAAACACGTTTTAAAAATATTACGAGGTTCACTCCCAGAAGATCACCGGGCAGGTTTTGCTTTTTTAATACCAGCGTTAAAAAAGGGAAAAAATCATACTACATTGGCAAAAATCGATCCATCTTTATGCTGAAAATTTTTGGCTATTTTTTTGGCTTAAAATTACTGTTTTTTTTCCCTTACAGTTTTTCAAAAACTTTTTTGGTGATTTCTCAATCGGTACTCGGCTTTAAAATCACAGATTACAAAAAAAGGGGCCAAAAATATCTTAGAAATCATCAGTTTTAAAATTTTAACCAACTTTAAAAGGGAACCCCGTTTCCTTTGTGGGTTCCTTCACATCTTGGATTTTCTTTAAAAAGAGTGGGCTGACAAAGTAGAAAAAAAAGGGCACAAGGCAAGGGGACAGGAATCCACTGAAATTCATGTTCCCTTACCTCATGAGGGTTTCACTTGCTAACAGCAGTTTGGAGTAGAATTTAAAAAAGGCTATACCTGAGAAAAGATAACTCTCAAGAAAAGTAATTGGTTTTGTGGTTTGGATAACAAATCATACTTAATCATACTGGCGAATCAAATTCAGCAGTTAGTTCGCTATCTTTCAGGAAAAAATTTAAGCGCATCACAAAAACAGCAAAAAAGTTAGAGTTTATTTTGGGGAACAAATTTTTAGCAAGCACATCATTTTGAAAGAGAAGGGAAGACCTATCTTTCCATGATTTCTGAAAATTGTATTGAAGGGGGTTTAAAAAAAAGTACATTTGTTTATATTGCGAAGGTTTTTTCTGTCCGGGAGGGCATTTGTTTAGGGCTAGTTGATTTAATTATTGTTAATGTCTTTTTCTGACTTTTTTTTTTTTTTTTTTTTTTTTTTTCAAATAATACACACACAATCGGTCCCCTCCCCCCTCTTCCTCCCCACCCCTCCCCCCCCCCTCCCCTCCCTCCCCCCCTTCTTCACATGTGGATAGACGTTTAAAAATTTAAACAACAACACGCACGCACGCACGCACGACGCACGCCCCCACGCCGCAGCACGCACGCCGCACGCACGCACGCACGCCGCAGACCAGCACACACACACACACACACACCACACACACCACAGTTTGTCCGTTTCGTATATGTTTTTTTATCATTTAAAAAAAGTATTTATTGGTTTCGTTAAGTCATCATCCCCAGCGGTTTAAAACCCAAACGTTGAGATTTGTGTTCTGGGCTGTTTGTTTGTTTGTTTGCTTTTTTGTTGTTTCTATTGGAAAAAATAGAACTCTTTAAGGGGAGTTTTTATTTGGAGTGAAACCTTTCGTGGAATCAAATTTCCAATGAATTTTTTTTCTCATGGAGTAATACTTTTTGCAAAAAAATGGTGAAATTTAGCTCTAGTGCACATATGTACCTAGTACTGGTAATCTTTTAGAACCCCATTCGTCGTCACCACATAAGCAAAAAAAGTTTCGGTTGTGTCTCCTTGCCTCTTTAACCGTTTTAAAAATTAGTCTTTGGATTTCATAGCTAGAGTACAAAAACGTATTATAAAAACCCTTTTTTCCGGGAAATTCAGGGTCCGTATTTCTTCTTTTTTTTTTTAGATGCAGTTTATCCTCCATTTAATTTTTACGCTGTTTTTAAGTTCCTTGCTTATTTTTGGAGGTGTTCCCTTTCTTTTTAATGGCAGGTGTTTTTATGCTTATTAAGGGAGGTTTTCCCATGCTTTTTAAGGCGGGCCTTGGATTTTTGGCAGGTTTTTCCTATGCTTTTAAGGAAAGGGGTTCCTTTTTATTTTTGGCAGGGGTTCCTAGCTTATTAAAAGGGGAGGTGTTTCCCATGCTTTTTTAATGGAGTGTTCCATGTTTTTAAGGCAGGTGTTCCTATGTTATTAATGGGGAGGGTTTCTTTTTGCTATTAAAGGCAGGTGTTCCTTGCTTTTAATGGGGGAGGGCTATGCTTATTAATGGCAGGTGTTCCTATGCTTATAATGGCAGGTGTTCCTATGCTTATTAATGGCAGGTGTTCCTATGCTTATTAATGGCAGGTGTTCAAACAACAAACAAGAAACAAGCAACAACGAAGGTTGCCAGGACTTAATTGATCAGGGCATTCATATAGTCATATAATTGATCAGGGCATTCATTAGTCATAAATTGATCAGGCATTCATTAGTCATATAATTGATCAGGGCATTCATTAGTCATATAATTGATCAGGGCATTCATTAGTCATATAATTGATCAGGGCATTCATTAGTCATATAATTGATCAGGGCATTCATTAGTCATATAATTGATCAGGGCATTCATTAGTCATATAATTGATCAGGGCATTCATTAGTCATATAATTGATCAGGGCATTCATTAGTCATATAATTGATCAGGGCATTCATTAGTCATATAATTGATCAGGGCATTCATTAGTCATATAATTGATCAGGGCATTCATTAGTCATATAATTGATCAGGGCATTCATTAGTCATATAATGATCAGGGCATTCATTAGTCATATAATTGATCAGGGCATTGATCAGGTTTGGTATAATCAGCCCCTAGTCCATTCAGTGACGTCACAATCAGGTTTGGTATAATCAGCCCCCAGTCATTTCAGGGACGTTACAATCAGATTTGGTATAATCAGCCCCCAGGCATTTCAGGGACGTCAGTTACACAGTGGTGTGACTAGCTGCCAGTCATCTGGGGACGGCAGACACAGTGTGGTGTGGTCAGCTCAGTCTGTTTGGGAGCATAGGGTGGAGGTAGGTGTGTGTGTGTGAATAAGCCGAGTCAGCCTCTCTATGTTCCGATCCGAAATTGTATGCGCACACACACACACACACACACACACACACACACACACACACACACGCACGCACGCACGCACGCACGCACGCACGCACGCACGCACGCACGCACGCACGCACACACACACACACACACACACACACACACACACACACACACACACACACACACACACACACACACACACACACACCAGAGAGACAGAGTGTGTGAGAGAGAGAAAGAGAGAATAGCAACAGATATAAGATGACATGAAAAATCATAGAGTTCCCAGACTAGACGAACACGGAGGAAACATCATGACTATACAAATCTTAAATAAATGTTAGACCTAAGAGGTCGAAACGCGTTGTGTTTTGTCTTGTGACTCGTTCGTCCACGTTTCTCTGGGCGGTTCGCTAACATTTATTTAAGATTTGTTTAGATTTCCGCCTGCAGTCGTCTCACTTTGCAACTAGATCATGACTGTAGCCAGATTAAAAACGGACTTCGAAACACCAGGTCAAATCCCGAAACAAATTACCTAAAACAAGTCAGGCATTGAAGCCCGAAAGACTTTCCTATAACCACAGAAACCACCAACCACGATAGAGTCCGATCAAGTGATAGTAACTGGAGAGACAGAAGCAGGGAGAGGCAACTACAGAAACCACCAACCACGATAGAGTCCGATCAAGTGATAGAAACTGGAGAGAAGAACAGGAAGGCAACTACAGAAACCACCAACACGATAGTCGTCAAGGAAGAAATGGCAACATAACAGGGAGCAACCCACCACCACCACGATAGAGTCCGATCAAGTGATAGAAACTGGAGAGACAGAAGCAGGGAGAGGCAACACAGAAACCACCAACCACGATAGAGTCCGATCAAGTGAAGAAAACTGAGAGACAGAAGCAGGAGAGCAACTACAGAAACCACACACGATAGGTCCCAAT
>CM031618.1:3554373-3566873 GCA_018398815.1 Conus ventricosus | reverse complement strand
ATAGCCACCGTCATCACAGACTGGTGTCATCACACTTAGCGGAGTATGTGTCAGGAGAATAGCCATCGTCATCACAGACTGGTGTCATCACACTTAGCGGAGTATGTGTCAGAGAGAACAGCCATCGTCATCACAGACTGGTGTCATCACACTTAGCGGAGTATGTGTCAGAGAGAATAGCCATCGTCATCACAGACTGGTGTCATCACACTTAGCGGAGTATGTGTCAGGGAGAATAGCCATCGTCATCACAGACTGGTGTCATCACACTTAGCGGAGTATGTGTCAGAGAGAATAGCCATCGTCATCACAGACTGGTGTCATCACACTTAGCGGAGTATGTGTCAGGGAGAATAGCCATCGTCATCACAGACTGGTGTCATCACACTTAGCGGAGTATGTGTCAGAGAGAATAGCCATCGTCATCACAGACTGGTGTCATCACACTTAGCGGAGTATGTGTCAGGGAGAATAGCCATCGTCATCACAGACTGGTGTCATCACACTTAGCGGAGTATGTGTCAGGGAGAATAGCCATCGTCATCACAGACTGGTGTCATCACACTTAGCGGAGTATGTGTCAGGGAGAATAGTCATCGTCATCACAGACTGGTGTCATCACACTTAGCGGAGTATGTGTCAGGGAGAATAGCCACCGTCATCACAGACTGGTGTCATCACACTTAGCGGAGTATGTGTCAGAGAGAATAGCCATCGTCATCACAGACTGGTGTCATCACACTTAGCGGAGTATGTGTCAGGGAGAATAGCCACCGTCATCACAGACTGGTGTCATCACACTTAGCGGAGTATGTGTCAGAGAGAATAGCCATCGTCATCACAGACTGGTGTCATCACACTTAGCGGAGTATGTGTCAGAGAGAATAGCCATCGTCATCACAGACTGGTGTCATCACACTTAGCGGAGTATGTGTCAGGGAGAATAGCCATCGTCATCACAGACTGGTGTCATCACACTTAGCGGAGTATGTGTCAGAGAGAATAGCCATCGTCATCACAGACTGGTGTCATCACACTTAGCGGAGTATGTGTCAGGGAGAATAGCCATCGTCATCACAGACTGGTGTCATCACACTTAGCGGAGTATGTGTCAGGGAGAATAGCCATCGTCATCACAGACTGGTGTCATCACACTTAGCGGAGTATGTGTCAGGGAGAATAGTCATCGTCATCACAGTCTGGTGTCATCACACTTAGCGGAGTATGTGTCAGGGAGAATAGCCACCGTCATCACAGACTGGTGTCATCACACTTAGCGGAGTATGTGTCAGAGAGAATAGCCATCGTCATCACAGACTGGTGTCATCACACTTAGCGGAGTATGTGTCAGGGAGAATAGCCACCGTCATCACAGACTGGTGTCATCACACTTAGCGGAGTATGTGTCAGGGAGAATAGCCATCGTCATCACAGACTGGTGTCATCACACTTAGCGGAGTATGTGTCAGAGAGAATAGCCATCGTCATCACAGACTGGTGTCATCACACTTAGCGGAGTATGTGTCAGGGAGAATAGTCATCGTCATCACAGACTGGTGTCATCACACTAAGCGGAGTATGTGTCAGGGAGAATAGCCATCGTCATCACAGACTGGTGTCATCACACTTAGCGGAGTATGTGTCAGGGAGAATAGCCACCGTCATCACAGACTGGTGTCATCACACTTAGCGGAGTATGTGTCAGGGAGAATAGTCATCGTCATCACAGACTGGTGTCATCACACTTAGCGGAGTATGTGTCAGGGAGAATAGCCATCGTCATCACAGACTGGTGTCATCACACTTAGCGGAGTATGTGTCAGGGAGAATAGTCATCGTCATCACAGACTGGTGTCATCACACTTAGCGGAGTATGTGTCAGGGAGAATAGCCATCGTCATCACAGACTGGTGTCATCACACTTAGCGGAGTATGTGTCAGGGAGAATAGCCATCGTCATCACAGACTGGTGTCATCACACTTAGCGGAGTATGTGTCAGGGAGAATAGCCATCGTCATCACAGACTGGTGTCATCACACTTAGCGGAGTATGTGTCAGGGAGAATAGCCATCGTCATCACAGACTGGTGTCATCACACTTAGCGGAGTATGTGTCAGAGAGAATAGCCATCGTCATCACAGACTGGTGTCATCACACTTAGCGGAGTATGTGTCAGGGAGAATAGCCACCGTCATCACAGACTGGTGTCATCACACTTAGCGGAGTATGTGTCAGAGAGAATAGCCATCGTCATCAGAGACTGGTGTCATCACACTTAGCGGAGTATGTGTCAGGGAGAATAGCCATCGTCATCACAGACTGGTGTCATCACACTTAGCGGAGTATGTGTCAGAGAGAATAGCCACCGTCATCACAGACTGGTGTCATCACACTTAGCGGAGTATGTGTCAGAGAGAATAGCCATCGTCATCACAGACTGGTGTCATCACACTTAGCGGAGTATGTGTCAGAGAGAATAGCCACCGTCATCACAGACTGGTGTCATCACACTTAGCGGAGTATGTGTCAGAGAGAATAGCCATCGTCATCACAGACTGGTGTCATCACACTTAGCGGAGTATGTGTCAGAGAGAATAGCCATCGTCATCACAGACTGGTGTCTTACTGTTTCGTCCTCTCCCTGCTTCTGTCTCTCCAGTTACTATCACTTGATCGGACTCTATCGTGGTTGGTGGTTTCTGTAGTTGCCTCTCCCTGCTTCTGTCTCTCCAGTTACTATCACTTGATCGGACTCTATCGTGGTTGGTGGTTTCTGTGGTTATAGGAAAGTCTTTCGGGCTTCAATGCCTGACTTGTTTTAGGTAATTTGTTTCGGGATTTGACCTGGTGTTTCGAAGTCCGTTTTAATCTGGCTACAGTCATGATCTAGTTGCAAAGTGAGACGACTGCAGGCGGAAATCTAAACAAATCTTAAATAAATGTTAGCGAACCGCCCAGAGAAACGTGGACGAACGAGTCACAAGACAAAACACAACGCGTTTCGACCTCTTAGGTCTAACATTTATTTAAGATTTGTATAGTCATGATGTTTCCTCCGTGTTCGTCTAGTCTGGGAACTCTATGATTTTCATGTCATCTTATATCTGTTGCTATTCTCTCTTTCTCTCTCTCACACACTCTGTCTCTGTGTGTGTGTGTGTGTGTGTGTGTGTGTGTGTGTGTGTGTGTGTGTGTGTGTGGTGCGTGCGTGCGTGCGTGCGTGCGTGCGTGCGTGCGTGCGTGCGTGCGTGCGTGCGTGCGTGCGTGCGTGTGTGTGTGTGTGTGTGTGTGTGTGTGTGTGTGTGTGTGTGTGTGTGTGTGTGTGTGTGTGTGTGTGTGTGTGCGCATACAATTTCGGATCGGAACATAGAGAGGCTGACTCGGCTTATTCACACACACACCTACCTCCACCCTATGCTCCCAAACAGACTGAGCTGACCACACCACACTGTGTCTGCCGTCCCCAGATGACTGGCAGCTAGTCACACCACTGTGTAACTGACGTCCCTGAAATGCCTGGGGCTGAATTAACCAAATCTGATTGTAACGTCCCTGAAATGACTGGGGGCTGATTATACCAAACCTGATTGTGACGTCACTGAATGGACTAGGGGCTGATTATACCAAACCTGAATGTAACGTCCCTGAAATGACTGGGGGCTGATTATACCAAACCTGATTGTAACGTCCCTGAATGGACTGGGGACTGATTATACCAAACCTGATTATAACGTCACTGAAATGACAGGGGCTAATAATACCAAATGTCACGTGGGAGTACACCTGACAGGGGGGGGGGGGGTTCTTATACAGGTAATTGTGCAGTGGCAGAAACGAGCGATCACTCAATCCCTCACACCACCAGTCCACAAGAGGAAGACGTTTCGACAATATTTTTATTCACATTACAATCATTCACTCGCACTAGCACCTCCGATGGGGTATGAATCTTAACAAAGAAGAGAAAAGATAGCCGAGAGAGGAAAAGAAAAGAGAAAAGAAAAAGCATAGAAGAGAAAGGTACTATTCAGAACTAACTGACTTAGGGACAAAGTAAATTGAATAGACCACAAAAAAAAAACCCTCCCAAATATCCCGGGATCCCGCACTGTTCCCAACCTAACCCGCTAAACCGCTACAAGGACATTCAGCAGAATGAAGAAGAAAAAACAGTATTAGAAACAATGCTACATCCACGGACCTACTCAGCTAGAGTTAAACAAAACAAAACAAAGCAAAAATAAAACAACAAAACAATCAGTGACCGGCTTTAGCCCCACGCACACCACGCCAGACCCCACCACACAAAATTGAACCTCAACTTGAGCCCAAAGAACCGAGGAGTTCGCAGGGGGAGGTGGATCCTGTAGAGGGATGACTTTTCGTATGGGCTGGTCTTCCATCCGAGGTGAAGCAGGTGTCCCAGAAAAGGAGACAAGGTTCACCTCCACCAGTCCACAGGTTTGAAAAAAACGACTGGTGCCAGGACGAAAGATGACTGCGGGGTCCGTGGATACTGGTCGTCCGCCAGCCCAAGCCCGGGAGTGCAGCTGAAGGAAAAGGGCGAAAAAATCCCGCCCTACGGCGGAGATCAGGTCTTCCAGATGAGAGTCATCACCCTATAGTCCTGTTGTAGTCAGTGTGGGGCAACATAGTGGGTCCGGCAGTGCGTCACAGTATAAAGGGGTCACAGTCCCGTAATAAGGTCAACAATGTCTGTCACTACAAAAGGGCAAATGAACTAGAATAACTTCTTTCCCCTTTTTCCTTTTCTTTTACTGGACCTGTACTAAGGATAATTTCCTTAGTCAACAAAAGCTCCAATAAATAACAATTAGAATCCATCCACCCCGTCTGTCACACAAACAATAAGACAAGGAACACGAGAACGGAACCACACGTGGGGCGATACGGCAGGAATTCCTCACTCCGCGGTCAAAATGTTTAGCCGTTCGCACGCTCATGCGTTCCACGATCCGTCTCGTGTCTATGAAGAACAAGTAGAAATGAAACAAAATTTATTTGATATCCTTCCTGCCCAAAATCCCCTATTGAGCGAGATAAGCATTGACTCAACCTGTGTAACCAGAAGAAAAAAAACCCCGCTTCCATTGACAGAAATGAAGGGATATCATATGTAAGAGATTTTAACTTAGTCCAAAATAAACAGAACCCCCAGCCGCTAAGGGCCGAAAACGCAATTAACGATAATGCGTTTCTAAAAATTCTACAAAAAGACACATATCTCGATACCATTTTCCATACCTGCTCCCTCTCTTTAGCAGTTACACACAGAAAAGGTGTTTTCCGACCAACGGCACATGAAGGGAGACGAAAACCTCTCAACCGCTGAAAGGTTAGAAAACCCAAATAAAACAAAACACTGTCCAAAACAGACCATATAGTTACCAAAATGGCGGGTGGGCAAGGTGAGAAACGGTTCGCTCCCCAGTCCAACGAAGGGTGGCAGCCGAAACCGTGCCGGTCCACACCGAAGGGGACTCCAGGTCAGGGACGACCAAGGTGGTTCTTCCAGCTGGCAGGGACAGGGATCCCAGAGGTGTCCAGTGGAATACTTTCCGACCCGCTGAAGGGCGAAAGACTCTTCCACAAAACCCACACCGAAGTGGATAAAGAAATGTGGGCCCAGCTAGCAGAGATGGAGATCTCTCCGACTCGACGGTCCGTCAATCAGTGCCACACCACTAGCCTAACCAAGATGGCAACAGGTAACAAAAACAGCTCACCTGTGGCACCTGACATCAGCTGATGAACCACGTGGAAAGCGATAAAAGAACAGAAAAAGAAAGCTTAAAAGAAAAAAAAAATGAAGAGAAATATTGGAGGATGGGAGCGAAATGCACGGACGTAGCGCACCCGGGATGACACAAATAGCACACTGGTCAACACCCGGCCAATGTAGTAAAGATGTCACTGGTAACACCACTTCATACTGGGTTTGAAAAGAAATGATTTATCTTCTAAACCAAAAGTATGTACGTCCGTGACACCAAACCTGATTGTAACGTCAGTGAATAGTCTGGGGGACTACCCCTTTCACTTGAACCTGTGCCTTATTTCCACAAAACTGATTGTCATTGAAACACACCACTCTCTTTTTTGACATCTCAGATTTGACCGTGGACTAAACATACTATCCTAAGTCTGGTGTCCTCAAACTGACTGAGGATAATCACTCCATCCCTGCCGAGTCTGGTGTCCTCAAACTGACTGAGGATAATCACTCCATCCCTGCCGAGTCTGGTGTCCTCAAACTGACTGAGGATAATCACTCCATCTCTGCCGAGTCTGGTGTCCTCAAACTGACTGAGGATAATCACCTCATCCCTGCTGAGTCTGGTGTCCTCAAACTGACTGAGGATAATCACTCCTTCCCTGCCGAGTCTGGTGTCCTCAAACTGACTGAGGATAATCACTCCATCTCTGCTGAGTCTGGTGTCCTCAAACTGACTGAGGATAATCACTCCATCCCTGCCGAGTCTGGCGTCCTCAAACTGACTGAGGATAATCACTCCTTCCCTGCTGAGGCTGGTGTCCTCAAACTGACTGAGGACAAGCACCTCCTTGTCCTCAAGCTCCAGTATAACGGGATAACGGGGAAAATTCTGCCGTGGATCCCCAACTTCCTCCAAGACAGAAGACAGGCTGCTGCGTTGGTGGGAGGGGATCTCGCTTCTTCACACTATAGAGTGAAGAGTCCATCAGGGCTCAGTTCTGAGAGCCCGCCTCTTCCTATCTGACATAAATGACCTGCCATCAGGACTGTCCTCAGCCATGCGCCTGTGTACTGGTGACCCCCATCTGCCACAGGACCACCTGCCACAGTGCCATCTGTCACAGGCCATCTGCCACAGGGACATCTGTCACAGAGCCATCTGTCACAGGGCCATCTTCCAAAGGGCCATCTGCCACAATGCCATCTGTCACAGGCCATCTGTCACAGGGCCATCTGTCACAGGGCCATCTTCCACAGGGCCATCTTCCACAGGGCCATCTGCCACAGGGCCATCTGCCACAGAGCCATGTGTCACAGGGTCGTCTTCCACAGGGCCATCTGCCACAGGGCCATCTGCCACAGGGCCATCTGCAACAGAGCCATGTGTCACAGGGCCATGTGTCACAGGGCCATGTGTCACAGGGCCGTCTTCCACAGGGCCATCTTCCTTCAGGGCCATCTTCCACAGGGCCATCTGCCACAGGGCCATCTGCCACAGGGCCATCTGCCACAGAGCTATGTGTCACAGGGCCATGTGTCACAGGGCCATGTGTCACAGGGCCGTCTTCCACAGGACCATCTGCCACAGGGCCATCTGCCACAGGGCCATCTGCCACAGGGCCATCTGCCACAGAGCCATGTGTCACAGGGCCATGTGTCACAGGGCCATGTGTCACAGGGCCGTCTTCCACAGGGCCATCTGCCACAATGCCATCTGTCACAGGCCATCTGCCACAAGGCCGTCTTCCACAGGGCCATCTACCACAGGGCCATCTGCCACAGGGCCATCTGCCACAGAGCCATGTGTCACAGGGCCGTCTTCCACAGGGCCATCTGCCACAATGCCATCTGTCACTGGCCATCTGTCACAGGGCCATCTGTCACAGGGCCGTCTTCCACAGGGCCATCTTCCACAGGGCCATCTGCCACAGGGCCATCTGCCACAGAGCCATGTGTCACAGGGCCATGTGTCACAGGGCCATGTGTCACAGGGCCGTCTTCCACAGGGCCATCTTCCACAGGGCCATCTTCCACAGGGCCATCTGCCACAGGGCCATCTGCCACAGGGCCATCTGCCACAGGGCCATTTGCCACAGGGCCATCTGCCACAGGGCCATCTGTCACAGGGCCATCTGCCACAGGGCCGTCTTCCACAGAGCCATCTGCCACAGGGCCATCTTCCACAAGGCCATGTGTCACAGGGCCATCTGCCACAGGGCCGTCTTCCACAGAGCCATCTGTCACAGGGCCATCTTTCACAGAGCCATCTGTCACAGGGCCATCTTCCACAGGGCCATGTGTCACAGGGCCATCTGCCACAGGGCCGTCTTCCACAGAGCCATCTGTCACAGGGCCATCTTCCACAGGGCCATCTGCCACAGGGCCATCTGCCACAGGGCCATCTGCAACAGGGCCATCTGTCACAGGGCCATCTGTGCAGCCAGCAAGCAGTCTCAGGCACAGCAGGACTTGGACAAACTTGCTTTCTGGGAGGAGAGATGGACAATGACCTTTCATCCCCAGGAATGTTCAGTCTTGGACATGACCATACGCTGACACACACTTGACCATCCTCATGCTCCCACAAGAAAATTTAACTCCAAAAGAATGCTGCTTACGACACCCAATCGTCTAGCAGACATGACAGAACAGAGCACACAGAACAAACAAGGAAACGTCCCCCCAAAACGATGTTCCAGCTTGTCCAAAGTAAAGTTTCAAAACATACTGAGGTCAGAAAATGAAGCAAAATTTCAAAAGGAGGGGTTAGTTACCACCAAGGACACAGACAAACAAGAGTTCAGGTCTAGACACAATGCATTTCGACCTCTTGGATCTTCTTCATGCGAAAACACACAAATGTTTAGGACAGTGACTAGAAGAACATGTAACCACTTAGCTGCGCTTCTCCTGTTCGTCTCCAAATTGAAAATGGCCGCCAGACGGAAACGAGGGGATTATGGGAGAGGAAGAGGGGGTTGGGGGAAAGGGGGTAAAAAGCGGAGGAAAAAAGACAAAAAGGGAGGGGGTGTGAAACGATGGTAAATAAACTATAACTAAATGAATTGATTTTTTAAAAAAATGAAAAAAATTAAAAAAATGTAAAGTATATAAATGAGGCGGTGAACTGTAAACAACAAACAACAAATAAGTTGAGTAACTCTTGCTCCCACAAGAAAACAAAACTCCAAAGGAATGCTGCTTACGACACAGAATCGCCTACCAGACATGACAGCACAGAGCACACAGAACAAACAAGGAAACTTCCCAAAAAAGGAAGTTCGAAGCTTGTCCATATACCCTGTACCGAACACAACTGCACAGCAAACAAGAACTGGAGAATTGCACAAACATACATGAACTTATATCCAACACTTGCACGATCTTTTCAAACTTAGATATAGTCAGACAAGTACAAGAACGAACAGAAACAAATACAAATAACCTCAATTTAATTGAAACGAAAGTAAATATCGAATGAGGGTGGGGAACAGTAAACAATAAACAACAAATAAGTAGATTAACTCTTGCTCCCACAAAGAAAAATAATCCAAAGGAATACTGCTTACGACACCCAATCGTCTTGCAGACATGACAGCACAGAGCACATAGAACACACAAGGAATCGTCCCCCCAAAAAAACGATGTTCCAAGTTTGTCCATACACCCTGTACCGAACACATCCACACAGCAACAAGGCCAGGAGAAATGAACAAAACATAAATGAACTTCTATTCAAGACTGGCACAGCCGTTTAAAACTTAAATATAGTCAGACAAGGACAAGAACGAACAGAAACAAATACAAATGACCTCGATTAATTGAAACGAAAGTAATATATGGAAAGAGGCAGGGGACAGTATACAATAAACAACAAATAAGTAGAGTAACTCTTGCTCCCACAAGAAAACTTAACTGCAATGGAATGCTGCTTAAGACACCGAATCGCCTAGCAGACATGACAGCACAGAGCACACAGAACAAACAAGGAATCGTCCCCCCAAAACGATGTTCCAAGCTTGTCCATATACCCTGTACCGAACACATCTACACAGCATCAAGAACTGGAGAAATGAACAAACATAAACGAACTTCTATTCAAGACTGGCGCAGGCTTTGAAAACTTGAATATAGTCAGACAAGTACAAGAACGAACAGAAACATATACAAATAACCTCGATTTAAGTGAAACGATAGTAAATATGAACTGATGCAGGGAAACAATAAACAAATAAGTAGAGTAACTCTTGTTCCCACAAGAAAACAGATACAATCATGACATGTTTGTATTTGCTTCTGTTCGCTCTTGTACTTGTATGACTATATTCAAGTTTTCAAAGGGTGTGGCAGTCTTGAATAGAAGTTGATTTATATTTGTTCATTTCTCCAGTTCTTGTTGCTGTGTAGATGTGTTCAGTACAGGGTATATGGACAAGCTTGCAGCATTCTTTTTGGGGATGTTTCCTTGTTTGTTCTGTGTGCTCTGTGCTGTCATGTCTGCTAGGCGATTCGGTGTCGTAAGCAGTATTCCTTTTGAGTTATGTTATTTTGTGGGAGCAAGAGTTACTCTACTTATTTGTTGTTTATTTGTTGTTAGTATTTGTTGTTTACATGCTCAGTGGGTGTTTTTTTTTTCGTGCAAGTATAACTCTAAATGGCTAACCAGCGTGGATCAGTCCACAGGTAAAGAATCTGTGGCAGTCACCACAACACTGAAACAGCAGACTTCCTTATTTTGATGATGATGTACATCAGCTCTTTTCTTCTACTAGAACAATCAAAACTTGGTAGCTGCACTAGTGTTATTCCAAATTGTATCAATGCATGTGACGACTACATTTGATATGAGGACGATTAACAAACCTGTGTGTGTGTGTGTGTATGTGTGTGTGTGTGTGTGTGTGTGTGTGTGTGTGTGTGTGTGTGTGTGTGTGTGTGTGTGTGTGTGTGTGTGTGTGTGTGTGTGGCGCGCGCGCGCGTGCATGCATGCGTGTATGTGTGTGTGTGTGTGTGTGTGTGTGTGTGTGTGTGTGTGTGTGTGTGTGGTGTGTGTGTGTGTGTGTGTGTGTGTGTGTGTGTGTGTGTGTGTGTGTGTGTGTGTGTTCCTGCAGCCACAAAGCAGAAATGCCGTCACCGCCCTGACTGTGCAATCAATGTGGACTGACTGACATTGTCATCGTTTCTCACAGTCACAGGTCTTGGTTGAACCATGTGGAACAGTTCTCTTCAGTTAGTGAACACAGACAATCAGGCAACCACGCAGACTCCTTCCACGACTCCAAACCATTCACAAACGGTCAGTACAAACACATCGCTTCATGAAACCTGCATCCTGGTCAGATTCAGTGAGATGGAATACTTACCGTGGAGCAATCCAGGCAACATCGTCAGCGAGCACACGGAGAGAACTGTGTACAGATTCAGGAACTATGTGTCCATGTGTTGTGCCTTTTTCGGCATGCCTGCCAACGTCATCAACATGGCCGTGTTCTACAAACAGAGCTTGAAGGATCGTGTCAACTTGTGTCTGTTTTCACTCTCTCTGGCGGACGAGCTGTCCTTGATGATAGCCACACTGGGCATCGGCGAAAACTACGTTTGAGTCCAAGAACTATGGACCACTACCTACCTTTCTGACCAACACCAACCTCATTGCTCTTTACGGCTGTTTCTTTGTTTCTCTGGTGATCTCCGCCATCATCGCCTGTGAGAGATGCTTCTGTGTGCTCAGTCCCTCAAATACCAGACTATTCTACGTACTGGTACCATGGGTTTCATCATAGCAGCCGTGTACCTGGTGATCATAGGTTTGTTTTACGTAGTGTCGTTCAGATACTATGTTGGCTGCATAACGAGCCCGTTATTGGAACTGTGCTGAGAACGATGGTGATGGACCCATTTTACAAACAACATCAGCAGTTTATTAACATTCTTGATAGCATCGTGCTTGGCGCTGGCCTGATCGGTACTGCGATGATTGTCGTGGTGACGACAACAATCATTACGTCATTCAAACTGCGTCAGGTGGTGACGTGGCGTGCTGAAACATCCTCATCCCTTTCAGCCAGGGAAGTGGCGCTGACCAAGATGCTGATTGGTAGTTCCGTGCTGTTCATCGTTTGTAATTTCCCACCTTGTCTGTTCCGTGTGGGGTGTCTCTTCTTCCCCGAGATGACGGCAGGTGGGAGGAATCAGAACTTCTACTTCTCTTGTCTGTGGATCACTGAGGGATTCAGCACAGTGAATGCCAGCTTCAACATATGTGTATACTATAAGATGGGGTCAAGGTACAGAGAAACAATCTGGACGTTATTATGCAGAAGGATGCAGACATGGAAAGCGTGAGGTCTCCAATCTACCGTTATATTCAAGGACAGTGGCGCTGCAGATATCAATACCATGTGTTTGCAGTCATTTCCACAACTTAAATCCAACTTACAATGTTTTTTGTTTCTTTCTTTCTTTCTAACCATTTCCTTCATCTTATTCGAACGGTGAGATATCTCCTGACATTGTGATTTACAGCGCGGGTTGTACACTTGAGAACTGCATGGAGGGAACGACTTCACGTGAGGACTGGAGAAAACAGTGTCCACCCTACCCATCAGCTGGACCCAGTCCAGTCAGTCCCTCCTCAGGCCCAGCAAAACATTCAGGGCCAACCGCTCCGCGGTCTACAGACTAAAGAATCTTACATGGATGAATTCCCAGATGGCATCAGAATCTTACATGGATGAATTCCCAGATGGCATCAGAATCTTA
>CM031618.1:3516873-3549373 GCA_018398815.1 Conus ventricosus | reverse complement strand
ACACACACACACACACACACACACACACACACACGCACACACGCACAAACCGCATACTCAGGCACGGGGAAGCAGATACGTACAGCACACACGGGGAAAGCAGACACGCACAACCACTCACGCTCACCTTCGCACACACGCACTAACATAAAATGACATCTGTGTATGACCGGGTAAAAAGATGAGTTTTTAGTTTCGTTTTAAAAACTGGAAAAGAGTCACAGTGCCTGATGTCGTGTGGAAGAGAATTCCAAGTTTTAGGAGCCAGGAAGGAGAAGGAACGATCCCCCCTTCTTTTGCATTTGAATCTGGGAGGAACCAGGAGCAACGAGTCAGAAGACGAGCGTAGGGTTCTAGCTGGGCAGTATAAGTTTAGAAGGTCAGACAGATAGGCTGGAGTTCCAGATTTAACAGCATTGAAACAGGCATGCGATTTTATATGTCACCCTGGCTTTGACCGGCAACCAGTGAACTCTGCGTAATAATAGTTGAGGGTGCTCTTTGAAGGGAGCTTTGAGGATTAGTCTAGCTGCGCAGTTTTGAACGTGCTGAAGTTTTTTGGTGAGGTAGTCGGGAAGGCCTGCTAGTAGAGAATTACAATAATCGAGACGCGAAAGCACGAGAGAAGTGGTGAGAGTTTTGGTTGCTTCAGTGGTAAGGAGATGTCTCATTTTTCAAAGTTTTAGTTTTATCTTCAGCCGCCTATGGACTATCTAAATGCAATAAGGAGATGTCGGATAGCACCTATACGTCTAATTTCCAGAAAGCATATTTTACAGACATGGTTCACCTGTGTCTTCATATCAAGACCGCTGTCGATAAAGACACCAAGGTTTTTAACCTTTACTGAGAAGGGAATAACAGTACTGCAGATCAGAAGTGAAGAATTTACAGAAAGAGCGGGTGTTTTTGCTCCTGGTAAGCTGAACAGTAAGGCTTCAGTTTTGTCATGGTTTAGCTGAAGTTTGTTTTCAGCCATCCAGTCCCGAACGACGGACACACATTCAGACAATTCGCCCTTCATCTGGTCGAGATCAGAGGAATTCCCTGAGCGTCTCAGCTGGGTGTCGTCGGCAAACATCTGGTGAGGACAGGAGTGAGTTTCAAGGATCTTAGAAAGAGGATGCGTGTACATTACAAAGAGTACAGGTCCAAGGACGGGGCCCTGTGGAACCCCAGATTCCAGCTTGGCTAGACGAGATCTGACGTTGTTGACAACGACTGACTGGTGTCTATCTGACAGGTAGGACTTGAACCATTGAAGGGCTGTTCCTATAATGCCGAAATAGTGCTGCAGACGTTGCACAAGAATGGAGTGATCAATTGTGTCGAAAGCAGCGGATAGATCGAGTAGAGCAAAAGCTTTTGCAAAGTCAATAAAAAGGACACCAGTCACCTTGTTTTCATTGATATTTGTGAGCCATTTGTCTACTAGGTTGGTTAGTGCTGTGTGACAGGAGTGATGTTTCCTGAAACCAGACTGATTAGGGTGAAATAAGTTATATTTGTCAAAATGGTTAAGAATGCATCTTCTTAAATGATCTTCTAAAGGTTTTGATACCACAGACAGGATAGAAATTGGTCTGTAATTACAAGGATCCGAGGTGTCACCTGATTTATAGATGGGTCTTACCCTAGCAATTTTGAAAGATTTAGGAAATTGGTTTTTAGATATACATAAATTGAAGATGTAGGTCAGTGTATCAGAAATAACTGGAGCTGCAAGTTTTAGGATTTTGCCATCGATACCGTCTAAGCCACGAGCACATGTATCTTTTAGACAGATCAGGGCATTATATACATCATGGACTGACATTAAGGGGATGTCTAAGTCTGAGGATATGGCTTTTGAATCACAGAAATCGTTTAATAATGTAAGAGTGTTTTGGGCAGATCTATCTGATTTTATTGTTGTTTTAGCAATATTACAAAAATGGTCATTAAGTTTCTCGGGACACAGGTCATCATGTGATGTATTTTTACTGATGTTTTTGTTTGTCAGCTGATTGATAGCATTCCAAATTGCTCTGCTATTGGTATTAGAAGAAACAAGTTCTTGAAAGTACTTTTTCTTAACTGCTCGTTTTACATAATTAACATGATTTCTTTGGTTTACAAATTCTTTCTTTGTTCCCGTAGACAAAAGGTGATCTCTTTGGTTCGTAGCGTCCTGTACATCTTTTGATAGCCATGGTAACAGAGGGCTGCTTCTAACGCGCTTGGGTTTGAAAGGTGCATGTTTATCATAAATATTTAAAAAAATTGTGGTACCAAACTTCCCAGGCTTCATCAGGATTTGTAAATTGGTAGACTAGGAAAAGATGTGAATTGCTCAAATCAAACAAAAAGAGAGAGAGAGAGAGAGAGAGAGAGAGAGAGAGAGAGAGAGAGAGAGAGAGAGAGAGAGAGAGAGAGAGAGAGAGAGAGAGAGAGAGAGAGAGAGAGAGAGAGAGAGAGCTTTCATTATCTGTGTAAGAGAATCTTGATAAACTACAAGAATGGAATTTCGGTAAACTATAAAAAATAGAATCTTTTTAAACTATAAGATATAGAATTTTAACAAACTATAAGAGTAAAATATTGGTAAATCATGTCTCGGTAAACTATAAGAAATGGAATCTCAGTAAACTATAAGAAGTAGAAACTCGATAAACTATTGGAAATAGAATCAAAACCATCCCTTGTGAAACAAGTGTAAATCTCAGCTCCCGCATAGTTTCTCGTTGCACATATGAGCGTTTCAATTCATTTTGTCACCGTATGTCTCAGCTTGTGCACACACTTTCTCACTGTACGTCTGAGCTTTTGAGTTCACTTTCTCACTGTACGTCTGAGCTTTTGAGTTCACTTTCTCACTGTACGTCTGAGCTTTTGAGTTCACTTTCTCACTGTATGTCTGAGCTTTTGAGTTCACTTTCTCACTGTATGTCTGAGCTTTTGAATTCACTTTCTCACTGTATGTCTGAGCTTTTGAGTTCACTTTCTCACTGTATGTCTGAGCTTTTGAATTCACTTTCTCACTGTATGTCTGAGCTTTTGAATTCACTTTCTCACTGTACGTCTGAGCTTTTGAATTCACTTTCTCACTGTACGTCTGAGCTTTTGAATTCACTTTCTCACTGTACGTCTGAGCTTTTGAGTTCACTTTCTCACTGTATGTCTGAGCTTTTGAGTTCACTTTCTCACTGTATGTCTGAGCTTTTGAGTTCACTTTCTCACTGTACGTCTGAGCTTTTGAGTTCACTTTCTCACTGTATGTCTGAGCTTTTGAGTTCACTTTCTCACTGTACGTCTGAGCTTTTGAGTTCACTTTCTCACTGTACGTCTGAGCTTTTGAGTTCACTTTCTCACTGTACGTCTGAGCTTTTGAGTTCACTTTCTCACTGTACGTCTGAGCTTTTGAACACACTTTCTCACTGTACGTCTGAGCTTTCGAATTCACTTTCTCACTGTACGTCTGAGCTTTTGACACACTTTCTCACTGTACGTCTGAGCTTTTGAAACCCCTTTCTCACTGTACGTCTGAGCTTTTGAATTCACTTTTTCACTGTACGTCTGAGCTTTTGAACACACTTTCTCACTGTACGTCTGAGCTTTTGAATTCACTTTCTCACTGTACGTCTGAGCTTTTGAACACACTTTCTCACTGTACGTCTGAGCTTTTGAACACACTTTCTCACTGTACGTCTGAGCTTTTGAATTCACTTTCTCACTGTACGTCTGAGCTTTTGAACACACTTTCTCACTGTACGTCTGAGCTTTTGAATTCACTTTCTCACGTACGTCTGAGCTTTTGAATACACTTTCTCACTGTACGTCGAGCTTTGAAACACTTTCTCACTGTACGTCTGAGCTTTTGAATTCACTTTCTCTACTGTACTTGTCTGAGCTTTTGAACACACTTTCTCAGCGTACGTCTGAGCTTTTGAATTCACTTTCTCAGCGTACGTCTGAGCTTTTGAATTTCCCAATTTTTTCAGCGAAAGGGTCTGACTTTTGAATTCACTTTCTCAGGGTACGCCCCTAAAATTTTTTACATACACTTTTCACTTTTTGTTTTTCCCTTTTGAATACATTTTCCCCACTTATTTTCTAAGTTTAAAACCCACCTTTTCTCACTGTCCCGTCTGATTTTAAATACACTTTTTAAACATAGGGGTATAAGGCAAAAAACAATAATGATTTTCGATGCCCCATTGATTGTACATTTTTTTCCAAAAAGCCTTTTTTCATGTTTAACCCCAAAAGCAGCGGTTAAAGCCCTCTGAGTATTTTTTGAAAACGTACCTTGGTAGCGAAGCGACCAAACTAATTTAACTTTGTCAAATATGCATTATGAACATTCGTGCAATGGGAAGTGCAAATAAAAGAGCCCGAGAAAAATTGATAAAGGAAAAGAGACAAACATTGACAATTTTCATCCAGTGAAGTTCCAAAGGGAAACTTTAGTATTCACAAAGCTTTAGAAAAGGAAAAACCCTTTAAACCAAAGGGGCCCCCGTGGCTGTCGCCATTTTTGGTGTGTTGCTGTGAGACACGAGGTAGACGTTCCCGTTTTGGGCTGAGCGATCAGTAATGTGGTGTGGGAAAAACCCATCTCCGTCAAACTTTGTGAAAATCCCTTTTAAATTTCTGGTTTTCCCTTTTTTTTCATTTTTGTGTGTGGGTGTGTGTGGGTGGTGTGTTGTGTGTGTGTGTGTGGGTGGTGTGTGTGTTGTTTTGTGTGTGTGTGTGTGGTTGTGTGTGTGGTTTTGTGTGTGCGTGCGAAATGCGTGCGTGAGGGTGTGTGTTTTGTGTGTGTTTTGTGTGTGTGTTTTGTGTGTGTGTTGTGTGTGGTGTTGTGTGGGTGTGGTGTGGTGTCCGGGGTGTGTGGGGTGGTGTGTGTGTGGGGTGTGTGTGTGTGTGTGTTGTGTGCATGCGAGAATGGGGTGGTGAGTGTGTGTGTGTGTGTGGGGTGTGTGTGTGTGCGTGCCCTGCGTGCGTGCGTGGTGCGTTTCGTGCCCTGTGTGTGGGGTGTGTGTGTGTGTGGGGTGGTGTGTGGTGGGTTTTTGGGGGGTACATTTGGGGCGTAGGTGCGGGCGTGCGGCATGAAAGTATTTTGTGTGTGTGTGGTTTTGTGTGTGTGTGTGTGTGTTTTGTGTGTGTGTTGGGTGTTTTGTGTGTGTGTGTGTGGTGGGGTGGGTTTCGTGGTGCCGTGCGTGCGTGCGTGCGTGGGGTGCGTGCGGCGGGGCCCCGTGGTTTGGGTGGTGTTGGGGGGGGGTGGTGTGTGGGGGGTAAGTTATGGGGTGAGAGTGCTGAGTAAAAATTTGGGTTTTTTTTTGTTTTCGTTTTTTTGTGTGTGCCCGCGTATGCGTGCGTGCGTACCCCTGTTTTGTGTGCGCGGGGGTTGTTGTGCGCGCTCTGGGTTTGCCCTGTGTGTTTGTTTTGTAAAGTGGGGTGTGTAAAGTGTGTGTGTTTATAAGTGTGTTTTTTTAATGGGGTTTTGTGTGTGGTGTGTGTGTGTGTGTGTGTGTGGTGTGTGGTGTGTGTGTGTGTGTGTGTGGTGTGTGTGTGTGTGTGTGTGTGTGTGGTGTGTGTGGGTGTGTGTGTGTTTTGTGTGTGTGTGTGTTGGGGGGGCGCGCCCGCGCGCGCGCGCCCGCCCTTTGTGAAAGTGGGGGGTGTGTAGTGTGTATTTTATAAGTGTGTGTAATGTGTGTTGGGGGTGTGTGTTTATTTGTATGCGAGTATGTGTGTTTGTGTTTAATTGTATTCGGGTGTGTGTGTGACTCTGTGTGTGTGGTGTTGGTGTGTTTTGTCAAAAATTTTGTGTTTTTTTGTGTTTTTTGTGTCTGTTGTTTTTTGCGTTTTGTCTAAAATAAGTGTGTTGTGTGTGTGTGTGTGTGTTTTGTGTGTGTGTGTGTTTTGGGGGTGTGTGTTGGTGGTTGTGTGTGTGTGTGTGTGTGTGTGGGGTGTGTGTGTGTGGTGTGTGGGTTGTTGTGTGGTGTGTGAGTTAGTGAGTGAGAGTGGGCTGAGTGAATTGTTGTGTTCGGTTTTGTGTGTGGGACCCAAGCAAAAGTATACGTGAAGCGTTAAAGGGTTTCTGCGTGTAGTCGCGCTCGCGTTCTTTTGCGCGCCCGGCGCGCATTGGGGGTGTGTGTTGTGTGTGTGGGGTGGGGTGGGGTGTGTGTGTGTGTGTGTGTGTGTGTGTGGTTGAGTGTGTGTGTGTGTGGGGTGTGTGTGTGTGTGTGGTGGTTTTTTGCGTGTATGCGGGGGTGTGAAAGCGTTTTACAAATCTTATGTACTCACTCGTCGTTCCCAAAACCTTTTTTTTCCTTTATTTACGATGTACCTGTTTCGTTTGCAAGGGGATCAATAATCAAGCGTAATATTTATATCTTTTGTTTTTCGTGTGCACAATGAAAGCACGATAAAAGACACCGGTATCTGTATACAACTACAAACAGTTGGGAACCACACTTAACGTACAGTCTTAAATCAATAATGAATAACATCTTAGAGAGAGAGAGAGAGAGAGAGAGAGAGAAGAGAGAGAGAGAGAGAGAGAGAGAGAGAGAGAGGAGAGAGAGAGAGAGAGAGAGAGAGAGTAATTGAAACTAAAGTGAAGTGAGCATGAAAGCAAAATCTATGTGTGCGTGCGTGGTGTGTGTGTGGCGCGTGCGTGCATGCGTGTTTTCGTTAGTCCTTGTATTGTAAAGCGCTTAGAGCTAATTTAGGATTTGCGCTATAGAAATATTCATTATTATTATTATTATTATTATTATTATTATTATTATTATTATTAATATTATCATCATCATCATCATCATCATCATCATCGTCGTCATCATCATCTCATCATCATCATCATCATCATCATCATCATCATCATCATCATCATCATCATCATCATCATCATCATCATCATTATTATTATTATGATTATTATTATGTTTCATTATGGGTCACGAATGATGCCCGATGTTTTATTGTCCGTTACTAACGGTTATAACGGATCATAACGGTTTTTCTTCTTTATGAAATATCTCAGAAAGTACAAGGCCGATCTTTCTGAAAATGTGTAGATATATTCATTATGGGTCACGGATGATGCCCGATGTGTTATTTTACCGTTATATCCGTTACTAACGGCCATAACGGCCCATAACGGTTTTTCTTCTTTATGGAATATCGCAGAAAGTACTTGGCGATCTTTCTGAAAATTTGTTGGTATGTTCATTATAGATCACAGATGATGGCCGATGTTTACCAGAATAGCCGTTAGTAACAGCTGTAACGGCCCAAAACGGGTTTCCCTCTTTATGGAATATTTCACGCGTACTCAAGATAAACTGGAGTACCTTTATGTGCTTTGCATCTTGTTTGTTTGTTTGCTGCTGGAACTGAACTGTGACGAGCTGAGGATAGACAGACACAGTGGGACCTCTCCGTAACGCCCCCCAGTCATCGTGGGGCGACACTGAACTGTGCTGCTGGTGTCTGCCCCCCCCCCCCCCCTGCTCCCCCCCCCCCCCCCCCCCCCCCCCCCCAGTCATCGTGGGGCGACACTGAACTGTGCTGCTGGTGTCTGCCCCTCCCTGCCCCCCCCCCCCCCCCTGCTTCCCCCCCCCCCCCCAGTCATCGTGGGGCGACACTGAACTGTGCTGCTGGTGTCTGCACTCCCCTGCCTCCCCCCCCCCCCCCCCCCCCCCCCCCCCCAGTCATCTGGGGCGACACTGAACTGTGCCTGCTCCCCCCCCCCCCCCCCCCCCCCCGCCTGTCTGCCCCTCCCTGTTTCCCCCCCCCCCCCCCCCCCCCCCCAGTCATCGTGGGGCGACACTGAATTGTGATGCTGGTGTCTGCCCCTCCCTGCTCCCCCCCTCCCCACCCCCTCCCCCCCCCCCCCCCCCCCCCCAGTCATCGTGGGGCGACACTGAATTGTGATGCTGGTGTCTGCCCCTCCCTGCTTCCCCCCCCCCCCCCCCCAGTCATCGTGGGGGCGACACTGAACTGTGCTGCTGGTGTCTGCCCCTCCCTGCTTCCCCCCCCCCCCCCCCCCCCAGTCATCGTGGGGCGACACTGAACTGTGCTGCTGGTGTCTGCCCCTCCCTGCTTCCCCCCTCCTCCCCCCCCCCCCAGTCATCGTGGGGCGACACTGAACTGTGCTGCTGGTGTCTGCCCCTCGCTGCTTTCCCTTCTGGGTGGTCCACAACCAAGGGTGTCAGTGCACGGTGCCAGCCCCATTGCCATGGCTTGCTTCAGCAGCCTGGCTGGTGGTCAGTGCGGACTTGGTACTGTGGCTGTTACCAAACCTGTTCATATCTTGTGGCTGCCAGAGCTGACCATAGCCTGTGGCTGTTACCATAGTGCCAGAGCTGACCATAGCCTGTGGCTGTTATCATAGTGCCAGAGCTGACCATAGCTTGTGGCTGTTACCATAGTGCCAGAGCTGACCATAGCTTGTGGCTGTTACCATAGTGCCAGAGCTGACCATAGCTTGTGGCTGTTACCATAGTGCCAGAGCTGACCATAGCCTGTGGCTGTTACCATAGTGCCAGAGCTGACCATAGCATATGGCTGTTACCATAGTGACAGGGCTGACCATAGCGTGTGGCTGTTACTATAGTCCCAGAGCTGACCATAGCCTGTGGCTGTTACCATAGTCCCAGAGCTGACCATAGCCTGTGGCTGTTACCCTAGTGCCAGAGCTGACCATAGCCTGTGGCTATTATCATAGTGCCAGAGCTGACCATAGCCTGTGGCTATTACCATAGTGCCAGAGCTGACCATAGCCTGTGGCTATTATCATAGTGCCAGAGCTGACCATAGCCTGTGGCTGTTACCATAGTGCCTGAGCTGACCATAGCCTGTGCCTATTATCATAGTGCCAGAGCTGACCATAGCCTGTGGCTGTTACCATAGTGCCAGGGCTGACCATAGCCTGTGGCTGTTTCATAGTGCCAGAGCTGACCATAGCTTGTGGCTGTTACCATAGTGCCAGGGCTGACCATAGCCTGTGGCTATTAATCATAGTGCCAGAGCTGACCATAGCCTGTGGCTGTTACCATAGTGCCAGGGCTGACCATAGCCTGTGGCTGTTTTCATAGTGCCAGAGCTGACCATAGCTTGTGGCTGTTACCATAGTGCCAGGGCTGACCATAGCCTGTGGCGTATTATCATAGTGCCAGAGCGGACCATAGCCTGTGGCTTACGTTTGTGGTAGAGCTGACCATAGCCTGTGGCTGTTACCAAAGTTATAGAGCTGACCATAGCCTGTGGCTGTTACCTTTGGGGTAGAGCTGACCATAGCCTGTGTCTTTTTCCAAAGTTATAGAGCTGACCATAGCCTGTGGCTGTTACCTTTGTGGTAGAGCTGACCATACCCTGTGGCCGTTACCTTGTGGTAGAACTGACCATAACCTGTGGCTGTTATCATAGTGCAAGAGCTGACTAAAGCCTGTTGCTGTTATCATAGTTTCTGAGCTGACCATAGCCTGTGCTGTTACTATAGTGCCAGAGCTGACCATAGCCTGTGGCTGTTACACTTGTGGTAGAGCTGCCCATAGCCCGGGGCTGTTACTAGAGTGCCAGGGCTGACCATAACCTGTGGCTGTTATCATAGTGCCAGAGCTGACCATAGCATGTGGCTGTTACCAAAGATCCAGGCTGACCATAGCCTGTGGCTGTTACTATAGTGCCAGAGCTGGCCATGGCCTGTGGCTGTTACTGCTGACCATAGCCTGTGGCTGTTACCATAGTGCCAGAGATGACCATAGCCTGTGGTTGTAACTATAGTGCCAGAGCTGACAGTAGCCCGTGGCTGTTACTGCTGACCATAGCCTGTGGCTGTTACTATAGTGCCAGAGCTGACCACAGCCTGTGGCTGTTACTGCTGACCATAGCCTGTGGCTGTTACTATAGTGCCAGAGCTGACCATAGCCTGTGGCTGTTACTGCTGACCATAGCCTGTGGCTGTTACCATAGTGCCAGAGATGACCATAGAATGTGGCTGTTTCCATAGTTCCTGAGCTGACCATAGCCCGTGGCTGTTACCATAGTGCCAGAGCTGACCATAGCCTGTAGCTGTTACTGTTGACCATAACCTGTGGCTGTTACCATAGTGCCAGAGCTGACCATAGCCTGTGGCTGTTACCATAGCCCCAGAGCTGACCATAGCCTGTGGCAGTTACCATAGTCCCAGAGCTGACCATAGCCTGTGGCTGTTACCATAGGCTCAGAGCCTGTGGCTGTTACCATAGGCTCAGAGCCTGTGGCTGTTACGTTTGTGGCATAATTGACCATAGCCTGTGGCTGTATAATGGATACGTACCATGTACGTACAAATTATTTCTAAAAAGAATTGTGTTCACCACACTTGGTTTTGCATGAGAAGGCAAGATGGAGACAAGACTACCATTTGCTCAGTCCTTCCCTTCCATATCTTCATGGATCTGTTCGTACTGTCCACATGGTCATCAACCCCCTGATCACAGACATGGAAGACATCTGCTGGCTTCCAGACACCTTCATCCCAGGCTGCGACAATGACGTCAAGAGGCTGAGTCTGGACATGACACAATGCATTTCGACCTCTTGGGTCTTCTTCAGGCAAAACAAATTACACTTAGGACAGTACGAACGAAGAACGTAAAGTCACTTATCTTCTCATGTATTCAGCACCCGAACAAAATGGCCGCCAGAAAAAAAGAAATAAATAAATGAATAAATGAATAAATTCTATTAAAAAAACGAAAAAATGAAAAATAAGAAAAAAAAGTGAAACAGAAATAAGAAATAAATAACAAATGAATAGCAAAAAATCAAAGAAATTTTTTTTTAATTTCTTTATGTTATTTATCTATTATTTATATTTTCATTTTTTATTTTCACCTTTTTCCGCTCACTGAGCACTATTATAAACCCACCATAACCACTACCATCACAAATATATCATACCACTCTACTAAACCAACTACACAAGCTACAAATCCCATTGTTTCACACCACCCCCTACCCCTTATTTTCTCTCCCATAATCCCCTTTGTCGTTTCCGTCTGGCGGTCATTTTTTTCGGGTGCCAAATACATGGGAACATACGTGACTTTACGTTCGTCGTTAGGACAGTGGAAGACGCAAGACGTCGACATGCATTGTGTCTTGTCCTGTGCTTTGTTTGTCTATGTCCTTGGCGGTAACTAACCCCCTCCCTTTCTAAAGCTGACTTTCACACCATTGGACAGATTACTGTCTCCAGTTCTAAAGTCAAATGGATTTATTTGATTTGCTGATCTGTGGTGTTGATGACGTTGGGGTATCTGAATCCTCAGTTTCCCTTGGCACATCAGTATTTTCTGCTTCTTGTGGCTGGTCATCACTCCATGAATATTGTCCAGGTCCACGATCATGGCACAGTCTGTTTACATGAACCGCTTTTGTACTTGGACCTTGAGCCACTCTGGATGCGAATGACATCTTAAAGTCTTCATCACCGTGTAGCCTCTGTCCCAGTCGCTCATCCACTTGGGAGACTGTCCTTTCTTCCCTCCGCGGGGTTGTACAGCCAGACCTGATCGTCAGGTTTGATGTTGATAGTATGAGCTTGGGCACCATACTGGGCTTTCGTTGCGTTTCCTGACATCTTCAGATTCTGGCTCACCTGATGGTGTGTCTCTTCCAGCCCTTCTTGCAGCTCACAGACATACTGGTGGGCATCTGCTGGAAGTTCTTCATTTGGAGGTCTTTCTATGAGCAAGTCCATCGGAAGCCCCATCATCAACTTTGCTGGAGAACAGCCAGTGGACTCATGCTCTGCAGACCTGTAAGCGATCAGACCAGGTAGCTTCAGATCCCGGTCTTGCTGTCCCTCTAGACGGAATTTTGCCAGTTAATGGCCCAGTGTCCAGTTGAATCTTTCCACCGTCCCATCCGACTGTGGTCTCGGTGACGTTGTTCTTGTCTTCCGTATTCCCAGTAGCTAACAACATTCTGGAAACAGAGATGACTCAAAGTTCCTGCCTTGGTCAGAATGCAGTTCCATGGGCATACCAAAACGGGTGAAGAAATTGTCACCAGGATTCTGGCCACTATACCAGCCTCTTGGTCTGGACAATTAAGCAGTGGGGAAAACAAGTGCAGGTTAACAATTCTTCAGTCATTATAGTAATGACTTGGCAAAGATTTTAATCTTCTTCGCCGGTGGTCGTGGGTCCGTGTGGACCCAGAAGGGTGTTTAATTGCAAATATCTCTTAAACTAGTAGGAATTTTGTAATGAGCTTTTAAGAATGCCTCGGGCACCTAAACAGCTCTTATTTCCTAAAAGATAATTAAATTTCAGCGAGAAGTAATTATAAAAACAAAGGTCAAATTTAGACTACACACGGAAGCCATCGTGGGGCCGTGCGGACCCATACTTCTCAAAGAGGAAAAGTGTGCACCCCCTTCCGTAGATGTCGTGGGGCCGTGCGGACCCATGCTTCCCAAAGAAGGAAAAACGTGCATATCCTTCCGTAGATCTCGTGGGGCCGTGTGGGCCCACATTGTTACTGTGACAACAAATACCGGAAGTGGCCTGTTTTCATCATTTCATCATGGCGGAGGCAAGCAGCAGCACCGGTTGTGCCTTGGAGAGCGAGTTTTCTAAGCACGGGTAGGTTTTTCTCCCATATCCTGTTGTTTCTGTATCATGTGCAGTCGATAAGCTTTGTGTTCTTTCTGTAAGCCTTGGCTTTGTTTATCAACAATTCAGGTTCACGTAGTAAGTCCGTTTCTCTGTGCATAGGGCCAGTGTACCACCAGGCCTTCAGCACATTGTGTGGCATGTGGGCAAGACGAGGAAAGAGGTGTATAAAGCGCTGTGGGCAAGCCTCATGGTAAGCTGAAAAATTCACAGTGATGGTAAAGCTAGACCGGCATGCAGGCCTCAAGAGTGCATCTGTGTGTGTGTGTGTGTGTGTGTGTGTGTGTGTGTGTGTGTGTGTGTGTGTGTGTGTGTGTGTGGTGTGTGTGTGTGTGTGTGTGTGTGTGTGTGTGTGTGCAAGTGGTGTGTGTGTGTGGTGTGTGTGTGTGTGTGTGTGTGTGTGTGTGTGTGTGTGTGTGTGTGTGTGTGAGAGAGAGAGAGAGAGAGAGAGAGAGGAGAGAGAGAGAGAGAGAGAGAGAGAGATGAGGGTGTGTTACAGTAAGATGAGACACAGGCAGACAGAGACACAAGACAGACATACAGCACACACACACACAACACACACACACACACACACACACACACACACACACACACACACACACACACACACACACACACACACACACACACACACACACACACACACACACACACACACACACACACACACACACACACACACCACACCTCGTACATTCGGCAGGCAGGCAAACAGACGATCGCAAAAAATTGATAACAGGGAAGAAAATGAAATAGTCAACAAGACTTCAATTATATTTTGTGAAGATGACAAAATAAGATGAAAGTTACAGCACTTGGCCGGCATATATTCATGAAAATGAAATGTGTGATTGCAGTTAGTCGCAAAGCTGGCCACAGGGGGGAAGCGAACCCTCGTCTATCCAAAAGTGCTAAGGGAGGCAGTGAGGGAGAGATTCGGGGATCCCACATCTGGCGCTTATGATGATCAGTATGAAGAAGAGGTAGGTAAAAAAAATAGGCCAGACCTTAACAGTAAAGTAATACAAAATCGTAAATCAGTCAAAGCGTTCATGGAAATAGAATAAAATGTAACCTTCTCATTGCTCCTATATGTATCACTTGTTCCGTCTATGAACAAACCAAATATGTCACACATACGTGCAATGATTCTCACAGTGCAGCAATGTAATCTGCAATTAAATCATAAAGTTTTTGAAAAGTAAAACAATGCAAAGCATTTTCATAGCTCTTATTCATATTACAAGTTACCCTTGTAAACAAGTCACACAAATGACAGACTTCAAACGAAATCGCATTCACAAATGGCAAAAGTATTTGGAAGGAAACTAAATACACAGTAAAGTGATACAAATCAAAATTCAACCATAACATTCCTGGAGATTTAAACAGTTCTGAGCCTTTTCATAACTCTTATTGATAATACATGTTTGACATGTGAAGAGAATGATTTTAGAAATTATAAATTTTTCCTGTTTCAGGGGACTGCATACCATGTCACCATGGAGGACCTCGTGGCAGCCAAGTGGCGCGCTCCTCCCAAAAGCTGCAAACTGTGCAGTGCTTGATTTTCTTTCAATAAATTTCAGACGTTGATTTGTGTCTACAGCATTTTTGGTCAGTGCAGAAGAAACTCTGTGTGTGTGTGTGTGTGTGTGTGTGTGTGTGTGTGTGTGTGTGTGTGTGTGTGTGTGTGTGTGTGTGTGTGTGTGTGTGTGTGTGTGTGTGTGTGTGTGTGTGTGTGTGTGTGTGTGTGTGTGTGTGTGTGTGTGTGTGTGAGAGAGAGAGAGAGAGGAGAGAGAGGAGAGAGAGAGAGAGAGAGAGAGAGAGAGAGTGGGGAGGGGGGGCAGCAAGCAGGCAGGCAAGCGAACAGAAATAATGTGCGGCAAAAGCACATATCGAAGCAGGGTCTGCATTTCTTTTCAGAAACCACAGTACTGACAGGCACATCATTGTCCGTCGAAGCAGACAGTGCACACAGCTTTCATGTGATCCGGACAAATAAAGACATTGCACCTCTGGCATCTCTGTCTTACTTTCCGGTCAGCCTTCCAAGGACACATCGCACATCGTGCCCTCTTGCGCGACTTGCTGGCAGCTTGAGCAGATGTGCCTGGCTCAGATTCTGCCTGCCTCTTGCGCAATGTCCCAGCAGCTTGACCTGATGTTCCTGGTTGAGGTTCAGTCTGCCTGACCCTTCCTGCTCTTGACGCTGGTTGAGCCACTGTTTGGGATTGCTCAATGTTTGTGATTGTACTTTGGATCAAGACTGTCAAGTCCCGAGACAAGTGTTTGTGCGAGAGGCGGCGCTTTATCTGTGGCAGCATCAGTCTTTTACTGACGCTTTGGATGAAAGCGCCTCGTGCATTTTGGTGTGACAGAGAGTTGTCCACAAACTTGATGGCCCACACACATCGTGCTGCGACTGTGGCGAGGTCAAGAACATTGGCAAACATAACCATAGGCCACCGTTGGGTGACTCTTTTTGAGGTGTATGTGTGGGCCATCTTGTCGAGGGAGTCGACTGCTCCCTTGGTGGAATATAAAAGAGAATCATTTCTGACTTTTTCTTGGGGCACCTGCTTCAACCACACCAACGTCATGCATTGAACTGAGAACAACAGTGTTCTTGTTCTTTTTACCCTGGTAATTTACCAGGGTTGCTGTGTTGTTATAAGCAAACTCACTGCTGTGCAGTGGAGGGCCTTTCTTCAACTGGAATGGTGCAGGCAGGAATCTTTTATTGGTTCTGACTGTGCCTACCACCGTCAGACCATTTTTCAGGAATCCTTCAGCCAGAGCTAAGTCTGTGAAGTAGTTGTCGCATGTTATGTTGCGACCACTCTTGAAGAAGGGCTGTGCCAACTCAAGGGCAGTGTTACGACCCAGATTGACCTGTCGGGCCTGGCCAAGCGGCCGGCCAAGGTAGGGGATGCCCAAGAGAGGGAAACAGTTGTTGGAGTCAACAACCCAGAAAATCTTTATGCCGTAGCGTATCAGGTTTGCTGGGCAGATACTGTAGGAAATTGCATCTGCCCCTAAAGGGGACAAGCTGCTCGTCAATTGTCAGAAGTGGCCCAGCAATGTAGTGCTGGCTCAAGTTTGTACTGAACTGATCCCACATGTCCCTGAATGGGGCGAAGGCATCTTTAGCTCTTCTTGTGGACCTTGTGGATTTGTCATCAAACCTCAGGCAAGACATGAGTGTCTTGAACCTCTGTTTGCTCATGCATGCTCTCACCACATTCACGCCATCAATGGAGTCCCATATTTCATCAGTCGAAACCATGTTCTGTTTTCGTACTCCCAGAAACAACAACAAACCCATCAAAGCCTCCATTTCCACAAAGTCGCATTCAACCCACTTATTCTGAAATTGTGTGCGGCCATACAGAAAACTCTTTAGTTTCAGTTCTACATGACTGCTGTGCACAAACTAAAGAGAAACTGAAAGTCACATACTCTGTTTAGAGTATGGGTCCGCACGGCCCCACGACATCTAAGGACGGGGGTGCACACTTTTCCTTCTTTGAGAAGTATGGGTCCGCACGGCCCCACGATGGCTTCCGTGTGTAGTCTATAACCCGGTCTGGCGAAGTGGAGGGGGGGGGGGGGGATTGGAAGGGGGGGGGGGTTGAAAATGAAAAAAATGGAAAATATGTTATGAATATGAAAACTTTTCACTAGCTGCATGAGGAAACCATCGTAATCCCTCTCAAAAGCAGATCTATAGAACAAGAACAAGAAGAACAAGAACATATTTTATTGCCATATGAAAACCAGAGGTTTTGTGGGGCACAGATGATCAAGTTCAGACATTCAACTAAACTAAGCTAACCCCATCGTTGTCACATCTTGCAACATAACATTAGAAGCAGAAAGAAAAAGCACAGTGTGCACCAGAGTCTGATTAATTCTCAGACTTATACAATACTCTATATGTATTGCCTGCTCCTAGGCCTTTTGTCCGCTGGATCGGACTCATCAGGGAGACACGAATGATTGTCTCTGTGCTCTTGGCGTCAAATAGAGACACACCACAGTCCGTAATTCTGTGGTGTTCTCACCACCAAGGGTTCAGAAAAAGGACCCAACAGCACCCCCAAAGCAGCCAGCGAAGGGTACTAAATGAAACGAAACGAAAGTGTGGAGAGGAAAAAAAGTTGCTGAAATTCTAAAAAAACATCATGCAAACAGTTAAAAATGTAGGGAAAATCTTTGAGCCTATGCTTGAGGATCCATTCAAGGATGCAAGGGAGATCAAAAGATATGGAACAGTCTGAGTGGTCAGTTCTGCTGTTCAATAACCCAAGCATTGTCAGCGGCTAAGAACTGTGCAGAACAATCTTTACTTGGATTTCCTAGAGGCCTCTTGGTCTGGGATAGGAAAAGCCTCAGGCCTCATGGTGACGTAGTCCATGGCCACACAGATGTCTGTTACTTGCTGACGTAGTCCATGGCCACACAGATGTCTGTTACTTGCTGAAGTAGTCCATGGCCACACAGATGTGTCTGTTACATGGTGACGTAGTCCATGGCAACACAGATGTCTGTTACTTGCTGAAGTAGTCCATGCCCACACAGATGTGTCTGGTACTTGCTGAAGTAGTCCATGGCCAAACAAGATACGTCTGTTATTTGGTGACGTAGTCCATGGCCACACAGATGTCTGTTACTCGGAAAAGTAGTCCATGGCCACACAGATGTGTCTGTTACTTGGTGAAGTAGTCCATGGCCACACAGATGTCTGTTACTCGGAAAAGTAGTCCATGGCCACACAGATGTGTCTGTTACTTGGTGAAGTAGTCCATGACCACACAGATGTCTGTTACTCGGAAAAGTAGTCCATGGCCAACCAGATGTGTCTGTTACTTGGTGAAGTAGTCCATGGCCACACAGATGTGTCTCTTACTTGCTGAAGTAGTCCATGGCCACACGTACACAGACGTCTGTTACTTGCTGAAGTAGTCCATGGCCACACAGATGTCTGTTACTTGCTGAAGTAGTCCATGGCCACACAGATGTCTGTTACTTGCTGAAGTAGTCCATGGCCACATAGATGTGTCTGTTACTTGGTGAAGTAGTCCATGGCCACACAGATGACTGTTACTTGCTGAGGTAGTCCATGGCAACACAGATGTGACTGTTACTTGGTGAAATAGTCCATGACCACAAAGATGTCTGTTACTTGGTGAAATAGTCCATGGCCACACAGATGTCTGTTACTTGCTGAAGTAGTCCATGGCCACACAGATGTCTGTTACTTGCTGAAGAAGTCCATGGCCACACAGATATGTCTGTTACTTGGTGACGTAGTCCATGGCCACACAGATGTCTGTTACTTGCTGAAGTAGTCCATGGCCACACAGATGTCTGTTACTTGGCGAAGTAGTCCATGCCAACACAGATGTGTCTGTTACTTGCTGAAGTAGTCCATGCCAACACAGATGTGTCTGTTACTTGCTGAAGTAGTCCATGCCAACACAGATGTCTGTTACTTGGTGACGTAGTCCATGGCCACACAGATGTCTGTTACTTGGTGAAGTAGACCATGGCCACACAGATGTCTGTTACTTGGTGACGTAGTCCATGGCCACACAGATGTGTCTGTTACTTGGTGACGTAGACCATGGCCACACAGATGTGTCTGTTACTTGGTGACGTAGTCCATGGCCACACAGATGTGTCTGTTACTTGCTGAAGTAGTCCATGGCCACACAGATGTCTGTTACTTGGTGAAGTAGTCCATGGCCACACAGATGTCTGTTACTTGGTGAAGTAGTCCATGGCCACACAGATGTGTCTGTTACTTGGTGAAGTAGTCCATGGCCACACAGATGTCTGTTACTCGGAAAAGTAGTCCATGGCCACACAGATGTGTCTGTTACTTGGTGACGTAGTCCATGGCCACACAGATGTCTGTTACTTGGTGACGTAGTCCATGGCCACACAGATGTGTCTGTTACTTGGTGAAGTAGTCCATGGCCACACAGATGTGTCTGTTACTTGGTGACGTAGTCCATGGCCACACAGATGTCTGTTACTTGGTGACGTAGACCATGGCACACAGATGTCTGTTACTTGGTGACGTAGACCATGGCCACACAGATGTGTCTGTTACTTGCGGAAGTAGCCCATGGCACACAGATGTGTCTGTTACTTGGTGACGTAGACCATGGCACACAGATGTGTCTGTTACTTAATGACGTATTCCATGGCCACACAGATGTCTGTTACTTGGTGAAGTAGTCCATGGCCACACAGATGTGTCTGTTACTTGCTGAAGTAATCCATGGCCACACAGATGTGTCTGTTACTTAATGACATAGTCCATGGCCACACAGATGTCTGTTACTTGGTGAAGTAGTCCATGCCCACACAGATGTGTCTGTTACTTGGCGAAGTAATCCATGGCCACATAGATGTGTCTGTTACTTGGTGAAGTAGTCCATGGCCACACAGATGTCTGTTACTTGGTGAAGTAGTCCATGGCCACACAGATGGGTCTGTTACTTGGTGAAGTAGTCCATGGCCACATAGATGTGTCTGTTACTTGGTGAAGTAGTCCATGGCCACACAGACGTCCGTTACTCGGTTTGAAGTAGACCATGGCCACACAGACGTCTGTTACTTGGTGAAGTAGTCCATGGCCACACAGATGTGTTTGCTTCCATGACAAGTGACGGACAGCGGACCAGATATGTCCACAGCAACCCTTTCCACTGGAGCGCCAGCCTGGAACAATTTCAGATTTGTGACGTGACGTGTGGAATGCAGGCTACGCCACTGAGCTCAGTCAGTGACGATTCACCCCGGATTCCAGAGAGGAGAAAAGGTCCAACAGGGGAAACGGGATGCTTCAGATCCTGCTTCTGAAAGGCTGGCAGTGACCACAGGAAACACAACCTGCCCACAGGAGAACCGCTGCAATCACAAGCCCATGGTGTGTCGGTGCTGGCATCAGTAGCAAACTCGTTAGCCATGTCTGACCATGGCATGAGGGCTTCCCGCAGGGATGGTATTACAACCATTCTGAGCCTTCTGTCATTGCCCAACTGACAGGGGTTAGTCACACGACCTCAGGCGTTGAAGACCTCAACAAGGGAGTCTACTGCGCCTTTCAGAAATGCTGAATGCAAGATGCAGAATGGATGTATTTTGCAATTCTCTCTATATTAGATACATCGTCTTTTTTTCCTCAAAGGTGCAGTGGATATGAATGTCAAATTGTTTACAGTACCACTCTTTCAGCTGAATATGTATACTTCGCACCCATATGTACACACAGTCTGTTCAGTTATTTGGTTGTATGTTAATTATTTTGTCCTTTTCGGAATTCTATGTATGTCATCTTCTCACTTTATGTTATGTACATGTTCGTGTGGATGTTTCAAATATCTTTCCATCTTGTTCAGATTAAAATGTCTTTCCATCTGTTCAGATAAAATGTCTTTCCGTCTGTTCAGATAGATAGATAGATAGATAGATAGATAGATAGATAGATAGATAGATTGATAGATAGATAGATAGATAGATAGATAGATAGATAGATAGATAGAGCATGGTAAATGAACGACCGCGTGCGTGCATGCGTGTGTGTATGTGTATGTGTGTGTGTGTGTTTACAAGTGCGTGCTTGTAGCCAAACTGAAATGAATCACTGTGCGGGTATTCCTGTCACCATGGAATAATTTACTTTTTTCTCACTGGTGTACAAGTTTCTCCTTCTCCCTGCTGAACTTTTCACCTTCGTGTCTGAACGCAAATAACCACACAACCTGTCAACCACTCACTGGTCTCACAACAATTCACAAAATAACAGTCCAAATACCTCGCTGTATAAAGGGACTGCTGAAAGTGAGATACAGTGAGATTGGGCATTTTCCTTGGGACAACCCAGATGGCATTGTCAGTTCTAAAGTATCTGCAGATGTGTACAAAATCCGGAAACTACGTAGTGATGGCTTGTGCCTTCATCGGCATTCCTGCCAACATCATCAACATGGCCGTGTTTCTTCAAGCAGAACCTGAAGGATCGTGTCAACTTGTGCCTGTTTTCGCTGTCCTCTGGCAGATGAGATTTTCCTGCTAATAACCGTAATGACCCATAGTGATTTTACCTTTGTAGATAAGCATTTCGGTCCTTTCTTACCTTTCTGACAAACAAACAAAATCATTGGGCTTTTAGGCTGTTTGATTGCTTCTCTAGTGATCTCACCATCATCGCCTGTGAGAGATGCTTCTGTGTGCTCAGTCCCCTCAAGTACCACAGCATGATGCGCACCAAAAACCATGGCTGTCATCATAGCAGCTGTTTACTTAGTGAGCTTGGTTTTGTTTTTCATTGTGTCTTTCAGGTATCATATTGGCGGGCATGCACGAAGTCGAATTTAACATTGTATATAGATCGCTTATTGTCCAGGGATTTTACAAAGAACATCAGCAGCTCATTGATACCCTTGACAGTGTCGTGCTCGGCGCTGGCTTGATCGGCGTTTCAACGATCGTGGTGGTGACAGCAACAATAATTACAGCAGTCAAATTACGTCAGGTGGTGACGTGGCGTGCAGAAACATCATCATCCATTTCTGCCCGGGAAGTGGCGCTGACCAAGATGCTGATTGGTACTTCTGTGTTGTTCATCGTTTGTAACTCTCCGAATTGTGTCTTCCGTGTGGCGTGTCTCATCTTTCCGGAGCTGAATGCAGGAGCACAGTATCATCATTTCTATATCACTTTGTTATGGATCACGGAGGGTTTAGTACCGTCAATTCCAGCTTCAATATTTTTGTGTATTATCAAATGGGGTCGAAGTATAGGGAAACGTTGTGGGCGTTATTCCGCAGAAAGGAAAAGACACAAAAAGCGTGAGATATGGATATGTATCAAAGTGTCAAGGCAGTTGATATCACATCCATGAATATTATATTTGGCATTGTTCTACATAGCCATTTTGAAAACTGAACAAAATCATGAACTAACTTTTTCACTACTTTCATTTTATCCAAATTTTCAGATAGCGTGATACTTGACGACCTCACGCAATGGCTTGGAAGAACAGCACCCATCCTGCTAGTCGCTTAGAGCTAGTCTACCTCCTGTATCAGCCTCCTCAATTCAGACAGAATCAAGATATGCTACATTGTTCAACGTCGGTTGGCACACGGATTTTAATCCACTTTCTTTTAGTCCCGTATCACTGTTGGAAGCCTTGGGGCAGCAGCCATGTCTCATACAGATAGAGCTTGAAGACACAGTGTAGACACAATGTAACCATGACCCATACAGATAGAGCTTGAAGACACAGTGTAGACACAATGTAACCATGACCCATACAGGTGGAGCTTGAAGACACAGTGTAGACACAATGTAACCATGACTCATGAAGGTGGAGCTTGAAGACACAGTGTAGACACAATGTAACCATGACCCATACAGGTGGAGCTTAAAGACACAGCGTAGACACAATGTAACCATGACTCATGAAGGTGGAGCTTGAAGACACAGTGTAGACACAATGTAACCCATGACCCATACAGGTGGAGCTTAAAGACACAGTGTAGACACAGTGTAACCATGTCCCATACAGGTGGAGCTTGAGGACACAATGTAGACACAGTGTAACCATATCCCATACAGGTGGAGCTTGAGGACACATTGTAGACACCGTGTAGACACAGTGTGTAAACCATGACCCACATATGTGGAGCTTGAGGACACAGTGTATACACAGTGTAACCATGTCCCATAGAAGTGGAGCTTGAAGACACAGTGTACACATAGTGTAAACATGTCCTATAAAAGTGGAGCTTGAAGACACAGTGTACACATAGTGTAAACATGTCCTATAAAGGTGGAGCTTGAAGACACAGGGTACACATAGTGTAAACATGTCCATAGAGGTGGCGCTTGAAGACACAGTGTACACATAGTGTAAACATGTCCTATAAAGGTGGAGCTTGAAGACACAGTGTAGACATAGTGTAAACATGTCCTATAAAGGTGGAGCTTGAAGACACAGTGTAGACATAGTGTAAACATGCCCTATAAAGGTGGAGCTTGAAGACACAGTGTAGACATAGTGTAAACATGTCCTATAAAGGTGGAGCTTGAAGACACAGTGTAGACATAGTGTAAACATGTCCTATAAAGGTGGAGCTTGAAGACACAGTGTAGACACCGTGTAGACACAATGTATAACCATGACACATACAGGTGCAACTTAAAGACGTGTAGACACCATGTGGACCTATTTCTTAACCATGTCCATACAGGTAGAGCTTAAAAACAGTGTAGACACCTTGTAGACCTAGTTCTTTTTTCTCTTTTTTTTTTTGCTGTCCCATCTTCTGTGCCACCTCAGTGGCATTGACCTACGCCACTCCTTCCGACACCCCGTCCACAGCCACAGCCCGGTCATTTTCGTACACCCTGTCCACAGCCACAACCCGGTCATTCCGACACCCTGTCCACAGCCACAGCCCGGTCAGTCATTCCGACACCTGTCCACAGCCACAGCCCGGTCATTCCGACACAATGTCCACAGCCACAGCCCAGTCATTCCGACACCCTTCCACAGCCACAGCCCAGTCATTCGACACCCTGTCCACAGCCACAGCCCGGTCATTCCGACACCCTGTCCACAGCCACAGCCCGGTCAGTCATTCCGACACCCTGTCCCACAGCCACAGCCCGGTCATTCTGACACCCTGTCCACAGCCACAGCCCGGTCATTCCGACACCCTGTCCACAGCCACAGCCCGGTCATTCCGACACCCTGCGTCCACAGCCACAGCCCGGTCAGTCCCACCGCAGCCCCGGCACATGCAATCCACAGGGAGCAGTCAATGTCAAGTCGTCAAGAGGCAACCCACCAGAGGAGACACGGGCACTGCTGCCGAGTCACTTCGGTGGTGTTCAGTGGCGCCTGTTCTGACCCAACATACACAGGACACCACCTACTAAGCCCCTACTGACGACAATAATTGCTTAGTTGCGGAGCTGTTGTGAGTGAGCTCTCCCTCCGGAGGGCGCCACCACTTCCGTCCAACGACAGCCCCTGTGGACTCGCCAATTACCGGTGATCCCGACGGAACCAAACCAAGGCCACAGACGTGGAGAGGACATCGAAACTGAGGTCACCATGAGAGCAGGGCATGAAGGGCCACAGAATTTGGGACTTTTTATGTTGATCAATGAGATTGAGGATGATGAAGATGATGCTAAGGATTTTCATTCCGGTCTGAGACAGCATGACAGGGCTGTACTCTACGCTTCCTTTCATAATATATCCCGGCGTCAACCAGGCCCGTGAGATACAGACACCTGCAGTGTTGGTCAGGAAAATTGAGCAACACTCTCAGAGACGCATCCATTAAGTGGATGAAACTCGACTATGTAGTCCAGTCTTCCAACTGAGCTCGTAACAAACTCAATTCTGGGTAGGAGCCGGTCAGAGCAGGATCAGAAAAATTCCACATGACTCTGATGGGAATCAAACCCACGACCTCCCAGCCGGGAGTCCGCGATGCTAACCACTTCGCCACGGCGGCTGGTTGTAGACCTAGTTCTTAACCATGTCCCATACAGGCAGAGCTTGAAGACACAGCGTAGATTTACCGTGTAGACCTGCTTCTTAACCATGTCCCATCAGGCAGAACTTGAAGACACAGCGTAGACACTGTGTACACCTACTTCTTAACCATGTCCCATCCAGGTACAGCTTAAGACACAGCGTAGACACCGTGTAGACCTAGTTCTTAGCCATGTCCCATCAGGTACAGCTTAAAGACACAGCGTAGACACCGTGTAGACCTAGTTCTTAGCCATGTCCCATCAGGCAGAACTTGAAGACACAGCGTAGACACCGTGTAGACCTAGTTCTTAACCATGTCCCATCCAGGCACAGCTTGAAGACAGTGCGAAGGCCGGCACTGTCACTGCGGTGGGCTGCGAAAATTCCCCTCACACACCCTATGTGCTATCTCACATGGCCATGAATGTAGGAAACGAAGGACAATAAATACAGGTTTAGCATTTCTGACTTTTACGGTCATACACAAATACGTGGACTAACAAAATTATCCGCTGAAACCGTTTGTAAAAGCGAAAATCAAATTCCTCTGATAAACATTGCGCGATATTGAATTGTTTGTGTAGCTAACTGATGTTTATAATCAACCTGTTTTGGTTGTCTGGGGTGTGTGAGTGTGATGAGTGTGGTTGTGTGTGTGTGTGTGTGTGTGTGTGGTGTGTGTGTGTGTGTGGTGTGTGTGTGGGGGGGGGGGGGGGGGGGGGGGGGGTGACGGGTGTGTGTGTGTGGTGTGTGTGGTGGTGTGTGTGGGGTGTGTGTGTGTGTGTGGTGCGTTGGCGTGCGTGCGTGCGTGCGGGCGTGAGTGCGTGCGTGTGTGTGTGTGTGTGTGTGTGTGTGTGTGTGTGTGTGTGTGTGTGTGTGTGTGTGTGTGTGTGTGTGTGGTGTGTGTGACGGTGTGTGTGTGTGTGTGTGTGTGCGTGCGTGCGTGCGTGCGTGCGTGCGTGCGTGCGTGCGTGCGTGCGTGCGTGCGTGTGTGTGTGTGTGTGTTGTGTGTGTGTGTGTGTTTTGTGTGTGTGTGTGTGTGTGTGTGTGTGTGTGTGTGTGTGTGTGTGTGTGTGTGTGTGTGTGTGTGTGTGTGTGTGCATCCAATAACAGCATTAAGTACAAAAAGCATAAGATGAAAGCAATAAAAAAGATTTACATTTCGCCTTTTCCAAATGAACTCAAGCTGTTTTGTGTAAAAACTGAAATACTACTGACACGCACGAGTGTCATTGGAGAAAACACTACCAATGAAGAAGGGTGGGCGGAACAGAAAGGCGTTACTGGGTTTTACGGTCCAGGCGCACTGCTTGACGAGTGTCTAATTAAGTCGCCTTCTGCTTGAGAAACTACACACGTGGTCCTCGCACAGTCTGTCTACATACACCTGAAACAACGAAGAGCATGCACCCAAAAACTAACTATGCAATACTCTCACGTAAAAAACTAGGGATAGCCATGCAAAAGAATTGCATCCGCGCTACCTACAGCTTTTGAAGATCATAGAAATCACCGTTTGCTTTCTTTTTGAGGTTTCAAGTCTCTTTCGTTGTGAAAGTGTTTCTGCGCCTGGTGACAGGTGATATTTGGGATTTGCAGCAAGTAATGGCTTGCGATTCTGAGTCTTGCAGCGTTAAGAAGACTGTATCACAGCATTTAATGTTTTGGATGGATGTTATGGCTTGTGATTTCTGTGTCTTGCAGCGTTAAGAAGTCTATATCACAGCCTTTAATGTTTTGGATAGATGAGCTGCTCAGAATCAAACTTGAGTCAACTGTGATGAGTTTTATACACTGCCTCATCTTGGACTGTTGCTGTTTTCACTCTGGTTTCTTTTATTGTTGTACCTGTCGTTCATGTGGTGCTGTCCAGTCTCTGGTTTCTTTTATTGTTGACCTGTCGTTCATGTGGTGCTGTCCAGTCTCTGGTTTCTTTATTGTTGACCTGTCGTTCATGGTGGTGTTGTCCAGTCTCTGGTTTCTTTTATTGTTGACCTGTCGTTCATGTGGTGCTGTTCAGTCTATCGTTACCCTTCAGCTTTTTTTGGACCCCGTCTGAAGCACGCTGTTAAACAACAGTCAAATGTTTTAACGGCATCATCTTGAAGATGCATTTTTGTTATCTTTATTTCAATATTCCCCTGAGATGCTTAGAATTTGTTTTTTGTATCATTGTATTCCTGTATTCTGGAAATCTTTTGTCGGTACTTTCCTCTTTTCGGTCATGCCTTCCCATACTGCTTTTCTTTATATCTGCTTTGCTCTCGTCTGCCTTGTGCCTTTATTGCCCTTTCATCTTTGGTGTTGCCAACCTTTACAGTCTGCCTTGTGCCTTTATTGCCCTTTCATCTTTGGTGTTGCCAACTTTGCAGATTGACTCATCATGACGTTGTTCATTGTTGTAATCGGAGACTAAGTTGTCGAAAACCCACTCTGCTCAGAGCAATTTTCACCATTTCGCTGCTTATTGTTTGGTTGGTTGGTTGGTTGGTCTTTGTTTGTTTTGTTTGACTGACTGTAAACTAGAGGACCAAAACGTTAGGGTAATAATCCAGTGCTTTCGACATGGGCTCGATTTTATTTGCCTGAAGGCGGGCAAGAGATTAGTTTTCTGAAAGTGTCTTACCATTTCTTAGTGCTGTCGTTGTGTAAGGACATCATTTCCTCTGAGTGGTAACAGACCGTGAGGTTGGTCACACTGTTTCCATTGGAGAGGAGAATGAACCTAAAATACCTGGTCATGTAGTTTGAATTTTTTTTACAAAGATCATTATTGTTGTCAGTTAGGAAACGACATAAACGGGTTCTAATCCATTTGGCCATTGACAACTACTGAAGAGGGTCTTGTTCATAGACTGTGAAACTCTTGTGAGGAGATGGGGCAGACAGGTCGAATTCCTAGTATCGCTGTCTGTCTTGTCTCATTTTGCATGGGACTGTAAAGGTTTACTCATTAGAGGCTGTTACAGGTTTTAAAGCGGGAATGAGGTATAGTTCCTCTACTTCCAATGTGTGTATATAATGTCATTACTGTCTTGTTATTAAGAGAAAATTCGGCTGTCAAGAAGTTAACGTGCTGGAGCTATTGTTTGTGAACTTCACGTAAATATATCTTTAACCGATTGATTTTGCAGTGAAATTGTTATGAAGGCATGCTTCATCCTTGCCTTATCTGAACGATGTGAAAGCTTTGAAAATTGGAACAAATTTAAGGCAGTTTAGTGTTTTGACTTTAATACCCAAAAGGCTTATCTGTTGAGAAGATAAGTTCCAAGGAAAATTAGCCAACATCTCGTCAACATGCGGAAACATTCCCGGAGACTGAGTTCAAATAACAGATAACCCCTCAAGCTCTCTTGTCGAATTCACCTGATTGCTCACAGAGAGAACGTTAACAATCCAAATCTTGTTCCCATACATGCTTAGTGATTTTGTGACACCAGTGGTTCAGAAACTGGGAACACCAACAATTCCGCACCCTGTCACAGACAAGCACGGAATATATGTTGGATATTCCTTTATTGACTCTCATTAGGTGCCAAAACTACCTCACTCGGCGGGCACCATTGATTCACATCTGTATCTCAGTAATAAGGTCCACACCTATTTCACCAAGACTGACTGATTCCATTGAAAAATTGTCCAAAATAACATCAGGGAGACAAGAGAAATCCTCAAGAACAAAACCTAAGATTTGACTGTATCACTGTTCACAGTGCCCTATGCACAAAGAAGCACGAATCTTGTATGGCAACAGTCACGTGTCGTCACTGAAATGTGTGGTTTCTCCATAGAATAAGTCTGTGCTGAAACACTCCACCGTGAAATTTCGTCTCCCTTTAAAAAAAAAAGTGCCTCTCATTCTCTTCTCCTTGAGCACACATTTCTAATGATAAACGTCTTATATACTTTCATGAACTGTTTGATGGCTGCGCAGGGTCCCACTGGTGCGCACCTCACTGCAGGGTCCACCCACATCTTCATGACGGCAGGGTCCACCCACGTCATCCTGACTCAGGGTCCACCCACGTCATTCTGACTGCAGGTCCACCCACACTTTCCTGACTGCAGGGTCCATCCACACTTTCCTGACTGCAGTGTCGACCCACATCTTCCTGACTGCAGGGTCCACCCACATCTTCTGAATGCAGGGTCCACCCACACTTCCTGACTGCAGGGTCCAACCACACTTTCCTGACTGCAGGGTCCATCCACATCTTCCTGACTGCAGGGGTCCACCCACATCTTCCTGACTGCAGGGTACACCCACATTTCCTGACTGCAGGGTCCACCCACATTTTCCTGACTGCAGGGTCCACCCACATTTTCGTGACTGCAGGGTCCACCCACATGTTCCTAACTGCTGGATCCACCACATCTTCCGGACTGCAGGATCCACCCACATCTTCCTGACTGCAGTGTCTCTCACATCTTCCTGACTACAGGATCCACCCACAATCTTCCTGGACTGCAAGGTCCACCCACTCTTCCTGACTGCAGGATCCACCCACATCTTCTGACTGCAGGGTCCACCGACATCTTCCTGACTGCAGAGTCCACCCACATCTTTCTGACTACAGGTCCACCCACATCTTCCTGACTGCAGGGTCCACCCACATCTTCCTGACTGCAGGATCCACCCACCATCTTTCTGACAACAGGGTCCTCTCACATCTTCCTGACTACAGGGTCCTCTCACATCTTCCTGACTGCAGGGTCCACCCACATCTTTCTGAATTACAGGGTCCTCTCACATCTTTCTGACTACAGGGTCCTCTCACATCTTCCTGACTGCAGGGTCCACCCACATCTTTCTGACTGCAGGGTCCATCCACATCTTCCTGACTGCAGGATCCACCCACATCTTCCTGACTGCAGGGTCCACCCACATCTTCCTGACTGCAGAGTCCACCCACATCTTCCTGACTACAGAGTCCACCCACATCTTCCTGACTGCAGGGTCCACCCACATCTTCCTGACTGCAGGATCCACCACATCTTCCTGACTGCAGGGTCCACCCACATCTTCCTGACTGCAGGATCCACCCACATCTTCCTGACTGCAGGGTCCACCCACATCGTTCTGACTACAGGGTCCTCTCACATCTCCTGACTGCAGGGTCCACCCACATCTTCTGACTACAGGGTCCACACCACATCTTCCTGACTGCAGGGTCCACCCACACCTTTCTGACTACAGGGTCCTCTCACTTCTTCCTGACTGCTGGGTCCACCCACATCTTTCTTGACTACAGGGTCCTCCCACATTTTCCTGACTGCAGAGTCCACACATCTTTGTGACTGCAGAGTCCACCTACATCTTCCTGACTGCAGGGTCCACCCACATCTTCCTGACTGCAGGGTCCGCCCACATCTTTCTGACTACATGGTCACCCACATCTTTCTGACTGCAGAGTCCACCCACATCTTCCTGACTGCAGGGTCCACCCACATCTTCCTGACTACAGGGTCCACCCACGTCATCCTGACTGCAGGGTCCACCCACGTCATTCTGACTGCAGGGTCCACCCACACTTTCCTGACTGCAGGGTCCATCCACACTTTCCTGACTGCAGTGTCGACCCACATCTTCCTGACTGCAGGGTCCACCACATCTTCCTGAATGCAGGGTCCCCCCACACATTCCTGACTGCAGGGTCCACCCACACTTTCCTGACTGCAGGGTCCATCACATCTTCCTGACTGCAGGGTCCACCACATCTTCCTGACTGCAGGGTACACCCACATCTTCCTGACTGCAGGGTCCACCCACATTTTCCTGACTGCAAGGTCCACCCACATTTCCTGACTGCAGGGTCCACCCACATGTTCCTAACTGCTGGATCCACCCACATCTTCCGGACTGCAGGATCCACCCACATCTTCCTGGACTGCAGGGTCCTCTCACATCTTCCTGACTACAGGATCCACCCACATCTTCCTGACTGCAAGGTCCACCACATCTTCCTGACTGAAGGTTCCACCCACATCTTCCTGACTGCAGGGTCCACCCACATTTTCCTGACTGCAGGAGTCCACCCACATCTTTCTGACTACAGGGTCCACGCACATCTTCCTGACTGCAGGGTCCACCACATCTTCCTGACTGCAGGATCCACCACTCTTTCTGACTACAGGGTCCTCTCACATCTTCCTGACTACGGGTCCTCTCACATCTTCTGACTGCAGGGTCCACCCACATCTTTCTGACTACAGGGTCCTCTCACATCTTTCTGACTACAGGGTCCTCTCACATCATCCTGACTGCAGGGTCCACCCACATCTTTCTGACTGCAGGGTCCATCCACATCTTCCTGACTGCAGGATCCACCCACATCTTCCTGACTGCAGGGTCCACCCACATCTTCCTGACTGCAGGGTCCACCACATCTTCCTGACTACAGAGTCCACCCACATCTTCCTGACTGCAGGGTCCACCCACATCTTCCTGACTGCAGGATCCACCCACATCTTCCTGACTGCAGGGTCCACCCACTCTTCCTGACTGCAGGTCCACCCACATCGTTCTGACTACAGGGTCCTCTCACATCTTCCTGACTGCAGAGTCCACCCACATTTTCCTGACTGCAGGGTCCACCACATCTTCCTGACTGCAGGGTCCACCCACACCTTTCTGACTACAGGGTCCTCTCACATCTTCCTGACTGCAGGGTCCACCCACATCTTTCTGACTATAGGGTCCTCCCACATTTTCCTGACTGCAGAGTCCACCCACATCTTTGTGACTGCAGAGTCCACCCACATCTTCCGACTGCAGGGTCCACCCACATCTTCCTGACTGCAGGGTCCGCCCACATCTTTCTGACTACATGGTCCACCCACATCTTTCTGACTGCAGAGTCCACCCACATCTTCCTGACTGCAGGGTCCACCCACATCTTCCTGACTGCAGGGTCCACCCACATCTTCTGACTGCAGAGTCCACCCACATCTTCCTGACTGCAAGGTCCTCCCACATCTTCTGACTGCAGGGTCCTCCACATCTTTCTGACTGCAGGGTCCACCCACATCTTCCTGACTGCAGGGTCCTCCCACATTTTCCTCACAGCCGGGTCCACCCACATCTTCCTGACTAGAGGGTCCACCCACATTTTCCTGACTGCAGAGTCCACCCACATCTTCCTCACTGTAGGGTCCTCCCACATCTTTCTGACTGCAGGGTCCACCCACATCTTCCTGACTGCAGGGTCCACCCACATCTTCCTGACTGCAGGGTCCGCCCACATATCGGCATGTCCACGGTGGTTCTCAGCTGTGTGGAAATGTCAGCACTATCATGATGTTTTCCACCATGGCCACCAGTCCAACTGAAGGTATGAACAGCATGTTGTAGCAGATCGGAACCAAAATGGTATTCAGAAACCCTGCGACATAATTTCAAATATTGCTATTTCAGATTGTTCTTCTTGTGCAGGCCCAGTCCTCTCTGTGCCATCCACACTGTGGTACAATGGAAGGGATCTCTGTGCCATCCACACTGAGGTACAATGGAAGGGATCTCTCTGTGCCATCCACACTGAGGTACAATGGAAGGGATCTCTGTGCCATCCACACTGAGGTACAATGGAAGGGATCTCTCTGTGCTATCCACACTGAGGTACAATGGAAGGGATCTCTGTGCCATCCACACTGAGGTACAATGGAAGGGCATCTCTGTGTGCCATCCACACTGAGGTACAATGGAAGGATCTCTGTGCCATCCACACTGAGGCACAATGGAAGGGATCTCTCTGTGCCATCCACACTGAGGTACAATGGAAGGGATCTCTCTGTGCCATCCACACTGAGGTACAATGGAAGGGATCTCTCTGTGCCATCCACACAGAGGTACAATGGAAGGGATCTTCTCTGTGCATCCACACTGAGGTACAATGGAAGGGATCTCTGTGCTATCCACACTAAGGTACAATGGAAGGGATCTCTGTGCATCCACACTGATGTACAATGGAAGGGATCTCTGTGCCATCCACACTGATGTACAATGGAAGGGATCTCTGTGCCATCCACATGAGGTACAATGGAAGGGATCCCTCTGTGCTATCCACACTAATGTACAATGGAAGGGATCTCTGTGCATCCAACTGAGGTACAATGGAAGGGATCTCTGTGCCATCCACACTGAGGTACAATGGAAGGGATCTCTGTGCCATCCACACTGAGGTACAATGGAAGGGAATCTCTCTGTGCCATCCACACTGAGGTACAATGGAAGGGATCTCTCTGTGCCATCCACACTGAGGTACAATGG
>CM031618.1:3449373-3511873 GCA_018398815.1 Conus ventricosus | reverse complement strand
ATTGACTGGCATGAAAGTGGATGATTTCATATCTTGAACAACTATCTGCCTTCTGTTTGATAGAAAAGATGAGAGAAGATTGACAGACTTTGCAGTTAAACCATACAAAGTAAGTTTTTTTAAGAGGAGATCATGGTTAATAACATCGAAGGCTTTAGCAAAGTCCACAAATATCGTTCCTGTGAGAAGATCATCATTGATATTTAAATGCCACTGTTCTACTAGATTGGTAAGAACCGTCTGACATGAATGATTTTCTCTAAAACCGCTTTGATTTGAATGAAATAATTTATGTGTAACGAAATGCCTTTGAAGGTTTTGCTTAAGGTGCTTTTCTAAAGGTTTAGACAAATTAGACAGAATGGAAATCGGTCTGTAGTTCGAAGGATCCTGTGGGTCACCAGATTTTAAAATGGCAAAACTTTAGCTTCTTTAAAGTATTGTGGATAATAGCATTTCTGAATACAAAGGTTATAAATATAAGTAAGGCTATCAGAGATAATAGGTGCGGAAATTTTTAAAATTTTGCTGTCTATATTATCTAATCCCCGGCTCTTAGATTCCTTCAATGAATTAAGTTCTCTACACACCTCGTGTACACTGATAAACTGAAAATCAAGTCTGGACCCTATTTGTCTAGTATCACAAAATTCTCTTAATAACAACAGGTCATTATATTTAGTACAATCAGTTTAATAGTCTTTTCGACTATGGTAGAGAAGTGTTTATTGAGATTATCTGCAGACAGAATTAAAGATGATGGAGCTGTTTGTTTTGACGATTTACCAGATAATTGATTAATGGCTTTCCAGATCGATTTTGAATCTTTTTTCGATGAAATAAGGTCGCTAAAATGTTTTTTACGAGCAGACCTTTTCATAGCTGTAACTTTGTTACGCTGTTCTTAAACTTTGCATCTTTTCCTGTTGACTGTAACAAGTTTTCACGAATTTTAATAGCAGCATTAATTTCATCATTTAACCACGGTGGTTTTCCATTGGGTTTGACACGTTTCATCTTAGTTGGGAGAGAGAGAGAGAGAGAGAGAGAGAGAGAGAGAGAGAGGAGAGGATGGGAGAGAGGAGAGAGAGAGAGAGAGAAGAGAGAGAGAGAGGCAAGCAATCTCCTCGATTTGACCGATTAGGAGGGCAGGTTATTTACCAGAAAGGGTCCTCAACAATAGGCCTTCTTTTCCGTGTGAAGGGCCTCAAGAACTTTTAGATGACCAGACAGACAGATAGACAGGTAGACAGCTAGACAGGTAGATAGGTAGATAGATAGATAGGTAGATAGATACATTTTGTAATGTTATATGTGTGTGGGTTGTCTTTGTGCACATTTCTTCTCTTCTCCTCAACAGATCGACGCATTCACAAAATTCACCCGTCTGCATCTCTGAAACATACATATGCATAACAAACAGGACATACACACCTCAAAGTACAGAATGTGTGCAGCATATATAGAATATTTTTTTCTTTTTTCTTTTTCTTCCGGGAAACAAGTCTTCGGTAGGTAGTCTCTGTTGTTTACAGCTATGGAACTGAAACACAACACTTCTCATTTTCACTTTTTCATTTTCTGTAGTCTCTGTGTTTACAGCCATACACTGAAACACAACACTTCTCATTTTCACTTTTTCATTTTCTGTAGTCCGTGTTTACAGCCATACACTGAAACTCAACACTTTTCATTTTCACTTTTTCATTTTCTGTAGTCTCTGTGTTTACAGCAGATACTGTTGGAACATATCCATTCAGATGCTTCTGTCTATTCTGCTGAACTTACCGCTCTGGTTTTGGCTTTGAAGATAATCTCGCATTCTTCGAAGAGGGACTTTCTGGTTCTGTCGGATTCGCTGTCAGCTTTGGAGGCCATAGCTGGCCGCAACCTTCAGCATCCAGAACTTTTACTCTTTTTTGAACTTTTTAGCAAGTTGAAGGCGGACGGTTACAACATTACTCTTGCTTGGGTTCCTGGTCATGTTGGCATCGGCGGGAACGAAATGGTTGATCGTTTAGCCAAGAACGCCACAAGAGAGAAACTGTCCAACGTTTATATCCCCTGCTCAGATGTGAAACCCAAAATTAACGATTATGTGAGAGACCTCTGGCAGGAGGATTGGAACACACAGACGAATAACAAACTCTTTCAGATCCGTCCAAACCTTAAGGACTTCCTCCCATCTACGTCGGAAGGTCGTAAAGAGGAAACGGTTCTGTGCCGGCTGCACACCGGCCATTCGTATTTTACCCATTCTTACCTTTTAAAGAGTGAAGAAGCTCCGTGGTGTATTCCATGTCATGCGCCACTCACAATGAAACATGTTCTTTTAGAGTGTTGGGACTTGCACGATGTGAGACACAAACATTTTACAGCAGAGTCCATGAAGATCCTGTTCAGGGATGTCCCGTCTGATGTGATCCTTGAGTTTTTGAGAGAGATTGACATTTTTCATCTGATTTAAGATTTTACGGAAGAAAGATTTTTAATGCAATTTCTGGTGCGTTTCTAGACGATGTCATTTAATGAGATGTGTGAAAGTTGGGTTGTTTTTTTTTAAATTTTTTTTTTATGACTGGTGAGTTGATTTTAACGTGGTGACAGCCCTGATGTGGCCCTTTGCGGTCGGCTGGGCTATAAGCAACATTATCTTATCTTATCTTATCTGTGTTTACAGCCATACACTGAAACACAACACTTCTCATTTTTTACTTTTTCATTTTCTGTAGTCTCTGTGTTTACAGCCATACACTGAAATACAACACTTCTCATTTTCACTTTTTCATGTTCTGTAGTCTTTGTGTTTACAGCTATAGAACTGAAACACAACACTTCTCATTTTCATTTTTTCATTTTCTGCTAAACAAAATCATGTTATGTTTTAATAACTGTGCTTTGTGTTGTGAACTGCTGTGGTTTTTGCAAATATCTCTCTTCTGTTTCTTACTGATTTTAATAAAACATGTACAATGCGTATCTTATTGATCTTGATAATTACAACCACATTCTTTTCAAAACTAATTTTAGCCTTAATTGATTTCAGCGCCTATGGCAGACTGGTGAACAGGTGTAACTGGTATAGTGTGTGTGTGTGTGTTGTGTGTGTGTGTGTGGTGTGTGTGTGTGTGTATGTGTGTATGTGTGTGTGTGTGTGTGTGTGTGTTGTGTGGTGTGTGAGTGTGTGTGTGTGTGTGTGTAAGTGGTGTGTTGTGTGTGTGTGGTTGGTGTTGTGGGGGTGGTGTGTGTGTGTGTGTGGTTAAGTGTGTTGTGTGTGTGTTGTGTGTGTGTGTGTGTGTGTGTGTGTGAGTGTGTGTGTTGTGTGGTGTGTGTGTGTGTGTGTGTGTGTGTGTGGTGTGTGTGTGTGTGTAGTGTGTGTGTGTGTGTGTGTGTGTGTGTGTGTGGTGTGGTGTGTGTGTGTGTGTGTGTGTGTGTGTGTGGTGTGTGTGTGTGAGTGGTGTGTGTGTGTGTGTGTGTGTGTGTGTGTGTGTGGTGTGTGTGTGTGTGTGTGTGTGTGTGTGTGTGTGTGTGGTGTTCGCACACGGGCTGCACATTCTAACACTGACACATTCTCAGTGACAACAAGTTCCAGGAGAACCAGGTCGCAGGAAGTGGAGAAAGAAACGATCACCCCAGCCATCCCCTGCATCAAGGTATCACCTTATCTCCCCTGATCAAAACATGATCGCCTGTGTGTCGTGCCCTTTATCGTTCAGTCTGCTGAATCGTTTACTGAAAAACCAATTGCGATCCAATCTTTTCATAGTAGGTGAGTCAACTGACGTTATATTTATCACTGGAAACTGGCTAAGACTGAGCATGGATGAGGGGAGGTGTGCGGACCTGATGTCATCATGGCATTCCATGAGGTCGTTTCCTCCTCCTCGTCGTTTCCAGATCTAGTGGATCATTGCAGTGGTCTGTCAGGTGGCTGCATTGCTCCGGGAGGATGTCAACTTCCATCACAACGATCCACAAAAAACAGCAGTGCAATCTCATTAGGTACCTGATCGTGTTCAACCTCACTCATGTCTGTAGTTTGGGGACGTGAGGGAAAAGAAAAGATTTAACTAGACCTAAACACTAACACCACCTTCAGAATGTTCAGAAACGTTACAAGTACATGGTTCAAAAAGGTATCTCAAGCGAACATCTGAAAAGAAAGCAACTGAATTTCACCCCCCCTTCTTTTTTTTTAACCAGAGGAAATTAAACTTGAGGTCTGTAACTACAATACGAGATATATGAATGCACACTGAGGTCACGTGACCTCTAAAAGTGGCGATAAGTAAGGCCCCACGTCAAAAGACAAAGAGTGGCAATTCAGATCGAGTTACAATGGCTAACCCATCACCCTGACCCGCCATCGCAGCGCGTCGAACTTACTGGGTGATATCAAGGTATGAGCGAACGTGGAGATTCACATGAAACCAGGCAGACACTCACAAACGTTAAGAAACCTACAGCATCTTACATAAACAACTACATAACTCGTCTTTTATTTTTTTCTTTTTTTTTAATTTCGCGCTGACGAAGTGATGGCGCTGTTTGGAACTAACTTCCTACATGTGTGTTCCACGCAAAATTCACCAGAACAAAGCAGCTCGCGAAACCTCTTTCCACTACGTCACACTGCCTTCGTTTCTCTTCATCTATGTATGAGTCATATGCAATGACTCCCTGCCAGGCTCTGCTAGCGTCGCACAAACCGCCATGTCAGTCACATGTGCAGAGGGTCGGCGAGAAGTGGCACCAAACTCAAGATTTGCACAGATCTGGAAGGAAGGTTGGACAGAAGTTCTCTTCATTGATAAGGAACCCCTAACCCTGTCGGATGAGTCGGGGAAAACATCCGTATTCAAGACCATCCGACCTGGCAAAATCCTGATATGTTTAGGAAGTTTAAGAACAGTTGCCAGGATCTGTTGTTATGTAATCATTGACCTCCACGGTATCAGTCACGACGTGTATCTGACATTCGAGGCATCGAAGTCTGGTGTGTGTACTGACAAGACTGGTATGTGTACTGACAAGACTGGTATGTGTACTGACAAGACTGGACCAGGCCAGACAGTTTACTTTACATGTTAAGTGAGTTTTAATACTGATGCCATAGTTCTCTTTATACATTCATGAAACACCAATAAAACCTTTCTTTTTTCTGCTTATATTGCATTTTATTTGAGCTTTCTGCAGGATATGTATATGTGGTGTACCATATCATCTTAGGTTAAGAACAAAAAGTAGCGTAAGATGGGAATGTGCGAAATCTGACGTGTATGAGAGAGTTATTTGCGCGCGCGTCTACACACATACAAATACATTACGCGTTAATGTTTATGTTTCAGCCGACTACGAAGCCCACATCAGCTCGCTTTATCAGTCTGTCTGCCTCTCCTTCTCTCTCTTCTTCTTATATATCAACACACACACACACACACACACACACACACTCAACACACACACCAACACACACACACACACACACACACACCCACACACAACACACACACAAACACTGGCACAACAAAAAAACGTATCTCATTCTGTTTCTACATATGGTGGCGACTTGCCTCGTGTCCTCCTGATACATGACAGTATCATTAAAGAACGTTGATGCTCGGAGACTTGGCCTGTTCATGCGGTCTCCAGGTGGCAAAGAGAAAAGCTTATCAGATTGGCATTGCACACGCGCTCTGAACGAAGCAAAAGAATCTCTGAATCCTGAACCCGAATGTGTAGTTCTGCATGCAGGATGTGAACGATTTGAAGGGGAAAGATCCGGAGAAATGCAGCACGGAAATGCAGAAATGCGTCAAGGAGGCCAAAGGTCAATTTCCCAAAGCCAAGATCGTAGTAAGTCAAGTGGCTCCTGTCAAAAATAAAACACTAGACATTAAGAAAGATCTGTTCAACGCAATGACAAGACAGAAACTACAAACAGAAAACGACATTACTTTCGTCTCCTTTAACGAGTTGAGGATGGAAGACAGAAGAGTCCTGACCGCTGACGACGTTCACCCCACGACCAGAGGAGCGAGCACCATCGCGAGGACCCTGGGCAAACACCTACATGGAATGTTTTGGGAAAAGCCACGGAGAAGACCCGCAGCCTTTCGTTACAGTTGCCAAGGTTTTCACCCTCCGCCTTTTCCACGTCCTTGGTTCTACTAAACTGGTCCTACTTTGACTCTCAGCTGTTACAGTCAATCATCAAGATTTCTGTTTTTTATCTGTAGTCATCTCTAAGATAGTTAATGTCTAAACGATATAAATTATTGTGATATATAAATGAAAGCACATAAAAGCCAAACATTTACATTTCTACAGTGGAATTGTCGTTCTATGACGAAAAATCTATCGTACTTAAATTAATATCTAGTAAAAAAATAAGTTTCATGTAGAGAACTATAAAAATGCCATCCTAACTCACTTTCGCCCTCAACCAGTTTTCGGGCGAAAGTGACCTAGGATTGGCTTTTATAGTTCTCTGACAAGTAAGACTTCAATAACCAAAAAATAACGATTATCTACAAACAAACATACTGTGTAGGGTTATCCGTTTTCAATACTAATTTACTAAACTTTTCAGATTTTTAGTTTTTGCTTAATCCTATGTTTTTCCTGATCATTTTCAATAACATTCATTTTCACGCAAACATTCATCAAATGCATCTCTGTCTTTCATGTAAAATAACACTACAGTCTTTAACTGTTCTCTAAAGTCTTTTAAAACTGAGTTATATTTTGGCATAAAATCCACACACTTATCCCAGCATGTCTTCCACTGAAAGCTAGTTTCGACAAAGTGTTTCTCTTTTTAAACTATGTCTCTTTCTGCTGAACAGTCATCTATAATAAATAGTGTCTGCGTTCTTCAAACAGTCTGTACTACCAGTTGGTTGTCTGTCACCTTTTTGCAAGACCAAGACAACACAATTATAACGACGCAGTAAGTCAGCAGGCTGAGCGATCCCGTTTACAAACTGTGTGTCTCCCCATGTGACCAAAAAATCAATAAAACACGCCTCGCGAGCCTACTGCGTTTCTTCTTTCACCGGCTTGCGGCGCATTGCAACATATTGCATCAGCTAATGTTCTAGGCTGCCACGTTGACAATACCACATTGAGGCTGCCACGTTGACACGCGATGGGCCGATGTCACAGCCCGACCAATCAGCGAGGGGGTTACAATTAAGTGAAGGGCTTACGGCGCTCACATGACCAGGTTAACCAACACCGGTTTCATCATTCTTCCACTGACTGCCGGACGAGCAGGACGCGTTTACTGTGCTCTCTACTGTGCTTGGTTGTGTTATTCTAAAATGGCTAACCGGTTTACCGAAGAACAGAATCGTGCTATTCAAGATCACAAGGTTTACTTTACTAGCATGTTAGAGTATTTGTCAAAAAAGGAACTGGACGAAGCATGTTCTCTACCAGCGAAACCGAAAAGAAGCATTGCTTTTCTAGAAGGCGGAGAAAAGGAAAAAAGCGAACTGACTGCTTTGGAAATGGATGACTATCTTCAAGGTTTGTTGGTTCAAGGAAATGAAAACGTTGAAGGCATATTGTTGACCAAGATACAGCCAATTTCAATACGTGTTTGACTATCGATGAGATGGTTCCTTATTTAAAAAAATGGCGCTGCATTGTTGAAAGTTGGCCAAGGAAAAAACAATCCATCACGCGTTGATTGTTGGGCGCTGGCTTGAGACAGCTAAAGCCATGTTTAAAAACAAAAAACGCATCAACATGGCGTTCATTTCTTAAGGCACAGGTAAACATGTCTGATTCGTATGCTAGAAAACTTATTCAACTTTCTGTGTGTTTTTATAACTATCCTAAATTTCACAAGCTAGGAATCAGTATAAATGAACTGTGTAGCAAGCGTCAAACTATCATTGAACTTATGCAACAGAATGGCGATTTTCGGAGGTTCTGGCAAACAAATTAGATAGGCAGGCCTTAGTACATCTACCAGTATGGAGAGGAGTAGTGTGTGGCCAGCACTATCTTCATATAAAATGCTCCAAATATACAACGACGGATGTACTACTACTGGCGATTAGAGCCGCCATAAAAGCTCGGCTACAGCAGTAACTGCTGTAACTCTGCCAAAGCCAGTTGCAAGCCTGGTTGAGAAAAGGGGAGCACAGCAGCAAACTAGCCAAACGACCCACTGTGATCGCTAAACGACCCTACTGTGATCACTTGACCTGCAAAGCAAACTAGGCCAAACGACCCTACTGTGATCACTTGGCCCCCACCCCACCCCACGCACACACGGCCCCCCACCCCCACCCCACGCACACACGGCCCCCCACCCCACCCCACGCACACACGGCCCCCCCACCCCCACCCCCCCTAAGTCCTTAATTAAGTTCTTAATCAAGTCACCCCAAGCTCTTAATTAAGTTCTTAATCAAGTTACCCTAAGTTCTTAATTAAGTTTTTAATTAAGTTTTTAATTAAGTTCCTTTAAGTTTTTAATTAAGTCACATCAAGTTTTTAATAAGTTCTTGACTAAGTTACCTCAAGTTCTTAACTTAAGTTACCTTAAGATTGTATTAAGTCATCCTTTAAGTACAACTAAGTTCTTATTCAAGTTAACTTATAATTATTTATTAAGTTCTTAAAGTATTATTGCATCTGAAATGGATCAAAATGATCTTTTGTTGTTGGCGGTTTTTGTTTATCTTCTATATTTAATGGCGGAGATTGTTCGGTCTGCTTTGGTTGTTGGTGTCTTTGTTTATATATTTTATAACCGTAATAACCGCCCCCAACAGCAGCAATGCTGCCAAAAATGACAATTGCTTTAAGAAAATTCTGTGAAGGCTTTGGTGGTGTAGGCAACCCTGGCGTTGTTGTAGGATTAACTTGTTCTGGCGTTTTTAAAGCAGGCATTGAAACAACTGGCACTTTTTCATTCTGTAACATTAATTTTGTTCGTTTGTTCCACTCTGCTAATTTTTTCCCTGCCGCAACACGTCCAGGATGAGGGGTTTTACTCACTTTCTCCACTGGATTCAGTGTTTTCTGATTCTGATGATTTTCTGGCTCGGTCATTTTGAAGGGAAATAAAATCTATATGATTAAAAGTAATTAATCCCATGATTAATGGCGATAACAATGTTCCAAATTTGTAGTATAGATCACATCCTAGAGACTCTAATGACTTTGTTAAAAAATGGATCCTGCGTTAAATCATACATAAATTCTTGTTCAGAATCAATGGGGGCAAATCTACTGACTAGTTTAGTGTACAAACTAAGAACCGTTTGCCCTACACTTTTTACCATTCTTGATCCTAGTTGCGCTTCATATCTGTTATGATACTTTTAAAATGTCTTGCGGCGACATTTGTTGAATCTGTTCTATGCTGAATTCATTGCCGAGGAACTGTTTTGTTTTTCCACATGCTGCCAAAGAATCAGTCTTTCTTTTTTGGGCATAATAGCTTGCTCATCAACCAGGTCATTTGTAATCATAAGTTCAGGAAGGTTTAGTAGATCATCGGTGTTCATGTTTTTATTAATTATAATTATTTTGTTTTTAAAAAATGAGCGCCGAAAAGACTGTTGCCAATCTTGTATACCATTCTGCTGTTATTGGGGGTCTAAGTGTAGGATACTCAATGCTTGGTAAAAGCCCGTTAAAATAAAACCAGCGGATCTTGGCAAACTAGGCTTTGAGGATTCTGCAAAGCTGATTGCTATTATTGCACCTTCGTTCGCTACGAAAGATTTTCTAGTTAAGCAAGGAATAATTCCAGAGAATATAAATATGTAAAAAAAATACATTTATAAAAAATGGCTTCACTCGTAATGATGATAGGGGGCGCTGTGGTTAATGCGCTTGCTTTTAGCTGAAGTAATTACGCATTTAGTAACTACGGGATGACGGCGAGAGAAAAAGACATAACAAAGCTGTGGAGCAACTAGCAGCTGCACAAGATCACTATGAAAAGCAGAGAATTGAGCAGTTAGATTTTATTAATAACACACTGAAAAAACAGGGGTATGCAGCTTACACATTTAAAGATGTTGATCAAGCAATTTAAAAAAAGTATTATCTTGTAACAGGCAAACCAATCGAGACATTGCCCCCACCCAAAAATTTAGCAACTTTTATCAACCATCAGAAAAACAAAAGATGCAAGAAATCGCGTTTATTGTCGTTGGTATGACTGTTGTCTATTTTGTTGCGCATAATATTGGCTGAATAAAAAATGAACAAAATCTATTATTCGCCAAAAGGATATTGGAAGGGAATAACAGCAATCAAAAAGCTAAGCCAAGCAGCTGGAGTCAGTGAACAAACAGCAAAGGAATGGTTATCTAAACAAGCGATTTGGCAAATTTATTTACCTGCACCTAGACGAATACAGAGACCACACTTTGTAAATACAATACCGAACGACACCCATCAAATGGATCTTCTATATTTACCCAATGATACGATTAGACGAAAAAGATTTAAGTACGCACTCACAGTCATTGACATAGCTTCAAGATACAAAGATGCGGAACCATTAACACAAAAGAGCGCTTCTGCTGTTGCTGTCGCTATACAATAATATATCAACGGGATCCCTTAACTTATCCTCGCATGATTCAAGTCGATGATGGAAAAGATTTAAAGGCCAAGTGAATCAATTATTGTTGAAACATAGAGTTACCATTAAAAGAGGCATTCCAGGAGTTCACAGATCACAGGCTTTAGTTGAAAACTTTAACAAACAGTTAGCCGAAAGACTTTTCTCCTACCAGTATCACAGAGAGCTGATTGACAATTCTCGCAACACAGAATGGGTTAGAAGACTGCCCTCAGTTTTGCGCGCAATGAATAATGAAGAATTTAAAGGGTTAAAACCAGTACAATGCAATCAAAAAACAAACAATAGATGTTGTTGAAGGAGAGTCTTCATCTGGCAAACTATTGCCGTTTGGTTTAAAAGTAAGGTACCTTTATTTACCGGGAGAAGCAGAAGGGGACACTCGCATCAGGGCAACAGATCCAGTTTTGAGTGTTGACCCATATGAAATAAAAAGAATTGTAAAAATGAATCCGCCCGTGTATTATTTACGAGAAACTGAGACAACGAAACAGCCAGCTCCTCAAAGATCTTTTGTAAAAGAAGAACTGCAGATAATCCACCAACACAGTTCCGCTTTAATTATTTTACGGTTCTGTAGTGCCCGGTTGCATATGAAAACTCTGGATTAACAAACACACGTTTTGTGTTTGTTCTATCTAATGACTTCTTTGTTACAACCGTTGTGTTGATCTCATGTAGATTAGATCGCAGTTTTACGTTGTCATGATGAAAAGTCTTATTGTCAAACAACGCTTCTTTGTAGTTGCCATGTGATATGCTCGACTGCACAACACTGCGAGATATTCCCTTTGCTTTCTTAATGGTTTTCTCCTGGCTCGAAATACTGTACATTTTTTACCTTAACCCCACATACTCCTTGATCACCTTTCCAGATAATTCATCCTTCATCTTTCCTAAAACCTTCTTCAGGAATAGAGTTTTAGAACTTACCGCCAATGACATTGACAAACAAAGCACAAGACAAGACACGATGCATTTCAACCACTTGGGTCTTCATCAGGCGAAAAAATAAATCACATTTAACATGTGGGACAGTACAAACTACGAAAAACAAAAAAAGGAAGAATGAAAATGACTTATCCGTTATTCTCCATGAAGGCGGAAATGACATGAGGCCAGGGGGATTATGGGAGAGGAAACAGAGGGGGGGGGGGGGGGGGGGGTTGCGTCAGGGGAGGTGTGTGTGTGTGATATGATAGGGTTGTGTGTCTAGTTTATTAGGATGGTATGATATCTTTGTGATGGTTGTGGTAATGGTGGATAGATAATAATGAAAAAAAAAAAAAAAAAAAAAGAAACAAGAAAGGTGTGTGTGTGTGTGTGTGTGTGTGTGTGGATTTTAAGGGGAAGGATCAAAACAAAATTAAGATTAGATAGATGGAGGGTTGCTGTAACTACTGTATGAAGTGAGTGAAGAGGATGTGGTGGTGGTGTATGTAAGTGTGTGTGTATGTGTGTGTGTATGTGTGTGTGTTGGTAGGGGATATTGCCAACTGATGTGGAAGAGGTGGGTATGTGTGTTTGGTTATTGTTGGATATTGATGCCTTGGGGGTGTAGTGTGCCCAGTTTGGAAATGAGATGGGATTCTTGAGTTGTGCGTTCAAAGCTGTCACTCTGTGACTGCCAGAGTGCCATAACTTTGACATGGTCGATGTTGTGTTGGGTGTGGTTGAAGTGTAGGGCGACGGGTTTGGGTCGGTGGTGGCGGATATCAGCCAGGTGTTCAGCGATGCGTGTTTCAAGTGTGCGTGACGTTTCCCTATGTAGATCTTGCCACACAGCTGGCAGTGGATGGCATATATAATGTTGCGGCTCTGACATGAGAATGTGCGTTTTGACTGTGAAGGAGTTTTGGGGGCCCTGTAAGATGGTGTCTGGTTTGGTGAGGGGGCAGATTTTGCAGTTGGGTTTGGAGCAGGGGTGAGTTTGAACAGAACCACAGCTACACCACCAGGTACTCACCCCTGCTCCAAACCCAACTGCAAAATCTGCCCCCTCAATTGCTTCAAACAATTCGTCTGGACCTTCATATATCTTATCCATGCTGAGTTTCTTTTCTAAACTCAAAATATTTATTTAAATCAAAAAAATAATTAATCAATATCGATAGTCTTTTTGTGTTTAGACTCATAAACTAAAGTATAAACACCCTTTGGCGTTGTTAATGTGAGCTGTTTAGAACAGAGTTTAATTGTTTCGTTTACTTTTTTTAAGCATTCCGTTTTATTTGCTCGGGGTCTGGCTGTTGAGAAAAACTTGTCCTCGCCTTTCTTTGAAGATCAAACTTTTGTCTTTTGTAGTCATCAAAATCGGCTGTAAACGATTAAATTCTTCATCCGTGATGTTTGAGTCAGCTAGTGCTTTATTTATAATCAGCTTAAAGGAACTAGTTTAGCTGTTATTAATTGAACCATAGCTGTGTGCTTTTGGAGTTTAGTTTTTATTTTTTTGCCAGCAGCACCTACAGCTAATGGCACAGGCCGAGAGCTAAAGACAAACCGCCTAGAGGTAAAGCTGCGGGTACGCCTATGTCCGTTGCTAAGAGGCCAACACACGTTCCTGCTGATGCGGCGCTTATAGTTGATAGCTCCAGTATTAACATAGGTAACAGCATTAAAGGCAGCAGAATACCTTCGTTTGGTTTTGCTGTATTTTGAAGGTCCTGCTCTAGTTTTTGTAGCATTTGTGTAATGTTGGTTAATCTAAAGGTTTTTATGCCGGGGGTTTCTACTATCTCTTCTCTTGGCGACTCTGGCGCTGTAGCACATTTGGATAAACTTGAACAGACATGCTTTTTTAAAATAAAAATAATTTAGTATTCTGTATGGCCTAATCTTTTCTTTTCAATATTCAGCTGTGCATCAATTAATAAAAACAAATGTACATTCAGCGGTTTATCGGCTTCTTTTTCTTTCTCAATTTGAATGTTTACGTCTTTAACCGTTCTCCCACTTCCATGCAACTCATTATCCTCTGTTGACCTTAGGTCAATCCATAAACCGTATTTTGATGTTAAATAATCATCAAGCCTAACACTGTGAAGGTGTAGATCTTTAGACGCAAGGTCTGCTGTTGGACTTCGGCCCCTCCCACCCCCAAACAATTTTCTTATTTCGTCAAAAATGATGATAAGGTCTAATCCCGCTAGGTAGATTTGGTTAGGACTACCATCAATTGTACATTGCACTTTCGTTATTTTTGGATTAAAAAACTTTTCACTTGCTCTTGCGAATGGTTCTTCATCTTCACACAGCAATAAAATACCTTTAAGCGATTTTACTGCGACGCTAAGATTAAAATTCCATATAGCGTCTGCCCTGCTTTTAGGATATGTTGAATGATGGCGCACGTTTTCGTAATATATTACTAATTGTGACTCATATTGTTGCTCAATCAGCCCTGCTAATTTATCTTTGCTAACAACGTCAAACTCTAACGAGATGTCAGAAATGCTGTACTTTGCTTCGGCGTCTGTTGATCTGATAACACGTTTGTATTCATTAAAAGTTAGTTCGTATGACAATCTGTCTTTTAATGCTCCTTGTAAGTATGGAGCATGCGCTTTTAACAACTCAAAATCTAGGGGAATGGAAAAGCGATTTCCATACGCAAATTTAGAGCTAAAGCCTTTTTGCTGCTTTTAACATCTGGGGCGAGTTCGGCGTCTATTCTAAGTTTTAGTGCTTCTTCATTGCCGATTCCTTGAAACGCAAGATCTTCCCTTTCATCGCGGTTAGCCATAGATCAGAATAGGTTAAAAATGTCTGCATTGTTTAAAGAAAATACTTCTTTCCCCTCAAGTTTTACAGAAAATTTTCTTAAACGATTGCCCGCCCAAATGCTGGACAACTGATCTCTTTGGGTCTGTTGTTGAAGCGAGTTCTATTTAAAAGTAAGCCGTGCAGAGCCTGGCACAATCAAATCATCCGCTCCTAGGTCTGGAAATCTAACAGTAAGAATTTGATCTGCATCAATAGTAGATGGATTATTTGGAACAGTAATATTCCGTTTATTTCCCTTCATGCCATGGGTTTTTTTCAGACTTCTATGCGGGTCAAGAATCGAGCCATATCCTTGTGACATTTTTATAAAACAAAATAAAAAGTTAATTATTTAAAAACATGGCGGGAATTGGAGGTGAAGAAGATTATGATATTAGTGATCTTAGAGACGCCGACATGGATGAAAGGACTCCTTTGACACAGCATCGCTCGACGTTCTCATTTGCGGGATGAATTAGAGGGGGCGCAAAGCGTGAATTAACAGAAAGTAAGGTCAGATCATTATACCAAAGTTTAGGACTAGAACCTCCCGAAACTATATATACCCTGATGATTTTGAAGTAAAAGATGACCATTTGTATGTAAAAAACAAGCAAGGACAACCTTTTCAGCTTACACAAAAACGAGACTCATCAAAGTGTGTAGGCATGGGTACAATCAAAAAACACCTTCAGGTGGAAGTTCGAAATCGCCTTGGCCTTACTAAACCAGAATTAGATAGGGAGGCAGTTGCTAAACTTCAAAACGCACTACAAGAACTCCCGACAGATAACCAATTGCAAACCATGGAACTTGAAGATTTAAATCAAACAGCAGTCAAAGTAATAAATACAGTAGGAGCAGAACTCACTGAAGAAGAAGAAACAGCATTAAATACTATACACGAACCACGGCTACCTGAGAGAGATTTAGTAGCCCTTGATCGTACTTTAAGAACCATCGAGGGGAATTAAAAAACAATTTAGCAAAACTAGGTGTACTAGATAAGGATATAAAAAGAGAAAAAGAAAAACTCGTTGAGGCTGACGACGCCAACTTAGGGCGTGAGATTAAAGAAAGAATAAGACAAAGACTAAAAAATCTTGAAGAACGAAGATCAGCAAGACTAGAAGCGCTGACTACTAACCGAGACCAATTACGAACTCAAGTGAATAGAATAAGAGAAACTATCCGGAAAAATTTATATGAAGACACAACGCTAGCAGAACGAATACGAACGCTGTTTAGAGAGCAAGGCGTCACATTAGCAAGCGTTATAAACTGCCTTAGGATTTGCAATAAGTACACTGGTGATGGCTATTACAGGCGGTGGCGGAGGGCAAAGTTCAGTGCCCCCATCGCCATCGCCTGATAAATCATGGGTAAAAAAACAACTTGATCATCTTGCGAGTTTATTAAAAAAATTAGCTGGTAAAGCTATAGACTCTTTACCTGGTATATTAGGGAGTATTGTTAGCTGGCTTTTGTCTACTGCAAGCAAAGTAGTTGGCTTTATGGCCGAGCACTTATGGGCGTTAGTTCTCTTAATAGTTGGATTACTATTCAGTAAGATAAAGACCAAGTAATCCTAGGACAGTTAATCCAACAACTAGCGCTGTCTTTTCATATTCATGGTCATCGCGAACAAAGTCCACGTCTTCAACAGTCTTTGGGCTTTGGACCTCAGGGATTGGATGACTTAATCTAGGGTGTTTTTATTGTTTGTACTATTACTGGCCCAGAATTTATGTCGTTTTTCCCAACCTTCTGTTCATTGCCGGCCACAATGATTTCATTGTTGTAGTTTATTATTGTTCCTACCTGGAGTCTAAGGTCAGAAGGTAGCATGTATAAACCAGTGCCAACAGCAAAGTCTACTTTCGATCTTGCGTATTGTAAAACATTTTTGGTACCTTTTTATACTTGAATCTAAATCAACTGTAGAATTAATGGCGTCCTCTAATTTGCTAAGTATTGTTTTGTGCATCAAAGCCAGTAGAAGAATTAGTTATGCTCGACCTTGTCTGTGCTTGCGAACCTAGCAAACACCAAACGTAAGTACGAACAGAGTCGTTTATTCGTACTATTCCCGCTTGAGGTAGGCCCTCAGATGTGTCTAGATAAATGTTGTCCATGCTGTTTTATGCTCTTGCTCTATGGAACCGAGGTGAACGCCTGTGCCTGAAGAGAAAGATGTGTAAGGAGGATTCCAGTCATAGTTATACTTTCTGTGCACGCCCACAAATAAGGGGTGCCTAAGCCATGATTAAGATCCGACTTTTGTCTAAAGTCTGTCTTAACATTAATATTGAATTCGTTACAAATCCTTTCAAAAGCCTTCATGTCTATTTGGTTGCTGAATGGATTAAACGGTTTGTCATTTGGTAATGGCGCTCGCAGTTCAGTCAAAATACGTCTGAAGGTGTAATAAAAATGAAATCTGTACACTGACCTCACCAAAGGATCAGGATGATTTAAATGATCAGCATACGACACTCCACACCCAGTTGATGCACAAAACACAGCAAAGTTTAACCGGTTCTGATAAAACTGCATCGGATGACTGAACCACACTTTCGCGATGTAGTCTTTTTTAATAGGAGGGTTAAGATATCTGCTTAATGGAGTACTCACCTTTACTTGAAAAGCGACAGTCTGGGTCACAGAAATGTCGAGGGTGTCAGTTGTTATATTTTTAAGATTGTAGTGCGGCCCAACAGAATATTTTGCATTAGTATTATATTTGAACGCGCTCAATTTTATTTCGTTAAAAAAATGTTTGTAGCAATAACAACTCAAGACAGTCCTTCGTCTTTAGAACATGCTATTGATAACGATTGCGGAACCAAAATGGTCGCACACCATGAATTTTTTTTACAAAGTCGTATGGTTTAATATAAGCGAAACCAAGAAGAATAATAAGATTAGAAAAATATGGCAAGGGAAGAAACTTAATTAGCCAGTTAACAATACCTGATGGTTATTACGGGTTTTGCTCACTAAAAGAAGCATTGAGTAACTTTGACATCACTCTCAAACTTAACAATGCAAATCTAAAAACAATATTAACATTCAAACCTGAAGAAGCAAGTTACTATTTTGATAACGAGCTAGCTAAAATGTTAGGCTTTAGAGCTAACACTCAGGACACTCAAAGATTTATTTTACACCAGACACAACTACTTATGAGGGAAAAGTCCGCTCAATCTTGCATTACATTCATTACTCTATGTTCATTTGGACGAGCTAAGCACTGATGAAAACTTACATGATGGAAGGCCCTCTACTGTTTTAAGAGCTCTTCCATCAGGGAAAGCTGCATATTGCGATTATGAAATTATACAATTCCCTAATTTACAGTTTAAAAGATTAGTTTGTGGGAGGGTCGAATCATTTAATTTAAAAATTGCAGACAAAACAGGGAAACTCGTGAAATGTGATAACCTGCACATTGTTTTGGAAATAAAATAATACGTTGTTCTAAAAATAATGTAGCGTGGGCCAGAAGAACCAGGAGTTACATTACGCCTGTGAGGTGTATAACTTTAGAATTAAAAGACCTTGCAGACGTTGCGGACTTTGAACAGAACGGTGAGATAGGCACTTTGTATGGGTTTGAGTACACTAAAGATGGTGATTATAAACGCAAAGAGGTTGGCGACAACAAAAAGTTTCCTAAACTAGAACAACTGCGCAATGTAGAAGCAAATAATGCCGGCCAGTATGAATATAAAATAGTTCGAAAACCTGACAGCAAATGGCACTTAGAACCATATTTAGAATGGGACATAAAAATTTGAATTCATAAGCCCATTTACATTTTTTAACCATCAAAAAAATTTAAGAAAAGCATTCAAACTCAGGCCCTTTGCATATAAGTCTTATGCCTGAGGACAATAGTCGAAAAGAGATTGAAATAAAGCCGTATGGGAATAAAACAGTACATCCTCCACAGAAGAGAATCAGTTTTAAAAGATGCTTCTACAAAATTACAGTTCATTCCGCAAATGAAATTAGGGGACACGTTCACAATGATATTTGAAATTTCTGTCTTAAAGATAAGGGGAGGGATGGGGTTGTGGGCGTTAGTGACGTCCTTCTAAAAGGAATTCTAATTAGCTGGCAAAACTTAGACGTTGAAAAAACTTAAAGTTACTGTCGTCATTCTTCACAATGGTGAGGATATTAAGGTCATAACAACAAGCAACAAAATCAATATTAGTCTAAATAGAAACAATCTTACAGAACTAAATTGGATTAATCTTACACATTTAGACCTTATAGGATTTTATTATACTGAACAAGTTTTAACAGAGAGCATGATAAAAACAATAACTGGATTAGATTAAATTCTATTATAAAACTATGGAGCAGTTAAACTTTATGACAAAAACCCTCATTGTTCATTAATTTGTGGACAAACTGGTTGTGGAAAAACAATATTTATCCTCGACCTATTACAAACAGTTTATCGTTATAATTTTGATCATATTGTGATTTTCTGCCCAACACTTAAATGGAACAAAGCTATCATGATAGAAGGTTTATATGGACTGATGATAACATATTTTTAGTTAATCCTAGCAATAAACTTAGTGAGTGTCTAGAACGCTTTTTTATATTGTTTGAAGGAACGCAGACACTATTTATTATAGATGACTGTTCAGCAGAAAGAGACATAGTTAAAAAGAGAAACACTTTGTCGAAACTAGCTTTCAGTGGAAGACATGCTGGGATAAGTGTGTGGATTTTATGCCAAAAATATAACTCAGTTTTAAAAGACTTTAGAGAACAGTTAAAACACTGTAGTGTTATTTTTACATGAAAGACAGAGATGCATTTGATGAATGTTTGCGTGAAAATGATGTTAATGATCAGGAAAAACATAGGATTAAGCAAAAACTAAAATCTGAAAAGTTTAGTAAATTAGTATGAAAACGGATAACCCTACACAGTATGTTTGTTTGTAGATAATCGTTATTTTTTGGTTATTGAAGTCTTACTTGTCAGAGAACTATAAAATGCCAATCCTAGGTCACTTTCGTCCGAAACTGGTTGAGGGCGAAAGTGAGTTAGGATTGGCATTTTATAGTTCTCTCATGTTTTATTACTACAATCTTTAAATGTGAGCTGTGATAAATTACCAAGTCTACCTGGATTTACCACCCTCCGGTTTACGAACAAGTGGAGACAGAGTGCAAACAGCCATTTATGTGCGTGAAGACCTGGACTTTTGTGAAAGAACTCCACCAGTGTGTAACATTTCCTCTGTGTCATGCTGTGCAGCTATGGTTAAGTTCACTTCATCCTTGATTCTTAATGTTGCTTCAATTTATCTTCCAAAAGGTCCTTATAATAAGAACACTGAATGGTTGAAAGGGTTCCAAGATCAAACGGATAAGTGGGTTATTGGGGGTGATTTTAATGCACATGCCCCTTTCTGGGATAAGAGTTGTTCCTATATTTCTAATAACCGTTTGTTAGACAACATGGCGGATTCTATTCTTTACATACTAAATAATGGAAATATAACTCGTATTCCAGATATATCTAACCATAATCCCTCAGCCATTGATTTAACTTTTGTATCTCCATCACTGGTAGTCAACGCAGTGTGGGAAACGGAAGATGACTCTTTAGGATCAGATCATATTCCAGTCATAATATCTTTAAATTAAAATAGCAGAAGAAGAAGAAAACACAGTAGATGTTACTTATGGCCCATAATGGTTTTCTTCTTTAAGGAAAATCTTAGAAAGTTCTTGGCCGATCTTTCTGAAAATGTGTTAATATGTTCATTTTAGGTCACAGACGTGGCCGATGTTTACAAATAGCTTACTAACGGGTTACCCCAGTCCAAAGACGGGTTTTCCTCTTTTTGATATTCAGCGTATTCAGGAAAAAACGGGGAGTCGTTTTTATTTTTGCATCTTTTTGTACCCCCTTTCTTAAGAACAGGGAGATTTTAAAAAGGGGAAACAAAGAAATGCTGTGTGTGTGTGTGTGTGTGTGTGTGTGTGGGTGTGTGTTGTGTGTGTGTTGTGTGTGTGGTGTGGTGTCTGTCTGTCTGTTGTCTGTCTGTTTCTGTTTGTCCGTGGTCAAAATGTGTTCCCTCGCTCCAGAAAAAAATATGGACGATCTTTTGAAAATTTGTGGGTTGTTCTTTTGGGGCCCGGTGTTTGCCCGATGTTTTAGTTTCCCGCCATAGCCGTTACTAAGGGCGTAAGGGCCCTATAAGGGTTTTTTCTTTATGGAATTCTCATAAGATTGGCCGATCTTTGTAAAAAAAATGAGCCGTTACGTTCATTTGGGCAGGTTGATGCCCGTTGTTTTAGTTTACCTCGTTTAGGTTACTAAGGCTGTAAGGGCCCTGTAAGGGGGTTTTTTCTTTTTAGGGAATATTCAAAAAGTACTTGGCGTCATTCTAAAAATTTGGGTATGTTCATTAGGGATCAGAATAATGCCCGATTTTTTTATTTTTCCCGTTTAACCGTTATAACGGGTGTAAAGGGGCCCGTTACGGTTTTTTTTTTTATGGAATATCTCAGAAGTACTTGGCCCACCTTTTTTGAAAAAGCAGGCTGTTTATTTGGGTCACGAATGATCCTGAGTTTTGTTTGCCCCGTTATAGCCGTTAAAAGCTGTATGGCTGTAAAAGGTTTTTTTTCTTTAGGAATTTGCTCAGAAAGTACTTGGCCAAATTTTTAAACGGTTTGGTGATTTGTGCAAATCGGAACCCCTTTCCCCCTTTTAAGTGATTATGCTGAAAAAGGATTAAACAACCCTTTTAAAAAAACGTTATTCTGCCGTTTTTTTATATATAGGTGGATTTTAATGAAATTGGTATTTGAAAGGTTATCACACACAAATGGCACTTTTAATAGTGGTTTTTAAATTTGAGTTTTTTAAAACCCTTATTCTTGACATATTTTCCAATTTTGGTTGAAATTTTAATTTTCAAAGGCTTTAGCCCGTAGGACTTAAAAAACCCATTTCAAAGGTATATCGGGATAATTAAACGTTTTTTGCCCTTTTTTTTTTTTTTATATTGTTGGGTTTTATGAATTGTTTTTTTTTTTGAAAAGGGTTTTCAACACAAAAGGCACTTCCAGTAGTGTTTCAAAAAAGGGCCGTTTTAAAAACCCTTTTTTTTGCATTTGTCCCATTTGGATGAAATTTGGTATGTACACGGTTTAGCCCCTTGAGGACAAAATACCGTTTTTAAAAGTTTTTACATCGGTTAAATAACCGTTTTAAACCCTTATTTTGCCTTTTTTTTTTTATCTCACAAAGCACGTGGCCGATTTATAAGCGGTTTGGAAAACTGGGAGTACGTTTATATGCTTCGCATCTTTTGTTTCTTAATTCCCCTTTCATGGAGATTTCACATGGCAACCAAGGTTTCTGTTGTCACAAGATGGTCATATGCTTTTTGTACTCCAGTTCTTATAGAACAGGGGTACTTAGAATGGGAATGAAGAAATGCTGTCGGTGTGTCTGTCTGTCCGCCCGTCCGTGCCCGTCCGTAGTCAAAATGTGTTCCACTCGCTCCAGACAAAACTAGTGGATTGATCTTTCTGAAAATTTGTAGGTATGTTCATTATGGGTCAAGGATGATGCCGATGTTTTAGTTCACCGTTATAGCCGTTACTAACGGCTGTAACGGCCTTAACGGATTTTCTTCTTTGTGGAATATCTCCGAAAGTACTTGGCCGATCTTTGTGAACATTAGCAGACATGAAGAGGATGGTTCACGGATGACGCCCGATGTTTTAATTTACCCGTTGTAGCCGTTGCTAACGGCTGTAACGGCCTGTAACGGTTTTCCTTCTTTATGGAATATTTCAAAAAGTACTTGGCCGATCTTTCTGAAAATTTGTAGTTAATTTCAGTATGGGTCAGGAATAATGCACGATGTTTTAGTTTACCGTTATATTCGTTACTAACGGCTGTAACGGCCTGTAACGGTTTTTCTTCTTTATGGAATATCTCCAAAAGTACTTGGCCAATCTTTGTGAAATTTAGCAGGTATGTTCATTATGGGTCACGGAAGATGCCCGATGTCTTAGTTCACCGTTATAGCCGTTATTAACGGCTGTAACGGCCTGTAACGGTTTTCCTTCTTTATGGAATATCTCAGAAAGTACTTGGCCGATCTTTCTGAAAATTTGTACGAATATTCATTATGGGTCACGAATAATGCCAGATGTTTTAGTTCACCATTATAACCGTTACTAGCGGCTGTAACGGCCTGTAATGTTTTTTCTTCTTTATGGAATATCTCCGAAAGTACTTGGCCGATCTTTGTGAAATTTCACGGGTGTGTTCACTATGGGTCACGAATGATGCCCGATGTTTAAGTTCACCGTTATAGCCGTTAACAACGGCTGTAACGGCCTGTAACCGTTATCCTTCTTTATGGAATAAATCAGATAGTACTTGGCCGATCCTTCTGAAAATTTGTAGGTATATTCATTATGAGTCACGAATAATGCCAGATGTTTTAGTTCACACGTTATAGCCGTTACTAACGGCTATAACGGCCTGTAACGTTTTTTTCTTCTTTATGGAGTATCTCCGAAAGGACATGGCCGACCTTTATGAAAATTAGCAGGCATGTTCATTATGGGTCACGGATGATGCCTGATGTTTTAGTTTGCCCCGTTATAGCCGTTACTAACGGCTGTATCGGCCTATAACGGTTTTTCTTCTTTATGGAATATCTCAGAAAGTACTTGGCCGATCTTTGTAAAAAAAATGAGCAGTTACGTTCATTATGGGTCACGGATGATGCCCGATGTTTTAGTTTACCTCGTTATAGCCGTTACTAACGGCTGTAACGGCCTGTAACGGGTTTTTCTTCTTTATGGAATATCTCAGAAAGTACTTGGCCGATCATTCTGAAAATTTGTAGGTATGTTCATTATGGATCACGAATAATGCCCGATGTTTTAGTTTACCGTTATAACCGTTACTAACGGCTGTAACGGCCTGTTACGGTTTTTCTTCTTTATGGAATATCTCAGAAAGTACTTGGCCGACCTTTATGAAAATTAGCAGGCATGTTCATTATGGGTCACGGATGATGCCTGATGTTTTAGTTTGCCCCGTTATAGCCGTTACTAACGGCTGTATCGGCCTGTAACGGTTTTTCTTCTTTATGGAATAGCTCAGAAAGTACTTGGCCAATTTATAAGCGGTTTGGATGATCTTGTGACAAATCTTGTGACAAATCGGAACCTCTGCCCATATGTAAGTGATGTAATTGTTTAAACAACCGTTAAAAAGCGTTATTCTGCCGTTATTCCTTATATATAGGTGGATTTTAATGAAATTTGGTATATAGAAAGGTTATCACACACAAATGGCACTTCTATATAGTGTTTCAAAATTTGACCGTTTAAAACCGTTATTCTTGACATATTGTCCAATTTGGATGAAATTTGATATGTACACAGGCTTTAGCCCAGTGAGGACTAAAATACCGATTTCAAAAGTGTATATCGGTTATATAACCGTTAAACCGTTATTTTGCCGTTATTTTTTTATATATTGTTGGGTTTTAATGAATTTTTTTTTTATATAGAAAGGTTATCACACACAAATGGCACTTCCATGTAGTGTTTCAAAATCTGACCGTTAAAAACCGTTATTGTTGACATATTGTCCGATTTGGATGAAATTTGGTATGTACACAGGCTTAGCCCCTGAGGGGTAAAATACCGTTTTTTAAAATGTCATCGGTTAAAAAACCCTTAAAAACCCCTTTTTTTGCCTTTTTTTTTTTTTCTCACAAAACACGTGGCCATTTTAAGCTTTGGAAAAATGGGGGTACTTTTTATGCTCGATCCTTTTTTTTTTTTAAATTTCCCCTTTATGGAATTTACGGCAACCCAAGGTTTTGTTTACAAGAGGGGCATTGCTTTTTGTACCCCAGTTCTTTTGAAAGGAGTACTTTAAATGGGGAAAGAAGAAATGCTGTCGGTGTGTCTTCCGCCCGTCCGCCAGCCCTCCCTATCAAATGTGTTCCACTCGCCCCAACAAAAATTGGTTGATCTTTCGAAAATTTAGGTATTTTTTTTAGGCCCGGAGAGCCCGATGTTTTTTGTTTACCCTTATAGCCGTTTCAAGGCTGTAACGGCCCTTTTAAAGGTTTTTCTTCTTTTTTGGAATATCTCCGAAAATACTTGGCCGTCTTTGGAACATTAGCAGAATGAAAAAGGATGGTCACGGGTGAAGCCCGATTTTTAATTTTACCCCTTAAGCCGTTAAAGGCTGAACGGGCCCGTAACGGTTTCCTTCTTTATGGAAATTTAAAAAATATTGGCCGATTTTCTGAAAATTTTTTGTTAAATTCAGTTTGGGGCGGGAAAAATGCACAGTTTTAGTTTACCGTTATATTTGTTTCTAAGGCTTTTAACGGTGAAGGTTTTTTTCTTTTGGAAAATTTTCCAAAAGTATTGGCCCAAACTTTGTGAAATTTAGCAGGATTTCATTTGGTCCGGAGATGCCCCCTTCTTATTCACCATTATGCCCTTATTAATGGCTGTACGGCCCGTAACGGTTTTTTCCTTTTTTTGAAATCTCAGAAAGTACTTGGGGGATTTTCGAAAATTTTGACAAAATTCTTATGGGGGCACAAAAAAAGCCCTTTTTTAGTTCCCCCATTATAACCGTTATGCGGCTGTAACGGCCCCGTAATTTTTTTTTTTTTTTTTTTCCCGAAAAATATTGGCGACTTTGTGAAAATTCACGGGTGTGTTCACTATGGGGAGAATGATGCCCGATGTTTTAGTTCCCCGTTATGCCGTTTAAAAAGGGTGTAAAGGCCTGTAACCGTTATCCTTTTTTATGGAATAAACAGAAAGACTGGCCCATCCTTTTGAAATTTGTAGGGTTTTCATTATGAGTCACGAATAATGCCAATGTTTATTAAAACCGTATAGCCGTTACTAAACGCTTACGGCCGTAACTTTTTTCTTCTTTATGGAGTACTCCGAAAGACATGGCCGATCTTTTTTAAAATTAATAGATGTGTTCACTAGGGTCACAATCATGCCTGAATTTTAATTTATCCGGTTATAGCCGTTACTGACGGCTGTAACGGACGTACGGTTTTCTTCTTCATGGAATACAGAAGTACTTGCCAATCTTTGTGACATTAGCGACGAGAGGATGGGTCCGATGACGCCCGATGCTTTAGTTTACCCGTTAAACGGCTGTAACGGCCGTAACGGTTTTCCTCTTTATGATATCTCAAAAGTACTTGGCCGATCTTTCTGAAGTTGTAGTTAATTTCAGTATGGGTCGGAATAATACGATGTTTTAGTTTACGTTATAATCCTTTACAACGGTTGTAACGGCCTAAACAGTTTTTCTTCTTTATGGAATACTCCAAAAGTACATGGCCGACATTGTGAAAAGCAGGTATTTTCATTATCGGTCATCGATGAGCCCGTGTTTAGTTTACCCTTTAGCCGTTACTAACGGCGTAACGGCCGTGACGGTTTCCTTCTTTATGGAATTTCAGTAGCCCCCGGCGGATCTTCTGAAATTTGAGGTAATCTATGGGTCACGAATAATGCCGATGTTTAGTTCACCGTTACGCCGTTACTACCGGCGTACGGTCTGTAACGGTTTTTCTTCTTTAGGGGGATATCTCCGAAAGGACTGGCCGATCTTGAAATTAGCGGTAGGGTCTTATGGTTCACGAAGATGCCCGATGTTTTATTTTAAACCCCGTTATAGCCGTTAGTAACGGCTGTAGGGCTGTAACGGTTTTCCTTCTTATGGAATCTCCAGAAAGTCCTCGGCCGAGCTTTCTGAAAATTAGCAGCATGAAGGGTGGGTCAGGATGACGCCTGAATTTAGTTTACCTCGTTATATCCGTTACTAACGACTGTAACGGCTGCGACGGTTTTCTTTTTTCATGGAATATCTCAAAAAGTACTTAAATTATAATAAAAAATAATATAAAAAATTAATATATAATAATAAATATAATAATAAAATAACGGGCTATTAGAGCTCTCGATGCAGAAAAAGACTCTCCTCAGAGCGCTTCACTACAGGAAAAATAAGTTCCATAACCTTTGCACAAATTGGGGAAAAAGGCATACAAAGCAAGCACTAAACAGATGCACAAGCCACACCCCCCCCCCACTCCATTCTCCCGCCCTCCCCCGCCACCCCCCCCCCCCCCCCCCCCCCACACACACACACACACACCACACATGACGTTTTATGACAAGCCGACAGAATTTGGGAATAAAGAAAGACCAACACCCATCCCCACCCACCCACCCGCCTCCAATTCGGGCACTGCACGGAGACATTTAAACGCAGAAGGGAGCACCCCCCCCCCTCCCACACCACACACACACACACCCCACACACACAAAGGGCAAACTCAACACGAAGCAACAAAAACCCACGGGGCTAAACGCACACACACGAACGCACAACGGAAAAGCACATAAGCATTCGGGCGCGGAAGCGCGCGTGCACATACAAGGAGGTGAAGGTTGGAGAAGCATGGAAACACGCATTAACTCGTAAGCTATGAAGGAAAGACAAAAGGACTTCTGAAAGAGATGCTTTTGAGACCAGATTTGAACGCAGAGAGAGTCTGTGAAGAGCGGAGCTGGGAGGGGAGGGAGTCCAGACAAGGGGCTTGATAACGGGAAAAAAACGTTGGCCAAAGGATTTTAGTTTCATTTCAGGGAAGCTTGAAAGTTTATCACTGCTAGAGCGGAGAATGCGAGAGGGTTGATAAGTGACAAGTGGTTTGGAAAGATAAGCAGGGGAATGTTTCAAACAAAGTGTCGGGAAGGCAAGTGTTGCGAGTTTATACTGAATGCGCGCATGAATGGAAGCCAATGTAGTCTAACTAACAGAGGGTAGTGTGGGTTCTTTTGGACTTTTGGAAAACAAGTTGGCTGCCCTTGTTTTGTATACGTTGAAGTCGGTTTATTTCGACATGGGAAGACCCGCAAGAATGCCGTTACAGTAATCGAGTTTTGACATGAGAGGGAACAGGGTAAGTTGGGCAGTCCCTTTTTTGTGTAAGATATGAGCGAATTGACGCATCTTTCTCAAAGCCAAATAGGCTGAACGACACAGGTAACCGATCTGGAATTCATGGACAGCGTACTATCCAAATGGGCACCCAGATCCCTCACGCTGTCTTCAAAGGGAATTTTGTTGTTCCAACTTGAATAGATTTTTCATAAATGCGATTCAAACAGAACGAGGTGCTGCCAGTAGAGCCTCAGTTTTTTCATCATTCAGCTTGAGCTATTTTTAAGCATCCACATTTACAGATTGGAAACACAGTTTCAAATTCCGATACCAAAAGTTGGAATGCAGCAGGGTCGGGAGCGTCGTGCAGCTGGGTGTCATCGGCAAATTTTTTGATGAGGAATCCCGTGTTCCTCAATGACCATAGATAGAGGTTGGATATACAGAGAGAAAGAAAGGGGCCCAAAACGGGGCCTTGGGGGACAAACCAAAATCCAGGGGAAGGGGGGAGGGGACCTTGCCACCAACAAAACACAGATTGTTTTTGCCCGTCAGGTGTGACCGAAACCATTCTAATGCAATGTCTGTGATACCGAAGACAACCGACAGTCTTTTTAAAAAAATACTATGGTCGATAGTGTCAAATGCGGCACTGAGACCAGCAAAGCCAGGAGGATGCTTGTGAAATTTGTTTATTTTTTCATTATTTTAATAATAATCCCCAAAAGTTTTAGTTTCCCGGGTTTAGGGGTTCAACGGTAAAACTTGTAACGGTTTTTCTTCTTTATGAAATATCTCCGAAGTATTTGGGGGCCGTTTTTGTGACAATTAGCAGGATTTTCTTTGGTCAAGGATGAGTCCGATTTTTAGTTTACGCTTTTATGCCGTTTCTAAGCTGTAACGGCCTGAAAATTTTTTTTCCTTCTTTAGGAAAATCTCAAAAAGTACTGGCCGTCTTTTGAACATTTTAGTTATTTTTAAAAAGGGGTCAAGAAAAGCCCGTTTTTTTCAGTTTTCTGTTAACCGAGAGAACCCATTTTCCCAAATCCGGCTCACTTCCCCTCCCCAAGTTTTTTGGGCGAAAGGGGCCTAAAAGCCCCCTTTCCTTTTCTCTGACAAAAGACTTCAAAAACCCAAAAAAAATTTAAATTTTTTACAACAGACAACGGGGTGGGTTTATTTTTTCAATACTAATTTACAAACTGCTTGTTTTTAAAACTAATTTTATTTTTTTTGACAAAAAATCCCACACTTTTTCGACTAATTTCTCCCTAAAAAACTTTGTATAACAGACAGGCAACACGGGCGGAAAACCGATCGTTTAATTTTTAGGGCGGGCGCAAAAACGCCCTTTTGTTCACACAGCGCAGGGCCCGCTTACAAACTGCGACCCAAAAAATAAAATAAAGCACACCTCCCGGCGCGTTAATTGCAACATAGCCTATGCATCAGCGATGTTCTAGACTGTCACGTGTCACGCCACTTCGGGGCCGCCACGTCACAAGCCCCTTTTTTCGCCATTTTTTCCCCGGACTACTTCACAAGAAGGTTTGTTTTGACTGTGCTTCGGTGGACCACTGTGTTTTAGTTGTGTTTTTTTTAAAAGGCTAACATTTTTACTAAAGAACAAACTCTTGCTATTCAAAGCCATAAGTTTTATTTTTAACTGCATGTTAAGTATTTGTCAAAAAAAATTGTGAAGCATAATTGGGAAATGAACACTATTTTAAAAGGTTTTTGGTTTAAGGAATGAAAAAATTTGCTGAACAAGATGTACCAGTTTTAATACTTTTTTTGCTATTGATGAGATGTTCCTTATCTAATAAGGCCTGCATTGTTGAAATTTGGCCGAAGAAAAAACAATCCACACGCTTGATTTTTGGGCCGCGCTTGAAACAGCTCAAGTTTTTTTTTTTAAAAAACAAAAACGCTACAAACATGCTTTCATTTTTTAAAGGGCGGGGGTAAAACAGGGCGATTCTAGCTAGGAAACTCATTAACTTTCTGTGTTTTTTTTATAACTATCCAAATTTAAAAAGCTAAACAGTATAAATAAACTGTGTAGCAAACCAAAGTACATTAAATTTAGAAACTGATAGCGTTTTTTTCAATGTTCGGCAAACAAACAATGGGGTTGGGAAACCCTTTAGAATCACCATATGGAGGGATGGGTGTAGCCCCACGTCTCCATATAAATCCCAAATATACAATGAGGGTGTACTAACTACTGGGGGTTTAGACCGCCAAAAAAGCTCGCTACCGGCTTGAAAGCAGGCGACGTAAGATCTATTTTTAATACCGTTCGGATCCGAACGGTTTTTGCCAGCCAGCACCACAGCTTGAAAGCGGGTTTGATGTAAGATCTATTTTTAATCCCGTTCGGATCCGAAGGGTTTTTTTGCCACCCACACCAAAAACGCATGACTGGTCAAAAATAGCGGTTATGCAACCCGCGGTGGGGGCTGACTACATTTTTCCTGGCACCCAAACCAGACGGGGGCAAAAAATAGGGGTTACATACCGCGGGTTTTGGACTACTTTTTTCCCTGGCAGCCACAAACCATGACGGGTCTAAAAAAAACGGTTATGCATGCCGCGCAGGAGTTGGACACTGACGCAGTCTCATCGTCCTGCACACCTTTCAATTTTTAAGGTCAAGTGCGAACAACAAAAACCCCCCTTCATTTCCCCACAACACTACCCTGCTATTTGTGTTTGTTTGTGTTTTTTTTTGTTTGTGTGTGTTTTTGTCCCACCCCCCACCCCCACCCCACACAGCACACCCCCCACCCCACCCCCACCCCACGCATGCACACCCCCCCCCCCCACCCCACGCAGCACACACAAAAGTCCTTTTAAAGTTTTTAAATTAAGTCACCTCAAGTCACTTCAAGTCACCCCAAGTTTTTAAATTAAGTTTTTAAATTTAATTTTCTTAATTATTTTTTTAATTAAGTTACTTCAATTTTTAAAAAATTTTCGATTAATTTTTAATTTAAAGTTCTTAAATTAAGTTCCCTCAAGATTGTAATTAAGTTGTCCTTTAAAGTACAACTAAGTTCTTATTCAATTTTATTTTAAAATTTTTTAGAAAAAACAATTTAGTTTTTTATCTTAAATAGTAAAATGTTAATATAGTACACACACGCCTAAAAAAACGCGTCATCGTTGAGATTTTTGCTTAACCCCCTTGGGTGAGTTTGGTTACATAAATTTTAAGAAGTTCTTACACCAACAACCGATTGAAAAAAATTTTCTGGTCTAGGAAATGTCTTTTATAACTCCATTCTTTATTATTGACTCCATCTTTAAACAAATAATAACCCGCATGTTTATCAAAAAATTTAAATTTAAGTTCTTAAAATTTTTTGCTTTTTAAATGGATCAAAATGATTTTTTTGTTTTTTGGGCGTGCTGACGTGCTGTTTTTTCTTCGTATTTGTGGTTCAGTTTTTTTGGTCCCTTTTGTTTTTGTTCCTTTGGGTTTAAAATTTTTTTTATAACCAAAACTGCCCCCAGCAGCAGCAAGGGCGCCAAAAATGGAAACTTTTTTAAGTTCATATCCCTGAAGACTTGGTGCCCTTAAATTAACTTGCCTTGTTCGGGACTGGCTTTGGGGTAACTTTTGGGCGTTGGGGGGTGTTATTTTTTCTTTATTTTTTAATTCTGGGATTTAATTTAAAATTTTCTTTTCTGTTTAACTCTGCTCTTTTTTTTCCCTGCGAAACACCCCAGATTTTAGGTCATTTTTCTCGACTTGATTCAGTGTTTTTCTGATTCAATTTTTCCTGATTCCGATTTTCCGACCGTTCTTTTTGGGGGAAATAAAATCAATATGATTAAAAGTAATTAACCTATGATTAACGCGATAACAATGTTCCAAATCTGTAATAAAATCACAGCTTAGAGACCAATGACTTTTTTAAAACGGGACTTGCTTTAAATCTGGGTAAAGATCTTGTCGAATCAATGGACAAATCTACTGACTAGAAAAGGGACAAACTAAGAACCGTTTGTCCCCACAAATTTTTCCATCTCGACCCCACGCGCTTCATACCTGTTATGATACTTTATAATGTCTTGTGGGGACATCCTTTGAATCTTTTTATGCTGAATTCAGTTCCAAGGGGAAATGTTTTGTTTTTTCCCCCATGCTGCCAAAAATACAACCTTTCCTTTTTGGGGAAAATGGTTTATCATCAACTTCTTCATTTGTAAGTCCAAGAGGTGAGGCCGCTCTGTATCAGCAGATCATCGCTGTTCATGTTTTTTTTAATTAAATTTTAATTATTTTATTTTTTAAAAAAGAGCACCGAAAAAACTGTCGCCAACCTATATAAAAATTCTGCTGTTAGGGGGGGCCCAAGTGAGGATACCAGCTTGGGAAAAGCCCCGTAAAAATACAAACCGGGAGATCTTGGGAAACTAAACTTTGAGGTTCAGCAAAAAATGATTGTATTATTGCAGCTTCGTTCGCTACAAAGATTTCTAGTTAAGCAAGGAATAATTCCTGACAATATGTAAATTAAAAAAATACATTTATAAAAATGGCTTCATCGTAATGATGATAGGTGCGCTTGGGAATGCGCTTTGCTTTTTTGCGGGAAATAATTACGCGTTTATAAACTGCGGGATACGGGGAGAGAAAAAGACATAACAAAACTGTGGGGCAACTACCCGCCAAATCGCTAGAAAAGCGGAATTTAGCAGTTTTGATTTTATTAATAACACACTGAAAAACAGGGGCTGCAATTTCAAAATTTAAAAAATGTTGACAACAAAAAAGATTTTCTAGTAACGGGCAAACCCAAACCAACATTTCCCCCCCAAAATTCAGCAACTTTTTATCAACCCTCAAAAAACAAAAGATGCAAGAAATCGCGTTTATTGTCGTTTGGGATGACGTCGTGTATTTTGTTGCGCATAAAAAAGCTGAAAAAAAAATGAACAAAAACATTATCCCAAAGGTTTTTGGAAAGGGGAAACACAGCAATTAAAAAACTAAGCGAAGCCTGGAGTCATGAACAAACAGCAAAAGAAAAAGGTTTTTCTAAACAAGCATCTGGCAAAATTTTTTTACCTGCACCCAGACGAAACAGAACCACACTTTGTCAATACAACCCAAACGACACCCATCAAAAGACCTCTAATTTACCCCCTGATACGATTTTGACGAAAAAGATTAAGTATGCACTCACATCATTGCATAGCTTCAAATACAAAATGCGGGGCCATTAACACAAAGAGTGCTTCTGCGTTTCTGTCGTAACAAAGATAACCCAACGAGGCCCCCTTTAAATTTTCCTCGCAGATTCAATTGATGATGGAAAAAAATTTTAAAGGTCAAGTGAATCATTATTTTTAAAACATAAGTTACCATTAGAAAGGCATTCCAGGAGTTCACAGATCACAGGGTTTAGTCGAAAACTTAAACAAACATTAGCCGAAAGACTTTTTTCCTACCGTATCACAAGAGCTTATTTACAATTCTCCAACACAGAATGGTTAGAAGACTGCCCCTTTTGCGCGCAATGAATAATGAAGAATTTAAAGGGCTAAAACCCCTACAACAAACAAAAAGAAAACAATAAATTTGCGAAGACTCCAGTACAACCAGCAAACTTTAAACCCTTTGGTTTTTAAAAATAAGGGACCTTTTTTACCGGGGAAGCGGAAGGGGACACTCGCATCAGGGGAACCGACCCGTTTTGGGGTGTTGATCCATATGAAAAAAAAGAATTTAAAGATAATCCGCCCCTGTATTATTAAAGGAAAAATGACACAACAAAACAACCAGCCCTCAAAAACTTTTGTAAAGGAAGAACTGCAAATAAACCCCCCAGACACAGTTCCGCTTTAATTAATTTTAAAATTTTCATAAATATTTTAAGTCAAAATGAAGCTCAGAAAAGAAACAGGTATATAAAAAAGGACCGCAGAAAACAAGGAATCGTTTGAAAAAAATTCTGCTATTAAGGGGGAAATTTTTCGAAGTTAATCAATCCATGATAACCCTCTAATCACATAAAATCCAAAAACCCAAATTGGGAAAAAGGATTTTTTGAAATAATAGAAAAAATTCAGCACATCAAGCAAACATGAGAAAAGATTAGATGAATTGGATGAGCTATAAATTAGTCTTGCGTTTAAAGATGATTGAAAAATATAAACCCCCCTTTTTTCGGCCCTACAAAGCCCAAATGCATATGAAAACTCTGGATTAACAAATACTCGTTTTTGTTTGTTCTATCTAATGACTTCTTTGTTACAAAATTTTTGGTTGATCTCTGTAATTAATCGCAGTTTTACGTTTTTTCTGATGAAAAGTCTTATTGTCAAACAAGCTTCTTTTTAGTTGTCATGCGATGTGTTTACTGCACAACACTGCAAGATATTCCTTTTGCTTTTTTAAAGGTTTTCTCCTGGCTCGAAATTACTGTACATTTTCGACCTTAACCCCACATACTCCTTAATCACCTTTCCAGATAATTCATCCTTCATCTTTCCTAAAACCTTCTTGTTAGTAATTGAATGCAAAGGCGAATCTTTAGGGTAATCGGATGTGTCATACCATCCGCATGCCCTTTAGCTACTTCTAATTCCATGTCTTTATAGATGTCTTCAGTAGGGATATCTATAACAAAACTATCTGTATCTGTGTAAAGTACTCTGGACTCTGGATACAGGGGTTTAAAGTAGTCATAAAGAAATTCTAACATCAAAAGCTTTGATAATTCTAAAACGGTAAACCCAATAAATACAGGTTTGTCTAATTTGACTTTCTTTTTTTTCATCATTATACCAAAAGCTGGTCATGAAATCTTCTGAAGTCCTGATAATTAGGTTTTGAAGTCAGCTTAATTGCTTCGTTCTCTTTGGTGACTAATCTGACATCTTTGCGCTTGTGCGGATTCTCCATAGTCTTTCCAAAACAGCTGTTGTTCATCAGCTTGAAAAAGTCTTTTTCCGAAGCATCTGTGGATTTAGTTCTGAGATCAGTGTTCTTCATGATGTATGGTTTCATGAACTGTTCTTGATCAAAAGCAATTATACGATGAACTGCTTTCAACTTCAAACCATGTCTTAAATAAAATTGTAGAAGTCTGTAATGACAGACATAATTTTTTTTGCCTCGAAGATTAGGCACAAGTTTAGGCGGTTCTGTTTTTGCCATCTTTAGGCTTTCTGCTGCTAATGGATAGTCATTATGCAGGTCATGGAGTTCATGAGGATATTCTAAGTCAACTTCTAGAATGAAACCACGCTGTTGACCCGGCGTCAAACTGCCAACCACTTTAATGCCTTTTGAATGTTTTTCGGATCGACGCTTGTGTGCATTTTAAAGTTGCGTAATGGAAGTGATTGTGCCATTGCCCATCCATACAGATTGTTTGCGTCTAAATACATGAGATAGTTAGACCTTTTACTCGGATCATAGTCGTCCAAGTATTTGTTGTTTGCTTTACAGTAATGATGCGATGCCATACTAATTCCTCCACGCAATCCGTTTTCAATCATCTGAATCATTGGTAAATCTGACAATAAATCAATCTGTACTCCAGTAAACTTTAAGAAAGCGTCCCAACTCATCCTGGGCGCAGAAATGTAATGCGCGGGATCCAGGCTATAATGTTTCATGCAGGTCTTTCTATAATTTTCAAAGACGTCCGCCAACAAACAAACGTCAGCCATTAAGTAGGAGTCATGATAGTCTCCCATCGTTTTACACTCTAACTTTTGCCACGCATCTTGAGCATGCTGGTAATCAGAATCACTGATGTCCTTTCCTCTAAGACTAGAAAGAACGCGCCTTTAGGTGGAAGTGTATCTTCGTCAAACCTTTCCAAACTGTTCATGTACTCATAAGGATAAACGCCCTTTCTAACAAAGAGTTGGGTCAAAATATTCTTCTGTTATTGGGCAGGACTTTAAGGACATAGCCAGTGACTCTAATGAACCCATCATGTGCTGCATAGAGTCATAAAAGACAGTGTTATTTAAAGTGAAACACATGTACTTTTCCGATGACTGTGCGATGCATGACACCCTGAAGGCATCGTCCACTGCTTTCATTATAAGATGAGAGTCATAACCTCGCAAGTTATGAAAGAATATAGGCAGCTTCCATGTCTTAGGATCAAACTTTAGTTGAAGATTGCATTTACTGTGTGCTGCTCCTCTGAACTTCCCCTAATGTGATCATGGTCTCTTACCCGCTGGCCACCAAGGCCACCTGTCAGATTTGTTGCTTCTTCACTGAGTTCTAAACCACAAATCCAACAATGTGTGGCTGAGTCATACTGTTCTTGGTCTTCAGGCGCCATTATGATTTCGGATAAATTCAGATTATTAGAACAATCATTACGCACTTGCTGCATGCGCTGTAAAATCTTCTAGCCGCATTTGGCCCTCTGTATAATTCTGGCGTTGAATGAGCGCCATCCGACCTAACAATAATGAAGGCAAATGAACAATCTGATGATTACTCATTAGACTGTTTTTCGAGTTTTTGTGGCGCTGGCCCTTCATAAGGAACAATAAGCGACTCGAAGTCTGCGTAAACTACGTATGGAGAATTTTGCATCCGTTTCCAGTTCTTAAAACTAACTTTACTGCCTTCTGGGGGCGTATTAGTTCTGTATTACAGTCAACTGGGCCGATACAATGTTTCTTATGTTCGCTTGCGGCTTGAACAGATGGAATTCTTATTAAACATTTTCTGCAGAATTCTTGTTTGTGCCCATCTTTTGAAGTATGCTGCATTAGTTTACTCATTGTTCGTATCAATGTGTAATGCGGCAGCGGTGAAAACATCAGTAGTAAGTCAACATGATTTTTGTCTGGATCACCTATTGTTGGGCTGTTCTTAGCACTTTAATCGGTTGTAGATTTGTTTCCTCATCCCATGTGTAGATATTAACAATTGGTTTGTTTTGTTCTTCAAACTGATCAATGGAATCCACGCTAACAGGAAAGGATATTCCACTAAAGTTAAGATCATTGACGTAAGGGCGATAGTTAGACACTCTCTCTGCGTTTTTGCGGACGTAATGCAGCCTTGCGAGAACACACCACATGAAACATTTGTTGTCCGAATTCTTTATGTTTAGAACTGCTTTTTTTGCAACTATGCTGGAGGTAGTGGAATGTAAGACTTGCCAACAATCGGCGCATACTTAGACTGTTTTAATCTGATCTCTAGGACTTCGCCCTCTGACCAACCAGAGCCTCTCATTTTAGCTTCTTCAGCGGCCACATCAAACTGTGTAAGCAGTTCGTCTGCCCAACCGGGTGTTAAGTCATTACGAGAAAGAATAGTCTGTTGTTTAGTCGAGACCCAGACTTCTAGGTTTTCTTCATTTATTGTTATATAGTCGATAAAACAGCTAACATTACTTTAACTGGAGGGTCTATTGTTAGTTTACCCGGAACTTGAGAAATAGCATGAGCAACACTTGCCCGTACGCTTGCTGGATCAATGACTTCTAAATCAATTCATTCAGTGCTCTTGATAAATCTTCTTGCATTGCTTCAAACAATTCGTCCGGTCCTTCATAATTTTATCCATGCTGAGTTTCTTTTCTAACTCAAAATATTTATTTAAATCAAAAAAATAATTAATCAATATCGATGGTCTTTTTGTGTTTTAGACTCATAAACTAACGTATAAACACCCTTTGGCGTTGTTAATGTGAGCTGTTTAGAGCAGAGTTTAATGTTTCGTTTACTTTTTTTAAGCATTCCTTTTTTATCTGCTCGGGGTCTGGCTGTTGAGAAAAAACTTGTCCTCGCCTTTCTTTGAAGATCAAACTTTTGTCTTTTATAGTCATCAAAATCGGCCTGTAAACGACTAAATTCTTCATCCGTGATGTTTGAGTCAACTAGTGCTTTATTTATTGTCAGTTTGAACGAACTAAGTTTAGCTGTTATTAGTTGAACCATGGCTGTGTGCTTTTGGAGTTTAGTTTTTTTTTTTTTGCTAGCAGCACCTACAGCTAATGAACACGGCCGAGAGCTAAAGACAAACCGCCTAGAGGTTAAAGCTGCGGGTGCGCCTACGCCTGATGGTAAAAGACCAACACTCGTTCCTGCTGATGCGGCGCTTATAGTCGATGCCCAGTATTAACATAGGTAACAGCATTAAAGGCAGCAGAATACCTTCGTTTGGTTTTGCTGTATTTTGAAAGGTCCTGCTCTAGTTTTTGTTGCATTTGTGTAATGTTGGTTAATCTAAAGGTTTTTTATGCCGGGGGGTTCTACTATCTCTTCTCTTGGCGACTCTGGCGCTGTAGGCACATTTGGATAAACTTGAACAGACATGCTTTTTATAAAATGAAAAAATAATTTAGTATACTACATCTTTGTCACGTCGCCGAGGGAGATGGCAAACACCAAGTCAGGGGCTTCACTCCGCGTTCACACACCAACGACCAGTCCCGCATTCAACCTTCATCCACAAGCCCAAACACTCAGCTATGATTCATCCCTAACCACACTCACACCAAATGTAACATAAAACTAACTAAATTTATAATCACGTCACAACATGCACTCCACAAGAAGAACAACAACCAATAATTGCTAAAACTAAACAGCACACAATATTACATTAACAAGGCCACGCGTACGCTGTAGACACACACACACACTGCCGACCGCTCTGCTTCCTTCTCTGTGTACCAAAAACTGTGAATGCACACAACAATCAATATCAGCCAAATGATTTCAAAAACGTATGCACACCACAACAACAGGGTATTCAAATCATTCCAAACATGCAGCAAAGCACGAATACACAATAACTCAGAATTTCAGACAAGCAAAATCATCACCAACTATGGTTCATACTAATGTAGTTCCTTCAACGAAGGTGAAACCAAAAGTCCAAAGCGATGAAAGCTTTCCGACGTGTCTGTTCAAAAGTTCACGGAGCTCACAATGCCAAGACGATGGAGCCACAATCAAAAACTAGCCGATGGAAACAAAAACTAACATGAAGTGTCCACCAGGTATCTGTTGGCGGAGACGAATATGAGTCGAGGCCTTCAACAAAGAAGTTCATTCTCATTTCTTTGTCAGAGTTGATTCCTCGTTCTCTACAGTTCTCTCGCTTTCCATTCGATGAACATTATATCTCCGCATTCATTCCACTCTCACTACTTACATCGGTCCATTCTCCCGCTCCCTAGTCAGGAAGCACAAGACCAGTAGTTCCGTTGCTAAAACGAGGGAGTCAATGGAAGTCACTACGTCCACGCCGCCTCTGTCCGTCAGACAACAGACCGTCACCCAAACCGTCTGTCGGCCACCAGCTTGACAACGGCCACCTCTCACCTGCTACGGTGCGGGAAGGGGACACGGCACTGCAAATAATCAGGTTCTGTAACCCGAGACGGACCCTCGACCAGGCGCACAGAAAAAAATGTTGAAACGCCCGAAATTGGGGGGAAATAATGTTCCACGCAACAACTCCACACTGTGGGGGAACAGGAGCTCCAAGCCGACAAGCTTCGTCGTGTGAGGAAACTTCTAGTCTCGACTGACTCGTAACACACAAGTGACTCCCCTGTTACCTGAACTCAGTTCAGGCCACGTCAAAAATCCAACCGGTTTGTTGGACTCTGGGAAGAAGTATCTAAGGAATGACAACACGCACGCTTGCATGCGACCTAAAAATAACTTGCACAGGCACACAAACTTCCCAACACAATGTTTTCTTTCTTAAGGCCTAGCTATCACACACGTTCCTTAAATAAACGTTGGTAGGAGCAAATCTAACCCTTATATCGTGGACAATCTTTAATCTGTTGCTTAATATTTAGTGTGCATCATATAATAAAAACAAATTTTCATTAAGCGGTTTAACAGCCTCTTTTTCTTTATCAATTTTGGAATGGTTATTATGTTCTCTAACATCTCTCCCACGTCCATGAACTGATTATCCTCTGTTGACCTTAGGTTCAAATCAATTAAACCGTATTTTGATGGTAAATATCATCAAGCCCTAACACTGTGAGGGTGTAGATTCTTTAGAGCAAGGTCTGCTGTTGGACTTTACCCCTCACACCCCCAAACAATTTTCTTATTTACGCAATGGTTGATTAGGCCTAAGTCCGCTTGCATTAGATTTGGTTAGGTCTACCATCATCGAACATTGTACTTTCGTGCTATTTTAGGATTAAAACTTTTCTCTTGCTCTTGCGAATGGTTCTTATCTTCACACAGCAATAAAATACCTTTTAAGCGATTTTACTGCGACACTAAGATGAAAAATTCCATAAGCGTCTGCCCTGCTTTTAGGATATGTTGATTGATGACGCTCTTTTCGTAATATTAAAAATAAAAACTATTGTGGGACTCATATTGTTGCCCAATCAGCCTTGCTAAATTAGAGTTGCTTAACAACTCAAACTCTAACGAGATGTCAGAAATGCTGTACTTTGCTTTCGGTGTCTGTTGATATGATAACACGTTCGTAGTCATTAAAAGTTAGTTCGGTATGACAATCTGTCTTTTTAATGCCCTTGAAGGTATGGGGCATGCGCTTTTAACAACTCAAAATCTAAAGGATGGAAAAGCGTTTCCAAACGCATAATCGCTTACAGCTAAAGACTTTTTTGCTGCTTTTATCACTGAGGCGTGTTCGGGCCTTCTAGTTTTAGTGCTTCTTCATTACCAATTCTTTGAACGCAAGATCTTCCCTTCATTCGCGGTTATCCATAAATCAGAATAGGTTAAAAAATATGTCTGCATTGTTTAAAGAAAAATACTTCTTTCCCCTCATGTTTTATAGAAATGTTATTAACGATTGCCCCGCCCAAAATTCTGAACAATGTTCTGGTTGGGTCTGTTGTTGAAGCGAGTTCTATTTGTTGACAAAAAGTAAGCGTGCAGAGCCTGGCACAATCAAATCATCCGCTCCTTAGGTCTGGAAATTTAACAGTAGAATTTGATCCGCATCAATAGTAGATGGATATTTGGAACTGTAATATTCCGTTATTTACCTTCACGCCACGTGGTTCTTTCAGTTTTCTATGCGGGGTCAAGAATCGAGCCATATATTGTGGACATTTTTATAAAACAAAATTGAAAAGTAAATTATAATTAAATAAACTGGCGGGGAATTGGAGCTGAAGAAGATTATGAATATTAGATGATCTTGGATGACGCAGACTTGGTTGGAAAGGGACCTCACTTTAACACAGCACGCTCAGTTGCTCCATTGCGGAATGAATTAGAGGGGGCGCAAAAGGCTGTGATTAACAAGAAGATAAGGTAAGATCATTATACCAAGTTTAGACTAAAACCTCCCGAAACTATATACCTGATGATTTTGAAATAAAAGATAACCATTTGTATTTTAGATACGACAAAGGAGAACGTGTTCCGCTTACGGATATAAACGAGACGCATCAAGTTTGTAGGGCATGACTACATTGAAACCAAAGGCTCCGTGTAAGCGAGCAGAATCGCCTTGGCTTTACTAAACCAAATTAATCGAAGCAGTTGTAAAAATCTAAACAACGCTTACACGAACTCCCAACAGATAACCAAATGCAAAACATAGAACTTAAAGATTTATGTCCAACAGTAAAAACAGATAATAAATACAATTGAAGCAGAAATCACTGAAGAGAAGATCGGAAACGCATTAAAAAACATTTATATGATCCCCGCTGCCTACGCAAGAGTAACTGGCGCCTATAAGAGAATTAAAAGCCTTGATCGTACTTTTAAGAACCTTCAGAGGAGGAATTAATACACAATTTAGATAAACTGATCAACTAGATAAGATATAGAAAAGGAAAGAAAAAAAACTCGCTGAGACGCTAATGCCCGCCAACTTAGGGAGTGATGTTAAAGAAAGAATAAGAACAAAGACTACATGAACTTAAGAAAAAAAAACAGCAAGACTAGAAGCGTTTGATCTATAACCGGAGAACAATTCCGAACTCAACGTGAGCAGTATAGAGAAAACTATATGAATTATATATGAAGACCACGACGTACGCAGACGAATACGAACACGTTTAGAGAGCACGGAAGTCAAATTAGCAAGCGTTATAAAAGCCCTTAGGATTTGCAATTCTATGTACACTGGTGTTGGCTATTAAGGCGGTGGTGGAGGGCAAAGTTCAGTGCTCCCATCGCCCATCTCTCCGCATGGATAAATACATGGGTAAATAAAAGCTTGTTCATCTTGCGAGCTTTATTAAAAAAATTAGCTGGTAAAGCTATGACTCTTTACCTCGGTATATTAGGGAGTATCGTGAGCTGGCTTTTGTCTACTGCAAGCAAAGTAGTTGGCTTTTTGCCGAGCAATTATGGGCATTAGTTCTCTTAATAGTTGGGTTCTATTTTGTAAGATAAAGACCAAGTAATCCTAGGACAGTTAATCCAACAACAAATGCTGTCTTTTCATATTCATGGTCATCGCGAACAAAGTCCACGTCTTCAACGGTCTTTGGGCTTTGGGCATCGGGGATTGGATGACTTATCTTGGGGGGTCATAGTGTTTTTTATTGTTTGTTACTATTACTGGGCCCAGAATTTATGTCGTTTTTCCCAACCTTCTGTTCATTGCCTGCCACAATGTTTCATTGTTGTAGTTTATTATTGTTCCTACCTGGAGTCTAAGGTCAGAAGGTAGCATGTATAAACCAGTGCCAACAGCAAAGTCTACTTTCGATCTTGCGTATTGTAAAACATTTTGGTACCTTTTTATACTTGAATCTAAATTCAACTGTAGAATTAATGGCGTCCTCTAAATTTTGCTAAGTATTGTTTTGTGCATCAAAGCCAGTAGAGAGAATTAGTTATGCTCGACCTTGTCTGTGCTTGCGAACCTAGCAAACACCAAACGTAAGTACGAATAGAGTCGTTTATTCGTACTATTCCCGCTTGAGTTAGGCCCTCAGATGTGTCCAAGATAAATGTTGTCCATGCTGTTTTATGCTCTTGCTCTATGGACCCTAGGTGAACACCTGTGCTGAGAGAAAGATGTGTAAGGAGGATTCCAGTCATAGTTATACTTTCTGTGCACGCCCACAATAAGGGGTGCCTAAGCCATGATTAAGATCCAACTTTTGTCTAAAGTCTGTCTTAACATTAATATTGAATTCGTTACAAATCCTTTCAAAAGCCTTCAGGTCTATTCTGTTGCTGAATGGATTAAACGTTTGTCATTTGGTAATGGCGCTCGCAGTTCAGTCAAAATACGTCTGAAGGTGTAATAAAAATGATATCTATACACTGACCTCACCAAAGGATCAGGATGATTTAAGTGATTAGCATACGCACTCCACACCCAGTTGATGCACAAAACACAGCAAAGTTTAGCTGGTTCTGATATAAACTGCATCGGATGACTGAACCACACTTTTGCGATGTAGTCTTTTTTAATAGGGGGGTTAAGATATCTGCTTAATGGAGTACTCACCTTTTTATGAAAAGTGTCAGTCTGGGTCACAGCAATGACAAGAGTATCAGTTGCTATATTTTTAGGATTGTAGTGCGGCCCAACAGAATATTTTGCATCTTTAGTATATTTAAACGCGCTCATTTTTTATTTTGTTTAAAAAAATGTTTGTAACAATAACAACCCAAGACAGTCCTACGGATTTAGAACATGCTGTTGAGAACGATTGCAGAACCAAAATGGTCGCACTCCATGAAAAAATTCTACAAAGTTGTATGGTTTAATATAATGAAGCCAAGGGGATTAATAAGTTACAAAATATGAAAGGAGAACAAACGACGTAAACAGTTAACTATACCTGATGGTTATTACGGGTTTTGCTCACAAAAAGAAGCAATGAGTAACTTAGACATTACTCTTAAACTTAACAATGCAAATCTAAAAACAATATTAACATTCAACCTGAAGAAGCAAATACGATTTTGATAGAGAGCTAGCTATAAATTGCTAGCTTTACAATAGCAATCTAACCCACTCATAGTTTTAGTGTTTCGCCAGATTTAAAAATACGTTTGAGGGGAAAGTCCGCTCAATCTTGCAGAACTTCATTACTCTATGTTCATTTAAATGAGCTGAGCACTGATGAAAACTTATATGATGGAAGGCCCTCAAATGTTTTAAGAAACTCTTCCGTCAGGGAAAGCTGCTTTGCGATTATGAAATTATACAATTCCCTAATTTACAGTTTAAAAGATTGTTTGTGGGAGGGTCGGATCATTTAATATAAAAATCAAAGACAAAAGGGGAAAGTCGTAAAATGTGATAACCTGCACATTGTTTTGGAAATAAAATAATAAACTGTACTAAAAATGTCGAGTGGACCAGAAGAATCCGGAGTTACATTAGCGCCTGTGGGTGTATAACTTTAGAATTAAAAGGGCCTTGCAGACGTTGTGGACTTTGAACAGAATGGTGAAATAGGCACTTTGTATGGTTTTTGAGTTTCACTAAGTGGTGATTATAAACGCAAAGAGGTTGGCGACAGCAAAAAGTTTCCTAAAAATAGAAAAAACTGCGCAATTAGAAGCAAATAATGTTGGCCAGTTATGAATATAAAATAGTTCGAAAACCTGACCTCAAATGGCATTTAGAACCATATTTTAGAATGGGAAATAAAATTTGAATTTATAAGCCCATTTACATTTTTTAGCCCCCAAAAAAGTTTTAGGAAAAGCATTCAACTCTGGCCCTTTACAGTAAGTTTTTATGCCAGATGACAATAGTCGGAAAGAGATTGAAATAAAACCGTATGGGAATAAAAAGTACATCCTCCACAGAAGAGAAAGGGTTTAAAAGATGCTTCTACAAGATTACAATTCATGGGGGAGCGAGATCTGCTCACTGTCACGACAGGTCGACGCGACACTGCGCTCTGTTAAAAAATGACCGATTAAGTGTTTTAATGAACGGCAATTAATTCAACTTCAAAAGGATTTACTTCAGAATCATCCATAGATTGTGGTGGTGTAATTTTTTTTGCTGGTGTATGGAGTAGTTGCGTGTTTCCATCGATTTGAAACATTTCACTGTGTCGGTCATGGCGGCGTGACAAGCCAGTGTCGAGGGCAGAAGAAAGAACAGAATGCAGAATGGAATTCACGTGCGGACAGCTGGGCTAGGCGAAAGAGGTTTTACAACCTAAGATGTGAGAGTGGCGTTACCTGTGCTTGCCTTCAGTGATATTTGTTTTCCCTTATTTGAACACTTGTGACGGACTATGCGTAAAAGTAATCCTTCCACCGGAAAATCTCGACGCACTTCTGTGTCATCAAGTAAAGACAGCAGCCCAGTGAGTGAGAAAAGTAAACAAGATAAAAAGACTGTTTCTGGGTCCGGCATTCGATTCTTTTGAAGAGGAGGACGAACGCGTTATGGCACTTCAAGCAGCTATTGAAGAACTGAAGATTCAGTATCAAACGTTAGCTACTAAAGACGATATAAAACAATACAAGTCAGACATGGAAAAGCTGGTAGCTAGCCTAAATACAAAGCTGGAGATGTTGGAAGGAAAGTTTTTTGAAACGCAGAGGGAGACGGACACTCTTAGGAGTGAACTTGTAGCCATCAGAGCAGAAAACACCGAGTTAAAGGAACAGCTGAGGAAGCATGAACAGCGCACACAGCAAGTGTCGAGTGACCTGAACGATCAGCAGCAATACGACCGGCGCTGGAATCTGAGGGTCTACAACGTGGCGGAGAAGGATGGGGAGACGGCCGAGGCCTGCACCAAGACATGCTGCCAGATCTTCACCGACCTGATCGGCGTCACGACGCCCGGAAGCGGATCTGGAGGCGGCCCATCGCACGGCCCTGTCGTGCCCGGAAAGAAACGCCCCATTATTGTGCGGTTCCTGTCTCGAAAGTTAAAGACCAGTGTTCTGTCCAACGGAGAAAACTGAAGAGTAAAGGAGTGTCTGTGGATGAGGACCTCACACCTGCTAATTACAAGTTATCCCGGGAGGCCTACAGACACTCTTACACGCTGGCGACATGGTCATCACAAGGAAAAGTGTTCGCCAACTGAAAAATAATAAAACTGTGAGACTGAAATACGGTGACAACATCGATGTGATTTTCAGAAGAGAAATGCCTGTTGGACCTAATGTGTAAAAAAACGTGCGAGATAAGTACTTCTTTCTTGTTTCTCTGTTTTTCTGTTCTTTGATCGTTATGGGTTATATAACAATGTAATTCAATGTAGATAATGTAATGAAATGATGCATAAAAAAAGTTTAAATGTACATAAATAAGATGTAATGCAGATAATGTTTTGTATGTTTCCGGTCTGCCTCTTTATTCAGATTTGCTTGGATTGTATATAGAAAGCATGTCAGTTGGTTTTATGGTGGTCAGAAGCCGTCGCGTGTTTTCAATTCTCTGTCGGTTTGTAGGCGGACAGGCGGGACGGTGGCCGATCGTGTCCATGATGCTAATTTGATGAACATGAGAATTTGGGTGGCCGCTCCTCGGTTGGGCCCCATCCCTTTGGATAGGGGGGTTTTTTGTTGTTGTGTTGTTTTTTTTTCCCGCTCGTCTTCAGTAGCAGGGAGGAAGCGGCTGTTAAGGGGCGGGCCGCGGGAGGGGGAGGGGTTGCCGATGCTCGAGCGTAAGCTATTTGGGGAGGTCAACCGTTGCATGCGCAGGTTCTCTCTCTGTGTGTGTGTGTGTGTGTGTGTGTGTGTGTGTCCCTCTCTCTCTCTCTCTCTGCAAGTACTTTCGAAAAGCATGTCCCCGCTTGTCTTTCTCCGATCTCTATTTCTGTCTAGCTCTACATTATTCCCACAGAAATGTGACCATATCAAAAGGAAACTGGAATTTTGTTACTTGTAGCCTGTTATGAATGTTAAACGGTTGTACGCAGAGTATGCACTGTGTGGGCGCGATGATCTATGTTTTGTAGATTGTTAGCTTGAGAAAATCTCTCTCTCTCTCTCTCTCTCTCTCTCTCTCTCTCTCTCTCTCTCTCTCTCTCTCTCTCTCTCTCTCTCTCTCTTTTCCATCGTCTCTTTCACAATTTCTTTTTGTTTCTTTTTAAATCTGTCTCCAGTAAATATGAACATTGCTGAAAGATGTTAACACCCGCGCCATTTTGACAGGAACTGTTGTAATGAGAATGGTGATAATGATGATGAAGATGATGATGATGATGATTGTTATTGTTGTAGCTATCCTTTTCGTTGTTGTTGGTGGTTGTGTCATTATTGTGTTGCTGTTGTTGATGTTTATCATAATTTTTTTTTGTTTGTTTTTTGTTTGCATCGTCTCTCAATTCTATGAATGTGCGATCAGTCGGTCGGTCGGTCGGACAGTCAATCTGTCAGTCTGTCTGTCTGTCCCCCTTCTCTCTCTCTCTCTCTTTCACTCTCTCTCTCTCTGGATATTGCCCCTTCCGCCCTACTGCTTTAATGCCTTTTGTCTTTTTTTGTCTTTTTTTTTGACATACATGGTTTTCTTTTCCCTTTTTTTCTGTCTTTTTATTTATCTATTTTTTTTTAATTTTTGTTTCTTTTCTTCTCATGGCTTTTCTAGTTTGATGTCGTACCCACCTAATTGTTCTCCTTGATATGGGGAGATGGTCTCTTTCATTACATTAGCTGTTTTGTCATTCCTCTGTCTCTCTCTCTCTCTCTCTCTCTCTCTCTCTCTCTCTCTCTCTCTCTCTCTCTCTCTCCTCCCCTTCTCTCTCTCTCTCTCTCTCTCACTGTCTGTCTGTCTGTCTGTCTGTCTGTCTGTCTCCAGTTACTTTGGGCCTGAGCATTTTGTTACAGGGCTTTCTGTGATTGATATCGCCACCTTCTACCCACCTCCGTCTTCTAATTTCTTATGTTTTCTGTATACGTCGAATGTTTTTCCCTTTTTTTTTCTTTTTTTTTTTCTTTTTTTTTTTGAAAAAAAAAAAAACCCAACCTGTCATGGCTTTTTTGTTTGATGTTATTTCCCACTGTTCCCTTGGCACGGACAGATGGCCCACCTTATTGTGTTGGTTCTCTTCTCTCTCTCTCTCTGTCTCTCTCTCTGTCTCTCTGTCTCTCTCTCTCTCTGTCTCTCTCTCTCTCTCTCTCTCTCTCTCTCTCTCTCTCTCTCTCTCGTTCCTTTCCTTTTTTTTTTTTACTCGATCCACTCCTTTTTATCCTTAATTTATTATGTTGCAGTCTTTTGTTCTGTTCATAAGATTGTAGTTGATAGGGATTTAGAGGTCGAAAATATAAATAAATACTATCAGAAAAACATGCTTTGTTCAAAATATAGTAAAAATATTGAGTTGAAATGTCTAGGACATTTTTGACGAAAGTTTTCCATTATTATTGTTATTATTATTATTATGAGAATATTGATGGTGGTGATGATGATGATGATGATGATGATAGTATTGGTGATGGTGAAGATGATTGCTGTTCTCGGCTCCTACAGCAATTTCATTGTGTCTTAACGGATACAAGCTCTTATGGTTCAGTTTGACTTAAAATGTGTAGAGATTGATATGGTATACACAAGTTGGACGGTGCGGAGTCGTGGGGAGAACGTGGTTTGGGAAGATTCTCCTTTGTGCCCCTCCCCCTTTGCGACTCCGCTTACCAACAGACTTTAATACTAGTTAAAGGCCATCCCTGATTTTTTTTTTTTTTTTTTTTTTTTTTTTCACGATGTAACACTATTTTTCCCATCATTTCCCATGCATTTGTTTGCCAGAATCTCTTTAGATTTATTTTTGCTTCAAAAGAGAGAGAGGGGGGGGGGGAGGGGGGAGGTGAATGTCAATGAAAAATGAGTGTATGTGCTTGCACTTGTGTGTGTGTGTGTATGTGTGTGTGTGTGTGTGTGTGTGTGTGTGTGTGGCGCGCGCGCGCGTGTGTGTACGCCTGTGCGGATGTGGAGAGGGGGGGTAGGGGGTAGGAGGCAGAGAGGGTCGGTGAAGGGAAGCGTGCGCGAGTGCTCGCTAGAGCGGGCCTGTGTGTGTGTGTGTGTGTGTGTGTGTATGTGTGTGTGTGTGTAGAGAGAGAGAGAGAGGGGGGTGGGGGGAGGGAGGGAGAGGGGGGGAGGGGGGGAGGGAGAGAGAGAGAGAGAGGGAGGGAGGGGGGAGGGAGAGAGAGAGAGAGGGAGGGGGGGGAGAGGGGAGAGAGAGAGAGAGAGAATGGCGTCAATGCAATGGAAATGTTTTTCTTACAAAACGGAAGGTATTATATTCTACAGAGATGCCCATTTTGTGTGACTTGTTGTGTGAAATACATTTATTTCACACGAAGATTTGTCAGTTGCAATATTTTTCTTTCTGTGTATGTTTGTGAAACAAGATGGTGTCATGTTGGTTTCAAAAAAATTTCCCCTTGTTGGTATATGAAAGAATGTGTAATGGATGGTGTTTCTGAATGATTATGCTATACTCTGTGTGTGTGTGTGTGTGTGTGTGTGTGTGTGTGTGTGTGTGTGTGTGTGTGTGTGTGTTTGTGTGATTGAATGATTATATATGTTTGTGTTTATGTGGGTGTGCGTTTTTCTGCGCGCGCGCGTTTGTGCGTTTGTGTGTGTGTGTGTGTGTGTGTGTGGTGTGTGTGTGTGTGTGTGTCTGTGTGTGTGTGTGTGTGTGTTTGTGTGTGTGTGTGTGTGTGTGTGTGTGTGTGTGTGTGTGTGTGTGTGCGTGCGTGCGTGCGTGCGTGCGTGCGTGCGTGCGTGCGTGCGTGTACATATCTGCGGACAAATGAGCATATATGTGGAGAGGGGAATGGGTGGTGTGTGTGTGTGTGGTGTGTGTGTGTGTGTGTGTGGTGTGTTGATATGTTTGTGTTTGTGTGTTGATATGTTTGTGTTTGGGTGGGTGTGCTTTTTCCTGTGGGCGCGCGCGCGCGCGCGCGTGTGTGTATGTGTGTGTGTGTGTGTGAAACAGTGAACATTATAAGAGTATGTGTGTCGGTTTTTTTTAAATGGACGACAGTTGATTAACAGTTGATAGGTTGTTGAGGAAATTTACTTTAAATGGAAACCCCCTGATGTTGACACGCTTTCTTCTTTTTTTTTTTTTTTTTTTTTTTTTTTTCTTGCACGGGGAGCACGTGCTCAGCTGAAGATGGAAGGAAAGGAGGAATGTTCTTTTTCATTTTATTTTCTCCGTTTGTTTCTTTCTCTGCCCGAGACAGATCTACCTAGAAACTTTACTTTATTATGTTTCTATGTATGTGTATGTGCATGTCTTGTGTATTCATCCTTTTTTTTAATGAAAACTTTGTCAGTTTTTTTTAACCTTTGTGGGTTTTGGATATCTTGAGTCTGTTTTTTGGAGTGTGCCGTTGTGCATGGACATGTAAAAAGCTCTGATCTGCATATGGCTAGAAATTACCTCTGTGGAGCAACTGTTGTTATGGACTTGAACGCGATTTGCTCAGATTTTCGTTTTCATTTTGGTTCGGTGCTATATGTCAGCATGGCAATGTGTCCATTATGTTGGTATAACTCATGTTAAAATAAGCCGCCAATATGTTAACAAAGTAACAATTGCATCCATTAATTGTCAGGGTCTAGCCAACCCCCAAAAGCGAAGAGACGTGGGTTTAACTATTTAAGGGGAAGGCATACTCATATACTTGTTACAGGATACTCATTTCAAACCGAAGTTAGAGAATTATATTCGTTCAGAGTGGGTTACAAATGCTATTTTGCGTCTCATAATTTACATTCAAGGGCGTAGCTATTTTGTTCAATAATAATTTTGACTTTCAGTTAAGAAAAATTTATAAAGACACGGCAGGTAATTTATTTTTGCATCCGTTAAAATAATGGATAAAGAATGTCTTATTGTTAGTATTTACGGGCCCAATCGTGATGAGCCTGAGTTTTATGTGGCGTTGGAAGAACACATTAGAGAAGTTGGCGCTGAAAATGTCATTATTGGAGGTGATTGGAATTTGGTACGTGATTACTCTTGGACTGTTATAATTACAGACATAACAATAATCCTAAAGCACAAGAGCAAATAGAAAACATGACGGACAGCCTAGACTTAAGTGACATCTGGCGTGATTTAAATCCCGAATTACGAAGGTATACTTGGAGAGAAATAACCCATGTCAGCAGAGCCGTTTAGACTTTTTTCTTATTTCCGACTGGTTATGTAATCATGTAACAGACGCAGATATTCTACCAGGATATCGATCTACCACTCCTTAATTCTAATAACTCTAGAGCAAGGTAGAGAGATAAAAGAAATCTATTATGGAAATTTAATAGTTCATTGTTGAAAGACACCAATTACATAGAAGACATAAATCAAGTAATTCAAACAGTTATTGAGGAATATGCAGCTCTACCATATTGTCGCTGTGGGTTGGCTCAGATTCCTAAATCAGAAATCCAGTTTGTTATTTCTGATCAACTTTTTTTGGATTTCATTACTTATGAAAATTAGAGGCAAAACTATATCATACGCAACGATGAAGAAACGGAAGGACACAGAAAAACAGAAACATCTCGAAAGTAATATTTCTTTACTTGAAAAGAAAGTGGTATTATCTGAAGAAGAAAGACGTGAACTTGAAAGTTATAAACAAGAGTTGATTACACTTCGGGAAAAGAAGATGGAGGGTGTGTTGATGCGTTCAAGGCGGAGATGGGGCGCAGAAGGGGAAAAAATAACAAATTATTTTTGTGGACTTGAAAAGCGAAATTACGTTTGTAAAAATATTACGAAACTTACGCTGGATAATGGATCTATTTTAAGTGATAGTGATGAAATTGCCGAAGAAGTTAATAAGTTCTATAAAAAATTATATTCTAAAAGAGATATTGAATCTTGTGAAATTCTAGATTTAGTAAATAATTTACCCGTACTAACTGAGAGTCAGGTAAATTCTTTGGAAGGCAAAATTACTTTAGAAGAAGCTGGTGTTGCTCTTAACCACATGCGTAAAATGAAAAGTCCTGGCAGCGATGGCTTCACAGCAGAATTCTTCAATGTTTCTGGTTACAACTTGGTCCATATGTTGTAAGAGCGCTTTATCGACGGATTCGATAGAAAGGAACTATCTTCGACGCAAAAAGAAGGTATAATCGTATGCATTCCAAAGGGTGACAAGTCCAAAGACCGAATCAAAAATTGGAGACCAATTTCGCTTTTGAACACTGTGTATAAAATAGGATCCACATGTATAGCCAACCGATTAAAATGTGTGCTTCCCTCTATCATCAATGAAGACCAAACTGGTTTTATTCCAAACAGATATTTGGGAGATAACATTCGTCTTATTTATGATATACTTGATTTTATGATTACATCCAAAAAACCGGGGATACTTTTATGTTTAGACTTTGAAAAAGCGTTTGACAGTGTAAGCTATGATTTCATGTTTAAGGTATTACATGCCTTTGGCTTTGGTCCAAGTTTCTGTCAATGGATAAAAACATTCTACAAAAATATTAAGTCAAACCGTTTCAGTTAATGGAAACTAGCTGGTTGGTTTCCTGTTGAGAGAGGATGTCGCCAAGGGGATCCAATATCGCCATATTTATTTGTTATTTGTGTTGAAATCTTAGCAAACATGATTAGACAAAATGAAGACATAAAAGGGAATTAAAATAGCTAATACTGAGAATAAAATATCACAGTATGCAGATGATACTGAACTTTTGCAAGAAGGCGATCGGAAATCATTCGAAGAATCGATTATGGTTCTTGAAAAAATTTGGAAGAGTATCTGGACTCTTACTAAATGTGGAAAAAACGAATGCAGTATGGTTAGGAAGTAAACGAACTCGCCCGTTAAGTATATGCAACATTTAAATATCAAATGGAACCCTCCTAAATTTAAAATTTTGGGTATCTGGTTTACGAGTGATTTGAAAAATTGTGAAACTATGAATCTCGAAGAAAAATTTGCAGAGATAAAAACATTGTACAAAACTTGGCTAAAAAGGCAGATAACACCTCTCGGCAGAGTAGCAGTACTTAAATCCCTGATCTTATCAAAACTAACCATCTATGGATGTTACTACCGAACCCACCAGACTACATAATTGATGAAATTCAGAAATTTACATTTAAGTTTGTTATGGGGTAAAAAAAGAGATAAAATTAAGCGAAAAATATCTGTAAAAACATATACAGCATGGGGGTATAGGAATACCAAACATATGGAAGCAAATAAACGCATTAAGTTAACTTGGATTCGGAAACTTTCATCAAGTAACCATAGTTGGAAACAAATACTCTGCTCATTATATTACAAGGCAGAAATTATTCATAAATTGGGTGCTGATTTGTCTGGGCAGGATAAGTTAAATAATTTCTGGAGAGATGTATTCAAAGCATATAAAGAAATAGATGAGATTGTTGGTGTCAAAACTGCAGATGAATTCTGTTTAGAGCCTTTATTTTGTAATAGGAACTTGATGATTGGGGGCAGATCCAAATTTTATAAAAAATGGATAGAAAATGGTGTATTCTGCATACGGAATCTTTTAGACGAAAATGGTGATTTTTTGAGTTTCCAGTCCTTTGGTGATAGGTATAACATCAATACAGATTTTATAACATATAACGGTTACATTAGGGCTGTGAAAAAGTATTCGAGAGAAGCTGGAGTAGAAATAACATGTTATGAAGAAGGTGAGTCAAGTAAACTAATGTCTGTGATATGTTCAGTTTCACGAGGAGCCTCACTTTATTATGATCTACTGAATCAAGACACTCTAGAGCCAACTTTTTGCATTAAATGGAATGAAGATTACCGAAGGACGTTAATTGGGCTAAACTTTTCAGAAAATCCAACAGATAAAAGATATTAAATTAAGATGGTTTCAGGTTAGAATTAATAATAGGATACTAGCAACCAATATTGTTCTGAAAAACATGGGCATTGAAAATTCAGAAAAATGTTCTTTTTGTAAGAGAGAAACAGAAAAAATTCAACACATATTTTGGTACTGCCCTCATGTTCAAACTTTTTGGCAAGAATTTCAAAATGAAATGAATAGAAAATGCGAAACTATGAATCTATTATTGAATGAAAATATTGTCCTGTTTGGTTGTGACAATGAGTTTAGATCAGATAAAATATTTGACTTAATCCTGTTACATGCCAAATTCTATATTTACAAATGTAAATATGAAAAAAAATTGCCATTATTTCAAGTTTTCATCGTGTATTTAAAAGCAAGATATGAAATAGAAAAGTATGCTGCATGTCTTCAAAGGTCCATCACAAAGTTCGTTACACAGTGGGTCCCATATTCTTTCTTATTGGATTAATGCTTTTTTTTTCTGGCAAGGTTTCCAATTAACATGACAACGGTCAGTTGCTTTGTTTTCCTGTTTGATTAATTTATTTGTTCGGTTCAGTTATTTTGTTTTCATTTATTTAACTATTATTCTTTTTTGTGTTTACCCTTTGTGGTTATTAGTGTGTCTATATGTGCCTATGATACGATTAAGAAAAAACGCATACAGTGTTTATTAAGTGACCGTTATCACTTGATGTAGTAGAAATAATAACGTAGTAGTTGTGGTAGTAGTGTTCTATTGATGGTATTAGTATTCACAGTAGTAGCAAGGTAATGATGTTTAAGACGTTATGATGAAAAATGATAATGATGATGATGATGATGTATCTTTGCTGTTGTTGTAATTGTCTTACTGCGATAAGTATGCGTTTTGTACTCCTCACTTGTAATTTGTTCTTGTTTTGTAATAATAAAAAAAAAAAAATAAAAAAAATAAAAAAAAAAATAAAAAAAAAAAAGATTACAATTCATTCCACAAATGAAATTAGGAGATGCGTTCACAATGATATTTGAAATTTCTGTCTTAAAAGATGTAAAGAGGGATGGGGTTGTGGGCGTTAGTGACGTCCTTCTAAAAGGAATTCTAATTAGCTGGCAAAACTTAGACGTTGAAAACTTAAAGTTACCGTCGTCATTCTTTACAACGGTGAGGATATTAAGGTCATAACAACAAGCAACAAAATCAATATTAGTCTAAATAGAAGCAATCTTGCAGAACTAAATTGGATTAATCTTACACATTTAGATCTTATAGGATTTTATTATACTGAACAAGTTTTAACAGAGAGCATGATAAAAACAATAACTGGATTAGATTAAGTTCTGTTATAAAACTATGGAGCAGTTAAACTTTATGACAAAAACCCCTCATTGTTCATTAATTTGTGGACAAACTGGTTGTGGAAAAACAATATTTATCCTTGACCTGTTACAAACAGTTTATCGTTATAATTTTGATCATATAGTGGTTTTCTGCCCAACACTTAAATGGAACAAAGCATATCATGATAGAAGGTTTATATGGACTGATGATAACATATTTTTAGTTAATCCTAGCAATAAACTGAGTGAGTGTCTAGAACGCTTTTTTATATTGTTTGAAGGAACGCAGACGCTATTTATTATAGATGACTGTTCAGCAGAAAGAGACATAGTTAAAAAGAGAAACACTTTGTCGAAACTAGCTTTCAGTGGAAGGCATGCTGGATAGTGTGTGGATTTTATGCCAAAAATATAACTCAGTTTTTAAAAGACTTTAGAGAACAATTAAAGACTGTAGTTTTATTTCACATGAAAGACAGAGATGCATTTGATGAATGTTTGCGTGAAAATGATGTTATTGAAAACGATCAAGAAAAACACAAGATTAAACAAAAACTAAAATCTGAAAAGTTTAGTAAATTAGTATTGAAAACGGATAACCCACACAGTATGTTTGTTTGTAGATAATCGTTATTTTTGGTTATTGAAGTCTTACTTGTCAGAGAACAGGAAAAGGCGGCTTTTAGGCCACTTTCGCCCGAAAACTTGGTGGAGGAGCAAGTGAGCCAGGATTGGTAAAATGCTGTTCTCTTCCGTTAATAACGGCTGTAACGGCCTGTAACGTTTTTTTCTTCTTTATGGAATATCTTCGAAAGTACATGGCGATCTTTGTGAAAATTAGCATGTGTGTTCACTATCGGTCACGAATGGTGCCGATGTTTTAGTTTACCCCGTTATAGCCGTTCTATCGACTATAATGGCCTGCAACGGTTTGTCTTCTTTATGGAATATCTCAGAAAGTACTTGGTCGATCTTTCTGAAGATTTGTAGGTATGTTCAGTATGGGCCTCAAATAATGCCTGATGTTTTAGTTTACCGTTATAGCCGTTACTAAAGGCTGTAACGGCCTGTAACGGTTTTTCTTCTTTATGAATATCTCCGAAAGTACTTGGCCGATCTTTGTGAAAATTACCAGACATTGTCCATTATGGATTACGGATGATATCCGATGTTTTAGTTTACCCCGTTATAGCCGTTACTAACGGCTGTAACGGCCTGTAACGGTTTTCCTTCTTTATGGAATATCTCAGAAAGTACTTGGGCCGATCTTTCTGAATATTTGTAGGTATGTTCATTATGGATCACGAATAATGGCCGATGTTTTAGTTTACCGTTGGATCCGTTACCAACGGTCAGTAATGTTTTTCTTCTTTATGGAATATCTCCAAAGTACTTGGTCGATCTTTCTTAAAAAAAATTTGTTTTGTTTTTTTAAAAAATTTAATTGCTTTAAACAAAATGACAATAACAAATACACAAAAGAAATCATAATCATTATAAGTGAATTATATATAAAGCTAGAAAAAAAAAGTATGAGAGAGAGAGGGAAAGAGACAGAGGGAGGGAGGGGGTGGCAGAGTGAGAGAGAGAGAGAGAGAGAGAGAGAGAGAGAGAGGAGAGAGAGAGAGAGAGAGAGAGAGAGAGAGATTGGATTGGGTTTGTGCGTGGCTTCAAATGCTTTCAGTAACATGCTTTAAATCAAGTTTTGGATGTTGGACAAACAAGCTGTAAAACACAGTGGAGAGTACATGGGCAAACAAGACCTATATCAACCATATGTAGTGTAACGCACAAATACTAAATATCTGATTTCATGCGGGAGCAAAAGTGACCATTTTTCAGAAGAGAAAAAAAAATTGATCACCTGAAATGAGTGTATGCTGATCATACAGAGAACAGATGGGCAAAGGATAATGACCGTCAGGCGAATCAAATGAATTGACAATCCGATATAATTGTTTATTATACGTACAACTGTATTTGTAAAGTATATTATTGACTGATTAGTCGTCAGATAATAATGGTTTGTATGTTATCCATTTGTTAGAGAAATTTGCCTGGTTTAGTAATAAACAGACATTATATTCTTCGATTTTATATCTGAATTTATTTTTTTCAGGAAAACAAATACTGTGGATTTTATTTCACTAGTTTACAAGTGTACAAATAGTATTTTGCAAACAATATTAAGAAAGAAAAAATGCTGTCTGTAAAAATGTTACTGTCATAACCGAGCAACACAAATGATTTTGTTAATCGTACATTTTCTTGCATTTATACACCTTACATTCATTAAATCAATGAGATTGTTCCAAAAAAACCTGTACGATGTCACATTTCAAAAACAGATTTGACCACTCAGACTGTTCCATATCTTTTGATCTCCCTTGCATCCTGAATGGATCCTCAAGCATAGGCTCAAAGATTGTCCCCCTACATTTTATACTGTTTGAATAATGCTTTTAGTTTTTCAGCAACTTTTTTCCTCTCCACACTTTTGTTTTGTTCCATTTTAACTACCCTTTGCTGGCTGCTTTGGGGGTGCTGTTGGATTCTTTTTTGAACCCTTGGTGGTGAGAACACCACAGAATTATGGACTGTGGTGTGTCTCTATTTGACACCAAAAGCACAGACACAATCAGCCGTGTCTCCCTGATGAGTCCGATCCAGCGGACGAAAGGCCTAGGAGCAGGCAATACAAATAAATGTGCCTTTGAAGGGGATTACGATGGTTCCCTCAGGCAGTTAGTGAAGGGCTTCTCATATTTATAATATATTCTTCCCTATTTTTCATCTTCATTTTTTTTTCAAGTTCAAATCTTTGCCAGGTCATTACTATAACGACCGAAGAATTGTTAACCTGCACTTGTTTTCTCCCACTACTTAATTGTTCAGCATTATATTTCCAAAACATGTGATCAATACTATCCTTGTGCATTCCACAGAAATTACAAGTATCGTGATCAACTACTCCAATTTCCCTTAGGTTAATGTTCGTACCTAGGCATCGATGTACAATCTTCAACTGAAACCATTTAAGCTTTACTTCATTTATTTTATGTATATAATGGAAGCACGATTTCCAGTCATGGACTGTTGAGAGCTTTAAGTCCCATTTATAACAGCATTTTGGTCTCAGATTATTTTCTACCAGTATATCATAGTACATTTTTGAGCCTTTGTTAATTGCAAATATGTTCCTAAAAAAAGCGATTCGTTTAGATATTTTTATTCTTGATCGTAATATTATATTTTTTTACGCAATCGGTTTATTGCCGATGTATAACCAGCAAAAGTAACGAAGTCAATGTTTACATTATATTTTTCTTTGAACCGCATATGTGACAAATCTTCCCATTATCATCAAAAAAACTGTGCAAGATTGTAGATACCTTTGTTTGTAAGCTCTCTGGAAACAATAAATTTCTTCCCTACTTGAATTCGCTTATTGTAAAAAATCAGCTCGGCAAGAAGTTCAGCGGAATTCTTAGGTGTACATTTATAATAGAAAACATTCATTGCCTCGAAGACATCCTTCCAAAAGTGATTGTATTTTGCAAAACTGGAGACAAACTCAGGACCAAATTTATTAATCAGAGGCCATTTTGGAGAGTTTTACAACAAAATATGTTTCCATTTATGAGTTGATTTTTCCGCTTTCCTAATCCAAGACAGCTTTAAAGATAAAACAAATATCTTTAAGTCAGGAATACCAATGCCACCATTTTTTTTTATACTTTTGTGTGAAATTTTGCGGCTACTTTTATCTGTCTTGTTATTCCAAACGAATTTGTAACAGATGCGTTGACATGTCTGAAAAAATATATCAGGTGGGTTCGGTAAAAAGTAACCATAAATGAGTCAATTTTGAAAGAATAATTGATTTTAGTATGGCAACTCTGCCAAGAGGAGCTATCTGACGTTTTACCCATACTTTGAATAAATGCTTTATATCTGTCAATCTTTCCGAATAATTTATGTTAATACATTCTCTAAGATCGTTCGTAAACCACATTCCAAGTATTTTAAATTTTGATGGATCCCAGTCCATTCCCAAATGTTCCATGTAACGGATTTCACTAGTTTTTCGGCTTCCCAACCAAATAGCGCTAGTTTTGCTTTTGTTCATATGGAGGCCTGACACACACCCAAACCGAGCAAGACCATCAATACATGTTTCAAAAGACTCTCTATCCCCTGCAAGTAGGAATTCAGTGCCATCAGCGTATTGAGACAATTTGTATTCAATGTTATTCATTCTGATCCCGTGAATATCTGGATTTTCTCTTAACCATTATGACTAGCACCTCGACACAAAATACAAACAAATAGGGGTCTCCTTGTCTGCATCCTCTTTTAACTTCCAGCCAATCTGATACCTGACCATTTACAATAACACAGTTATAAAACACATTTATCCATCTGCATATATCTTCTATCTTGGCCGATCTTTCTGAAAATTTGTAGGTATGTTCATTATGGGTGACGAATAATGGCCGATGTTTTAGTTTACCGTTGTATCCGTTACTAACGGCCAGTAATGGTTTTTCTTCTTTATGGAATATTTCAAAAGTACTTGGCCGATCTTTCTGAAAATTGCCAGGTATGTTCATTATGGGTCACGAATGATGCCCGATGTTTTAGTTTACCGTTATAGCCGTTGCTAACGGCTGTAACGGCCTGTAATGTTGTTTTTTTTTCATGGAATATCTCAAAAGGTACGTGGCTGATATTTCTGAAAATTTGTAGGCATGTTCATTATGTGTCACGAATGATGCCCGATGTTTTAGTTTACCGTTATAGCCGTTACTAACGGCTGTAACAGCCAGCAACAGTTTTTCTAATTGGAATATCTCCGAACGTTCTTGCCGATCATTGTGAAAATTAGCTGGCATATTCACTATGGGCCACGCATGATGCCCGATGTTTAGTTTACCCCGCTATAGCTGTTACGAACGGCTGTAACGGTTTTCCTTCTTTATGAAATATCTCAAAAAGCACTTGGCCGATCTTTCTGCAAATTTGTAGGTATGTTCATTATTGATCAGGAACAATGCACGATGTTTTTAGTTTACCGTTATAGCCGTTACTAACGGCTGTAACGGCCTGTAACGGTTTTTCTTCTTTATGGAATATCTCAGAAAGTACTTGGCCGATCTTTGTGAAAATTAGCATGTATGTTCATTATGGGTCACGGGTGATGTTCGATGTTTTAGTTTACCCGTTCTAGCCGTTTCTAACGGCTGTAACGGCCTGTAACGGGTTTTTTCTTTATCGAATATATCGGAAAGTACTTGGCCGATCTTTCTGAAAATTTGTAGGAATGTTCAATATGAGTCACGAATAATGCCCGATGTTTTAGTTTACCGTATATAGCCGTTAGTAACGGTTGTAGCGGCCTGTAACCGTTTTTCTTCTCCATAGAATATCTCAGAAAGTACATGGCCGATTTTTGTGAAAATTAGCATGTATGTTCATTATGGGTCATGAGTAATACCCGATGTTTTAATTTACCGTTATAGCTGTTACTACTGGCTGTAGCGGCCTGTAACGGTTTTTCTTCTCTATGGGATATCTCCAAAAGTACATGGCCGATCTTTGTGAAAATTAGAATGTGTGTTCACTATGGGTCACGAATGATTCCCGATGTTTTATTTTACCGTTATAGCCGTTACTAACGGCTGTAACGACTTGTAACGGTTTTTCTTCTTTATGAAATATCTCTGAAAGTACTTGGCCGATCTTTCTGAAAATTTGTCGGTATGTTCAGTATGGGCCACGAATAATGCCTGATGTTTTACTTTACCATTATAGCCGTTACTTATGGCCTGTAACGGTTTTTCTTCTTCATGGAATATTAATACAGAAAGTACTTGGCCGATCTTTGTGAAAATTAGCAGGTATATTCATTATGGTTCACGGATTATGCCCGATGTTTTAGTTTGCCGTTATAGCCGTTACTAACGGCTGTAACGGCCTGTAACGGTTTTTTCTTCTTTATGGAATATCTCCGAAAGTACTTGGCAGATCTTTGTGAAAATTAGCAGGTATGTTCACTATGGGTTACAAATGATGCCCGATGTTTCAATTTACCGTTATAGCTCTTAGTAACGGCTGTAATGGCCCATACCTTTTTTTTTTCTTTTTATGGAATGGCTCAGAAAGTACTTGGCCGATCATTGTGATAATAACAGGTATGTTCATTATGGTCACGGATCATGCCCGACGTTTTAGTTTACCGTTATGACCGTTACGAACGGCTATAACAACCCATAACGGTTTTTCTTTTTATGGAATATCTCAGAAAGTACTGGGTCGATCTTTCTGAAAATTTGTAGGTATATGTGGTCACAGATGATGCCCGATGTTTATTTTACCGTTATAGCCGTTACTAACGGCTATAACGGCCCAAACGATTTTCCTTCTTCATGGAATATCTTAGAAACTATGTGGCCGATATTTCTGAAAATTGTAGGTATGTTCATTATGGGTCACGGATGATGCCCGATGTTCAGGTTTACCGTTATAGCCGTTACTAACGACCCATAACGGTTTTCTTCTTTATGGAAAATCTCAGAAAGTTCTTGGTGGCTCTTTCTGAAAATTTGTAAGTATGTTCATTAAAGGTCACAGATGATGGCCGATGCTTACCAGAATAGCCAGTACTAACTGTTAGACCAGCCCAAGACGGTTTTTCCTCTTTATGGAATATATCACGCGTATTCAGGATATACTGGGGGTACGTTTATATGCTTTGCATCTTGTCTAAGTCTCTGCTGTTCCCTTCGGTAAACTATAAGTAAGAGAATCTGATAAACTGTAAGAATGGAATTTCGGTAAAGTGTAAGAAATAGAATCTTAGTAAACTATAAGAGTAAAATATTGGTAAATAATGTCTCGGTAAACTATAAGAAATGGAATCTCAGTAAACTATAAGAAGTAGAAACTCGATAAACTATAGGAAAAAGAATCAAAATCATCCCTTGTGAAACAAGTGTAAATCTCAGCTCCCGCTGTTGCACATATGAGCGCTTCAATACATTTTCTCACTGTATGTCTCAGCTTTTGAATTCACTTTCTCACTGCACGTCCAAGCTTTTGAATTCACTTTCTCACTGTACGTCCAAGCTTTTGAATTCACTTTCTCACTGTACGTCCAAGCTTTTGAATTCACTTTCTCACTGTACGTCCAAGCTTTTGGACACACTTTCTCACTGTACGTCCAAGCTTTTGAATTCACTTTCTCACTGTACGTCCAAACTTTTGAATTCACTTTCTCACTGTACGTCCAAGCTTTTGAATTCACTTTCTCACTGTACGTCCAAGCTTTTGGACACACTTTCTCACTGTACGTCCAAGCTTTTGAATTCACTTTCTCACTGTACGTCCAAGCTTTTGGACACAATTTCTCACTGTACGTCCAAGCTATTGGATAGACTTTCTCACTGTACGTCCAAGCTTTTGGATACACTTTCTCACTGTACGTCCAAGCTTTTGGATACACTTTCTCACTGTACGTCCAGCATTGGATAGACTTCTCACTGTACGTCAAGCTTTGGATACACTTTCTCACTGTACGTCCAAGCTTTTGGATACACTTTCTCACTGTACGTCCAAGCTTTTGGATACACTTTCTCACTGTATGTCCTAGCTTTTGGATACAATTTCTCACTGTACGTCCAAGCTTTTAGACACAATTTCTCACTGTACGTCCAAGCTTTTGGATACAATTTCACAGCGTACGTCTCAACTTTTATACACACTTTCTCACTCTTCGTCTAAACTTTGAATACACTTTCCACCGTATGTCTAAGATTTAGAACACACTTTCTCACTACGTCTGAGCTTCTGAATACACTTTCTCACTGTCCGTCTGAGCTTCTGAATACACTTTCTCACTGTCTGTCTGAGCTTCTGAATACACTTTCTCACTGTTCGTCTGAGCTTCTGAATACACTTTCTCACTGTACGTCCGAGCTTCTGAATACACTTTCTCACTGTACGTCTGAGCTTCTGAATACACTTTC
>CM031618.1:3404373-3444373 GCA_018398815.1 Conus ventricosus | reverse complement strand
TGTGTGTGTGTGTGTGTGTGTGTGTGGTGTGTGTGTGTGGGTTGTATGTGGGTGTGGTGTGTGTGTGTGTGTGTGTCGTGTGTTGTGTGTGTGTGTGTGTGTGTGTGTTCTGTGTTGTGTTTGTATATTGTGTTGTGGTTTTTTTCTTTATAATTGTGTGCGTGTGTGTGTGTGTGTGTTGTGTTTGAGTGTGGGTGTGTGTGTGTGGGGGGGGGAATGTGTTTGTTGCTTGCATTTTGTGTGTGTGGTTTGTGTTTCTCTTTTCTGTGTGCGCGTCCTTGTGTCGGTGTGTGTGTGCGCGGCGCGCCCCGCCCCGCGCGCGTGTGTGTGTGTGTGTGTGGTGTGGGTGGTGGTGTGTGTGTGTGTTTGTGTGTGGCGTGTGTTGGCATGGTTGTACGCGTGTTTCTTTAGTGCTGCTCTTTTGAAAAGAACATTACATAGGGGCTGTGGGTGCCTCACTCCCTCCCCCGCCGAGCGGTGTGTGTGTGTGTGTGTGGTGTGTGTAGTGTGAGTGTGTGTGTGTGTGTGTGTGGGTGTGGGTGTGTGTGTGTGTGTGTCTGTGTGTGGTGTGTGTTGTGTGTGTGTGTGTGTGTGTGGTGTGTGTGTGTTGTGTGTGTTTGTTATAATTGTTGTGTGGTTTTTTTCTTTATATTTGTGGCGTGTGTGTGTGTGTGTGTTGTGTGTGTGTGTTGCGTGTGTGGGTGTTGTGTGTGTGTGTGTGTGGTGTGTGGGAATGTGTGTGCGTGTGTTTGTGTGTGTGTGGTTGATGTTTCTCTTTCTCTGTGTGCTGCGTGTTGTGTCTGTGTGTGTGTTGCGCGCCGCGCGCGCGCGAGTGTGTGTGTGTGTGTGTTGTGTGTGGGGTGTGTGGGGGTGTGTGTGTTTTTGTGAAAGCGTTGACACTCTATACGTACACTCGTCGTCAAAGCCTTTTTTTCATCATTTACGAAATATTGTTCGTTGGGAAGGTCGGGCAATAATAAGGGTAGGTTTCTTTTTTTTTTTTTTTTTTTTTTTCTGTCGTGTTGCACAGTGAAGGCACGATAAAAGAACCCGGGGCCGTATCAATTACAAAAACAGTGGGAAACCCCATTTTGTAAATCTTAAAAAACAATAGTGAATAACTACTTAGAGAGGGGAGAGAGAGGAGAGGAGAGAGGGGGGAGAGAGGGGAGGAGAGAGGAGAGAGAGAGGGGAGAGAAAAAAAGAGAGAGGCAGGAGAGAGAGAGGGGGAGAGGAGAGAGCGAGATATACGTATCACGAATGTCTCCAATCTCAAAGTCCCCTACTCCCGTGGTATCGACGACCGAAAAAACGGCTGAAAACCCAGTAGCGCCGGGCTGTCACACCGTGGTGTATTGAACTGTGTCACGCTGTGGGTGTATGTGGACTTGTCACGTGTGGTGTATGTGGATGGGGTCCGCGTGGGTATGTGGGCTGTGTCACCTGTGGGTATGTGAAACGTGTCACACTGTGGTGTATGTGGACTGTGCACACTGTGGTGTATGTGGACTGGTCAACTGTGGTGTATGTGGGGCGTGTCACACTGGGGGTATGTGAAATGTGTCACACTGTGGTGTATGTGGGACTGGTTAAGGGGGTTATGGGCTGTTCACTGTGGTGGGGGATGTTCCACTGGGTTTTTGGAAATTGACACGGGGAAGGAATCTGGGTTTGGGACGGCACACGGGGTATAAATGGGGTAAAGGGCAAAACCCACCGCCCCCGTTCGTGGCCGCTGAGTTTTTCCACCAAAAAACACCCCAAAAAAACAGAATCCTAGCCGCTGAAAAAAGGGGCGAACACAAAACAACAGCAAACAACAGAAACATGAGCCGTGAAAAAAAGTGACGAAACCAAAAAACGTTCCCACCAATCGAGTCAAAATTCAAAACACTGAAAAAAAAGAATGAAAACACAGCCGCTTATCCCCTGTGAATTGAGTGGACATTTTGGTTACAGGTAGATTGAAGCTGCGTGGATATGGATTTGGCTTTGTGTGGGGAAATAATTTGGATGCTGGAAACGGACATATTTTATTCGTAAATTTTGTTGTTAGTTATATATTGCAGACCGTATAGTTGGTATTCTCATGTCTAGGAAAGTGATAGGTTTTGTGTCTGTCGTATGATAATTCCAATGCACAGTCAACCGAATGATTTGTCATTGTGCTGTGGCAGACATTTGAAATGTAGCCTGTAACAAAAAGTGGGTAGTTCCCATATGTCTGTTCAGTTCATCGTTTTACAGAACTTAGTGAGGATGATCTCCCTTGCCCGTTGTGTCACGAGACCCTTGTCAATGGAGTTCACTTTGTTCTTTGTTGCCTTGGACTCTTTCACATTCGCAAGTTTGTCACAGTTGCAACTTTTTTCACGGTGTTTAGTGAAAATGGTATTTTTGTATGCTCGTCACCACTCAAAAAGTGTAAAACAACAAAGACATCTAATTAAAGAGCCTCAGGTTAATACATAATGACATTGTATTTTTGTGGTTTGGGTACGTTTGATTTTTGTGTGTGTTTTCTTGTTTGTTTGTTTTTTCCTGGCAATACTGTGCTGAATCACTCACTAGTGCTAACAAAAGAACTGTCAAAGTGCAAACCAACAAACCCCTTCTAGCATACTCCGAGTACGAACAGGCAGATCTCCTTCTACTCCAGACTAAACTATGTGCAATAAAGGACTCATCATGCACTGAATACTCCATTTGCAATGTTCTCTATTATTTAAGAAAGATATTTACTTGATTCATTTAAAACATTTTTAAAAATCTACCTTAGAACTCCTTCCACTAGAAGGAATAACTCAAACTCCGAAATTAAAAAAAAAATCACTGTGTGAGAACTGAACTTCATTCAGGTATAAAATTAGGATTGTCAGTAGTAAACTAGCTTTCTTCTTCGTCTTCTTCTTCTTCTTCTTTGTACTCCCAGTTCTTATAGAACAGGGAGTACTTTACAATGGGAACGAAGAAATGCTCTGTGTGTGTGTGTGTGTGGTGTGTGTGTTGTGTGTGTGTGTGTGTGTGTGTTGTGTGTGTGTGTGTGTGTGTGTGTGTGTGTGTGTGTGTGTGTGTGTCAGTCCATGATCAAAATGTGTTCCACTCGCCCCAGACAAAACTACTGGGCCGATCATTCTGAAAAATTCTAGGTATGTTCATTATGGGTCACGGATCATGCCCGATGTTTTATTTTACCGTTATATTCGTTACTAACGGCTATAGCGGCCCATGACGGTTTTTCTTCTTTATGGAATATCTCAGAAAGTACTCGGTCGATATTTCTAAGAATTTGTAGGTATGTTCATCATGGGTCACGGATGATGCCCGATGTTTTATCTATCCATTATATCCCTTATTACCGGCCCATAACGGTTTTTCTTCTTTATGGAATATCTCAGAAAATACTCAGCCAATCTCTCTGCAAATTTGTAGGTATGTTCATTATGGATCACGAATGATGTCCGATGTTTTATTTTACCGTTACATCCGTTACTAACGGCTATATAACGGCCCATAACGGTTTACTTCTTTATGGAATATCTCATTAAGTACTCAGCCACTCTTTCTGAAAATTTAAAGGTATGTTCATTATGGGTCACGGACGATGCCCGATGTTTTATTTTTCCGTTATATCTGCCCAAAATGGGTTTACTTTATAGAATATCTCAGAAAGTACTTGGCCGATTTTTCTGAAAATTTGTTGATATGTTCATTATGGGTCACGAATGATGCCCGTTGTTTTATTTACCGTTATATCCGTTACTAACGGCTATAACGGCCCATAACAGTTTTTCTTTTTTATGGAATATCTCAGAAAGTACTCCACCGATCTTTCTGAAAATTTGCAGGTATGTTCATCATGGGTCACGGATGATGCCCGATGTTTATTTATCCGTTACAGCCGTTAATAACGGCCCATAAGGGTTTTTCTTCTTATGGAATATCTCAGAAAGTACTTGGCGACTCTTTCTGAAATTTTGTAGATATACTCATTATGGGTCACGGATGATGCCCGGTGTTATATTTTACAGTTATATCCGTTACTAACAGCTATAACGGCCCAAACACTTTTTCTTCTTTATGGAATATCTCAGAAAGTACTTGGCCGATCTTTCTGAAAATTTGTTGGTATGTTCATTATGGATGATGGCCGATGTTTACCAGAATAGCCGTTAGTAACGGCTGTAACTGCCCCAAACGGTTTCTCCTCTTTATGGAATATCTCACGCGTGTTCAAAATAAACTGGGAGTACCTTTAAATGCTTTGCATCTTGTTTGTTTGTTTGCTGCCGGAACTGAACTGTGACCGAGCTGAGGATAGCAAAAACCCGGGGAAAGAGGGGGGTGGGGGGGGGGGGAGTTCGCATGCCTAGAGGAAGGAGCTCTGTCTCTATCCTCTCCGAGTTGACAACCATTTTCCAGTTTCTACAGCAGTTTCCCCCACACTTCCTTCCCCCTTCCCACATTCTAGCATTCACTGGACAACAGAAACTCTACCAGCGAAACTCCAAACCCATCATAGCCCTCCTTTTGGTCTCTTCAACCAGCCAAGTAAGTCAAATTCACAATCCAAGATGGCGGTGCCCGATGTTTACTTCTGACATCCTACGGTGTTACTTCTGACTTCAGTGACCTTCCACGTGAAACTGTGAGTAGAAACCATTTTTCTCAAGCATGAGGACTTTCATCTACATCCAGATCATCAAGACAACACACAAATGACACGTGAAAAACCTTCACAGGCCAAATTGACTTTCCCACCAGGCACAGCTCGACGTTAGTTTTTACCAGTCTTAGGATTGCTATCCCTGAGCTTCTCCGTGTCTCTTACACCCACAATGCTCACGCGTACGCAGAAAACCACCAGTATCTCCTCCCACGAAACGCCCTCACAGAAAGACCCAGCCTCAGAAGAATCCAAGTACCGCTGTGGCGCATGTGACCGCACAGTCTCATGGTCGGAACGTGCGGTCGAATGCAACACTTGTGGCCAGTGGTCCCACCTTGCGTGCCAAAGCATGCCATCTGGCTCCGAGGAGTATGGAAGACTGGTGAAAGTGATGTAGTATGGAAATGTGCAGTGTGTGACAATGCAAACTACATACAGCACAGTTGCTGTTGACCTGTTTGGCCTAAATGCAGCAGCAGCAAGTGCCAGTCATGAAGGAGACTTTTCTTCTCTACTAAGCCCCACAGAAACCTCACTTACATCAACAAACTTCAAACCCATCCACTCGTCTACGCCCTCATGAGCTACCAGACAAAATAAGCAGTTCAACCGACCGCTAAGACTCTTAAACATCAATTCCCAATCTAGCCGAGGCAAAAAAGCAGAACTACAGAACTTAATCAACAGTACGAAGCCTGATATCATTAGCACCGAGACATGGCTTGACCCCGATATCTGCTCTTGTGAGCTTTTCCCTCCTCACTTCATCACCTTCAGGCATGACAGGGACCGGCTTGGCGGGGGAGTACTGATAGCCGTGGCGAATCATTTAACATGCCAGGAAGTGGAGGAACTGTCAGTGGATGGGTGCGAACTGATCTGGGTGAGGATCAAGTTAAAAGGAAGAAGGCAATTTATTGTTGCAGCCTACTATAGGCCCAAAACCAGTGACCTGATCAGCCTCGCGAAGTTCGAAACATCTGTCCGACGTGTCATAGCTACAAATGGCATCGCCTCCATGACAGAGAAGCACATCCCCAAAAGAACCATAGGCGGGAAAAACAACAAGCCCTGGATAAACTATGCAACCCTGAAGATGATCTGGCGACGAGACAGACTGTACAAACAGTGGAAAAAGACCAAAAACCCAAATGTGCGAACCAAACTGAATAAGTTGAAACACAATGTCCAAAGAAACCTGCGCTGTTCTTACTGGACATACACCGAGAACATGTTCAAAGAAGGCACAGATGTGGTGGTAGTCCTTCGGATCCGAAGATGACGTTAGCGTTTCTGCAACTCATCGATGTACGCGGAGGTGGCTCTGCAGCCCCAATCTGGAGGCGCAGAGTCTGGAACAGTGGGGGCACTGGAAGTCCGTTGTCGTGATCACTGCTGCTGCTGCTCTTTGGCGTTGATCCCTGGCGGCAGTCAGCTTTTGGCGTCGAGTACTTTCGAAGTTGGTAGCGGCTTTGTGAATTGTGGCCCGCCACAGAGGTCGGTCACTGGCGCACTCCTCTAGTTCTTTTGGTTTGAGTTCGCACCACTGGAGGTTTGATTTGACCGAGTCCTTGTACCGTTTCTTTGGGCGTCCTTGGTTTCTCTTGCCGTGCAGAAGCTCTCCATACAGCAGTCGCCTTGGCATACGGTGCTCTTCCATACGGATGACATGCCCCACCCATCGAAGCTGGGCCTTGATGAGCATGGACTCGATACTTGTAGTGTGAGCATGGTCCAGGACCTCGAGGTTGGAAACACGGTCCTGCCAATGGATTCCGAGTATGGAGTGAAGAGCTCGCATGTGGAAGTTCTCCAGCTTCTTGACGTGTCTGCGGTACAGTGTCCAAGATTCGCACCCATAGAGGAGAGAGGGCAAGACCACTGCGTTGTAAACTCTCAGTTTGTAGTCAGTCGAATGTTGTGTTGACTAAGCACTCTGTTGCGGAGTCTTCCCAGCGCCTGGCTTGGTTTGCTGATTCGGGCATCAACTTCCCTGTCCAGGGAGCCATCACAGGAGATGGTACTTCCTAGATATCTGAGTCGTCAATGACGATGGTGGGTGCCGAGGGGTTGGTGTTTGGTGCGGGTTGGTGAAGCACCTCAGTCTTGCCGAGGCTGATTGTCAGGCGAAGAGCTTTGAAGCATCGGACAAGCGGTCAAGCATCGTTTGCAGATCGGATTCTGCATGGGCCACCAGTGCGCAGTCATCGGCAAAGAGGACTTCTTGAAGGAGATCTTTGATGCTCTTTGTCTTGGCAGTGAGGCGACGAAGGTCAAAGAGGGAGCCGTCCAGACGATAGCGGAAGTAGACTCCCTTCTCCAGGTCTTGGACAGCGTGGGACAGCATGCAGGTGAAGAAGACGTTGAAGAGGACCGGAGCTAAGACACAGCCCTGCTTCACGCCATTGCTGATCTCGAAGGCTTCCGTCACGTTTCCACTGGAGAGGACCTGGCCGGTCATGCCATCATGGAAGAGCTTGATCATTTTCACAAACTTTGGCGGGCATCCAATGCCTCGAGGACTGTCCAAAGAGCTTCCCTGTTGACCGTGTCAAAGGCCTATGGTCAGGTCAATGAAAACAGAGTAATGGGGCATGTTTTGTTCGATACACTTCTCCTGAAGCTGTCTGACAGCAAAAATCATGTCGACAGTGCTTCTGCCGGGTCTGAAGCCGCACTGCGCCTCGGGGAGGTTCTGCTCGGAAACAATGATGAGTCTGTTGAGGATGGCTCTGGCAAAGATCTTTCCAGCAATGGAGAGTAGCGAGATGCCTCTGTAGTTCCCACAGTCGGCTTTGCTTCCCTTGTTCTTGTAGAGGGAGACAATCAGGGCGTCACGGAAGTCATCTGGCATATTCTCCTCCTCCCAGATACTCCGCAGGACATCGTGAAAGGCTTTTAGGGCGTTGGGGCCTGCCGCCTTGTAGATCTCAGCAGGTATTCCGTCCTTTCCTGATGCCCTACCGGAGCTCGTTTGGAGGATTGCTTTCTGGATCTCTGCAATGGTGGGGGGTACTGCAAGTGTGTCTTGTATCGGCTGCTGAGGGATCTGGTTTAAGGCATCCGAGTCGACTGACGAGGGCCTGTTGAGCAGGTTGCTGAAGTGTTCTTGCCAGCGCTTGCTTAGTCCTTCTTGGTCCTTGATCAGGGTTGCGCCGTCGGAGGACAGTAGCGGGGAGCACAGATAAGAAGCCAGTAACGAACAAGAAGTTCTGGGCATACATCAAGGCCCTACGCACTGAGGCTACAAGTGTAACTCCACTAAGGAAAGACGGCAGACTCGTCACAGAAGCTAAAGAACGAGCTGAAGTGCTAAACCAGCAATTCCACTCAGCCTTCAGCCCAAAGAGCACCTGCAGCAAAGAAGAATGTACTTCTAGAACTGGCCTAGTGGCAGATCCTCCATCAGACTTTCCTACCATAAGCACCCTAACAATTCAAGAGTAGTTCAGGACTGAACGAGTAAAGCTCTGTCAGACAGCATTAGCCTGAATTGTGTGTACTTCGTAGGCTGTTACATAGTGCGGGTGACCAAGCCTGGCTTACCAGTGGCAGAGCTACATGCTGTGTGTTACATAGTGCCGATGCTGACATAGGCTGTTACTATAGTGCCGAGATGACCGTAGCCTGTGGCTGTTACCATATGCCAGAGCTGACACAGCCTGTGGCTGTACTTGACCATAGCCTGTGCGCAGAGCTGACCATAGCCTGTGGCTGTTACTTGATAACGTGGCTGTACTTGTGGTAGAGCTGACATCGTAGCTGTGGTTGTTACTTAGTGCCTAGAGCTGACATAGCCTGTGGTTGTTACCTTTGTGGTAGAGCTGACCATAGCCTGTGGTTGTTACCTTTGTGGTAGAGCTGACCATAGCCTGTGGTTGTTACCATATGTGCCAGAGCTGACCATAGCCTGTGGCTGTTACCTTTGTGGCAGAGCTGACCACAGCCTGTGGCTGTTATAATGGATACGTACCATGTACGTACAAATTATTTCTAAAAAGAATTGTGTTTACCACACTTCGTTTTGCATGAGAAGGCAAGATGGAGACAAGACTACCATTTGCTCAGTCCTTCCCATCCACATGTTCATGGATCTGTTCGTACTGTCCACATGGTCATCAACCCCTGATCACAGACATGGAAGACATCTGCTGGCTTCCAGACACCTTCATCCCAGGCTGCAACAGTGACGTCAAGAGGTTAAGTCTGGAAGCAGCTGCTTCAGAAATGGCAACAGTCCATGTCAGTTCACAAACGTAAAATCACAAAGGAAAACAATGTGGCCTTTTCCCACCGGTCCTTCGGAACCAGTACTTATTCTGCGTTTCATCATACTCTCTCCTATCGCACAAATGTTGTATCTGTCTCTCCGTCTGTCCGTTCATCCGTCTGTTTGTCTGTCTGCCTCTCTGCCAGTCTGTCTGTGTGTCCATCTCTTTATCTATCTATTATCTACCTATGGGCCTGTCTGTCTGTCTGTCTACCTGACTGTCTGTCTGTCTATATCTGTGTGTGTGTGTGTGTGTGTGTGTGTGTGTGTGTGTGTGTGTGTGTGTGTGTGTGTGTGTGTGTGTGTGTGTGTGTGTGTGTGTGTGTGTGTGTGTGTGTGTGTGTTCAATATGGTTTGTTTTTCGCCGTCGCGAATGTGTGGATATTGTTTTTCTGTCCGCGTACACTTTTGTATTACCTATTAAAGTAGATGTCCATGTAGAATGGATGCCAGAGGCAATCCCCTCCTTGCCATGGGCTCTTTTACGCGTACGTTACGCCTGTTGCACAAGGAACCTTGGTTTATCTCCTCTGGGAGACAAAATGGCCCATGTGTAGGACCAAAGAGGGTATTTTCGAGGTTGATGGGTCAATGGGTCAAACAACAAACAAACAAACAAACAAACAAAATGGCGAAGTTTGTTTTGGGTTGGGTGGTGGGATTGGGACCGGAGACAGGAGCAGCGTTATGACGCTGACGTGACGTGTGGAATGCAGACTGCGTCACGAAGCACAGACTGTGATGACACGTTATGACGCTGCCGTGACATGTGGAATGCAGACTACGTAACGAAGCACAGACTGTGATGACGCGTTATGACGGTGACGTGACGGGTGATATGCTAACTACGGCACGGAGCTCAGTCAGTGATGACACGTTATGACAGTGACGTAACGTGTAGAATGCAGGCTACATCAGTGAGGTCAGTCAGTGATGATGCGTTATGACGGTGACGTGACGGGTGATTTGCTAGCTACGGCACGGAGCTCAGTCAGTGATGACGCGTTATGACGGTGACATGACGGGTGATATGCTAGCTACGGCACGGAGCTCAGTCAGTGATGACGCGTTATAACGGTGACGTGACGTGTGATATGCTAACTACGGCACGGAGCTCAGTCAGTGATGACGCGTTATGACGCTGACGTGACGGGTGATTTGCTAACTACGGCATGGAGCTCAGTCAGTGATGACACGTTATGACGCTGGCGTGACGTGTGGAATGCAGACTACGTCACGAAGCACAGTCTGTGATGACGCGTTATGACGGCGACGTGACGGGTGACATGCTAACTACGGCACGGAGTTCAGTCAGTGATGACACGTTATGACGCTGACGTGACGTTAGAATGCAGGCTACGTTGAGATCAGTCAGTGATGACGCGTTATGACGCTGATGTGACGTGTGGAATGCAGGCTACGTCAGTGAGGTCAGTCGGAGATGACGCGTTATGACGCTGTTATGCTGACGTAAGATCGTGACTGCTTGCTTACCAGCATCTCCAAACCCGCTCGAGAATCTTTAAAAGAGATTCCCTTCAGTATTTTGATCTCCATTCACACCGTTCAGTCCGTCGAACCCAACGCTCTCATTCCACCCCCACGAGAAAAAAAAAAACATTGTTGAAAAAAACCCGACTCCTCGTTCATGACAACAACTCAACGACTGGTTCATTACTGAAGTTCTCACCACCTCGATCTCTCTCGCGATATCAATTTACTAACGAGATTTCCGATCGTCTGCATAGTAAGCCGTCTGTTACAGCCGACACTAGAACGATCATAACACTATCTCCTCCCCCAATTGATTGTCGTCCCGACAATAATTCATATACATGGGTTTTTTTTGTTAAGTTTCAGACAATGGCCAAATCATTTTAAAAGTAACTGTGTTAGCCTTCTGTGGCAGATATCTAAGATTAATAAACCAATGAATTTGCAATTGGGTCACCAGCAAACAAAAAGGTTATCGGAATTACGAACAGCTGGCTTTACATTTTAACATTCGTTTTTTCCGAGTTTTATTTTAACATGTTTCCTTCTGGACGAAACAAGTATACTGAACATTCATCTTTTTAAAGTTTGCACCTAGCTAATCTAATGTCCTTGTACAGCCATTATCAGTAGTCTCTGAAATTCACTGATAATCTCTGTACTTGTCAGCGTCTTCCGTGTTCTCTCAGAACGCCTGGCTTTCAAAATGGAGTGACTGAGGGCGAAAAATGAAGCACGCTTTAGAAAGAGAGGGGGTTAGTTACCGCCAAGGACATAGACAAACAAAGCACAGGACAAGACACAATGCATTTCGACCTCTTGGGTCTTCTTCAGGCAAAAACAAATAACATTTAAGACAGTACGAACGAAGAACGTAAAGTCACTTATCTTCTCATGTATTCGGTACCCGAACAAAATGGCCGCCAGATGGAAACGACAGAGGGTATCATAGGATAGGAAATAGGAGGGGGGTAGGGGGAGTTAAAAATGGGGTTTGTAGCTTGTGTAGCTGGTTTAGTAGAGTGGTATGATATATTTGTGATGGTAGTGGTTATGGTGGATTGATACTAGTGCTCAGTGGGGGAGCGGGAGGGAGGAAAACAGAAGTAAATAAATAAATTCTTCATAAAAATGAAAAATGAAAAATAAGAAAAAAAAGTGAAAATAAAAATAAGAAATAAACAACAAATAAACAACATTAAAAATCAAAAGAAAAAAAATATACATATACACTTTTTAAATTTCTTTATGTCGTTTTTTTTTTTTTTCCTCCGCGGGTTGTACAGCCAGACCTGATCTCCAGGTTTGAAGTTGATGGTATGAGCTTGGGCATTATACTGGGCTTTCGTTGAGTTTCCGGTCCACAGGAGAACCGCTGCATCACAAGCCCATGGTGTGTCGGTGCTGGCATCAGTAGCGAACTCTTCAGCCAGTCTGACCATGGCCTGAGGGCTTCCCCCAGGGATGGTATTACAACCATTCTGACCTTCTGCCATTGCCCAACTGACAGGGGTTAGTCACACGACTCAGGCGTTGAAGACCTCAACAAAGGGAGTCTACTGCGCCTTTCAGAAATGCTGAATGCAAGATGCAGAATGGAACAGTATAATGCAAATAAGAACGACAGTCTGTCCACGTTCACGACAGATTGGAGTTGTTACGAGCCGTTATTTTGCAATTTTCTATATATTAGATACATCGTCTTTTTCTCTCAAAGTGCAGTGGCTATGAATGTCAAATTGTTTACAGCCCCACTCTTTCAGCTGAATATGGATACTTCGCACCCATATGTACACACAGTCTGTTCAGTTATTTGGTTGTATGTTAATTATTTTGTCCTTTTCGGAATTCTATGTATGTCATCTTCTCCCTTTATGTTATGTACATGTTCGTGTGGATGTTTCAAATATCTTTCCATCTGTTCAGATAAAATGTCTTTCCATCTGTTCAGATAGATAGATAGATAGATAGATAGTTAGATAGATAGATAGATAGATAGATAGATAGATAGATAGACAGATAGATAGATAGATGGATGGACGGACGGACGGATGGATGGATGGATGGATGGATAGAATAGATAGATAGATAGATAGATAGATAGATAGATAGATAGATAGATAGATAGATAGTGCATGGTAAGTGCCGACCGCGAGCGTGCATGCCTGTGTGTTTGTGTAGGTGTGTGTGCGTTTACAAGTACGTGCTTGTAGCCACAACTGAAAATGAATCACTGTGCAGGTATTCCTGTCACCATGGAATAATTGACTTTTTCTCACCGTGTACAAGTTTCTCCTTCACGCTGTTGAACTTTTCACCTTCAGTGTCTGAACACAAATAACCACACAACCATGTCAACTACTCACTGGTCTCACAACAATTTACAAAATAACAGTCCAAATACTTCGCTGTTTGAAGATTGCCTGAAAGTGAGATACAGTGAGATGGAGCATTATCCTTGGGACAATCCAGATGGCATTGTCAGTCCTAAGGTATCTGCAGATGTGTACAAAATCCGGAACTACGTACTGATGCCTTGTGCCTTCATCGGCATTCCTGCCAACATCATCAACATGGCCGTGTTCTTCAAGCAGAACCTGAAGGATCGTGTCAATTTGTGCCTGTTTTCACTGTCTCTGGCAGATGAGATTTACCTGGTAATAACCGTAATGTCCCATAGTGATTTTTACCTTCGTAGATAAGCATTTCGGTCCTTTCTCTACCTTTCTGACAAACAACAAAAATCATTGGGCTTTTAGGCTGTTTCCTTGCTTCTCTAGTGATCTCATCCATCATCGCCTGTGAGAGATGCTTCTGTGTGCTCAGTCCCCTCAAGTACCACAGCATGATGCGCACCAGAACCATGGCTGTCATCATAGCAGCTGTGTATCTAGTGAGCTTGGTTTTGTTTTTCATTGTGTCTTTCAGGTATTATATTAACTGCATACTCGATCTCGACAGTGGCTTTGTATTAAGAAGGTTTGTTGTCCAGGGAGTTTACAAAGACCATCAGCAGCTCATTGATACCCTTGACAGTGTCGTGGTCGGCGCTGGCTTCATCGGCGTTTCAACGATCGTGGTGGTGACAGCAACAATAATTACAGCAGTCAAATTACGTCAGGTGGTGACGTGGCGTGCAGAAACATCATCATCCATTTCTGCCCGGGAAGTGGCGCTGACCAAGATGCTGATTGGTACTTCTGTGTTGTTCATCGTTTGTAACTCTCCGAGTTGTGTCTTCCGTGTGGCGTGTCTCATCTTTCCGGAGCTGAATGCAGGAGCAAAGCATCATCATTTCTATATGACTTTGTTATGGATCACGGAGGCGTTTTGTACCGTCAATTCCAGCTTCAATATTTTTGTGTATTATCAAATGGGGTCGAAGTATAGGGAAACGTTGTGGGCTTTATTCCGCAGAAGGAAAAGAAACAAAAAATCGTGAGATATAGAAATGTATCTAAGTGTCAAGGCAGTTGATATCACATCCATGAATATTATATTTGGCAATGTTCTACATAGCCATATTGAAAACTGAACAAAATCATGAACTATTTTTTTCACTACTTTCATTTTATCCAAATTTTCAGATTCGTGATACTTGACGACCTCACGCAATGGCTTGGAAGAACAGCACCCATCCTGCTAGTCGCTTAAAGCTAGTCTACCTCCTGTATCAGCCTCCTCAATTCAGACAGAATCAAGATATGCCACACTGTTCAACGTCGGTTGGCACACGGCTTTTAATCCACTTTCTTTTAGTCCCGTATCACTGTTGGAAGCCTTGAGGCAGCAGCCATGTCCCATACAGATAGAGCTTGAAGACACAGTGTAGACAAAATGTAACCATGACCCATACAGGTGGAGCTTAAAGACACAGTGTAGACACAGTGTAAACCATGTCCCATACAGGTGGAGCTTGAGGACACAATGTAGACTCAGTGTAACCATATCCCATACAGGTGGAGCTTGAGGACACATTGTAAACACCGTGTAGACACAGTGTGTAACCATGACCCATATATGTGGAGCTTGAGGACACAGTGTATACACAGTTTAACCATGTCCCATAGAAGTGGAGCTTGAAGACACAGTGTACACATAGTGTAAACATGTCCTATAGAAGTGGAGCTTGAAGACACAGTGTACACATAGTGTAAACATGCCCTATAAAGGTGGAGCTTGAAGACACAGGGTACACATAGTGTAAACATGTCCCATAGAGGTGGAGCTTGAAGACACAGTGTACACATAGTGTAAACATGTCCTATAAAGGTGGAGCTTGAAGACACAGTGCACACATATGTGTAAACATGTCCTATAAAGGTAGAGCTTGAAGACAGTGTAGACATGGTGTAAACATGTCCTATAAAGGTGGAGCTTGAAGACACAGTGTAGACATAGTGTAAACATGCCCTATAAAGGTGGAGCTTGAAGACACAGTGTAGACAGTGAGTAAACATGTCCTATAAAGGTGGAGCTTGAAGACACAGTGTAGACATAGTGTAAACATGTCCTATAAAGGTGGAGCTTGAAGACACAGTGTAGACACCGTGTAGACACATGTATAAACGATGACTCATACAGGTGCAACTTAAAGACAGTGTAGACACCATGTGGACCTAGTTCTTAACCATGTCCCATACAGGTAGAGCTTGAAAACAGTGTAGACACTTGTAGACCTAGTTCTTTTTTCTCTTTTTTTTTTGCTGTCCCATCTTCTGTGCCACCTCAGTGGCATTGACCCACGCCACTCCTTCCGACACCCGTCCACAGCCACAGCCCGGTCATTCCGACCCCTGTCCACAGCCACAGCCTGGTAATTCCGACACCCTGTCCACAGCCACAGCCCGGTCAGTCATTCCGACACCCTGTCCACAGCCACAGCCCGGTCATTCCGACACCCTGTCCACAGCCACAGCCCGGTCATTCCGACACCCTGTCCACAGCCACAGCCCGGTCATTCCGACACCCTGTCCACAGCCACAGCCCGGTCAGTCCCACCACAGCCCCGGCACAGCAATCCACAGGGAGCAGTCAATGTCAAGTCGTCAAGAGGCAACCCACCAGAGGAGACACTGCACTGCTACCGAGTCACTTCGGTGGTGTTTCAGTGGCGCCTGTTCTGATCCAACATACACAGGACAACCACCTACTAAGCCCCTACTGACGACAATAATTGCTTAGTTGCGGAGCTTTGTGAGTGAGCTCTCCCTCCGGAGGGTGCCACCACTTCCGTCCAACGACAGCCCCTGTGGACTCGCCGATACGGTGACCCCGACGGAACCAAACCAAGGCCACAGACGTGGAGAGGACATCGAAATGAGGTCACCATGAGAGCAGGGCATGAAGGGCCACAGAATTTGAGACTTTTTATGTTGATCAATGAGATGAGGATGATTAAGATGATGCTATGGATTTTCATTCCGGTCTGAGACAGCATGACAGGGCTGTACTCTACGCTTCCTTTCATAATATATCCCGGCGTCAACCAGGCCCGAGAGATACAGACACCTGCAGTGTTGGTCAGGAAATTTGAGCAACACTCTCAGAGACGCATCCCATTAAGTGGATGAAACTCGACTATGTAGTCCCAGTCTTCCCAACTGAGCTCGTAGCAAACTCAGTTCTGGGTAGGAACGGTCGGAGCAGAAAACTTCCACATGACACTGATGGGAATCAAAACCCACGACCCCCAGCCGGGTGTCCGCGATGCTAACCACTTCGCACGGCGGCTGGTTGTAGACCTAGTTCTTAACCATGTCCCATACAGGCAGAGCTTGAAGACACAGCGTAGATACCGTGTAGACCTGCTTCTTAACCATGTCCCATCAGGCAGAACTTGAAGACACAGCGTAGACACTGTGTACACCTACTTCTTAACCATGTCCCATCCAGGTACAGCTTGAAGACGCAGCGTAGACACCGTGTAGACCTAGTTCTTAGCCATGTCCCATCCAGGCACAGCTTGAAGACACAGTGCGGAGGCCGGCACTGTTACTGCGGTGGGCTGCGAAGTTCACCTCAGACACGTATGTGCTATCTCACATGGCCATGAATGTAGGAAACGAAGGACAACTAATACAGTTTTTGCATTTCTGACTTTTACAGTCATACACAAATACGTGGACTAACAAAATTATCCGCTGAAACCGTTTGTAAAAGCGAAAATCAAATTCCTCTGATAAATATTGCGCGATATTGAATTGTTTGTGTAGCTAACTGATGTTTAAAATCAACCTGTTTTGGTTGTCTGCGTGTGAGAGTGTGAGTGTGTGTGTGTGTGTGTGTGTGTGTGGGGGGGGGTGACGGGTGTGTGTGTGTGTGTGTGTGTGTGTGTGTGTGGGGGGGGGGTGACGGGTGTGTGTGTGTGTGTGTGTGGTGTGTGTGTGTGTGTGTGTGCGTGCGTGCGTGCGTGCGTGCGTGCGTGCGTGCGTGCGTGCGTGCGTGTGTGCGGCGTGTGTGTGTGTGTGTGTGTGTGTGTGTGTGTGTGTGTGTGTGTGTGTGTGTGTGTGACGGTGTGTGTGTGTGTGTGTGCGTGCGCGTGCGCACGCGTGCGCGCGCGCGTGTGTGTGTGTGTGTGTGTGTGTGTGGGTGTGTGTGTGTGTGGGTGTGTGTGTGTGTGTGTGTGTGTGTGTGTGTGTGTGTGTTGTGTGTGTGTGTGTTGTGTGTGTGTGTGTGGTGTGTGTGTGTGTGTGTGCATCCAATAACAGCATTAAGTACAAAAGCATAAGATGAAGCAATAAAAAGATTTTACATTGCTCGTTTACAAATGAAATCAAGCTGTTTTATGTAAAACTGAAATACTACTCACACTCACAAGGTGTCATTGGAGAAAATACTATTAATGAAGAGGGTAGCAGAACAGAAAGGCGTTATTGGGTTTTTACGGTCCAGGTTGCACTGCTTGACGAGTGTCTAATTAAGTCGATTCTGCTTGAGAAACTACACACGTGGCCTCGCACAGACTGTCTACATACACCTGAAACAAACGAAGAGCATGCACAACAAACCAACTATGCAATACTCTCACGTAAAAATCTAGGGATAGCCATGCAAAAGAATTGCATCCGCGCTACCTACAGCTTTTCGAAGATCATAGAAATCACCATTGCTTTCTTTTTGAGGTTTCAAGTCTCTTTTCGTTGTTGAAAGTGTTTCTGCGCCTGTGACAGGTGAATTTGGGATTTGCAGCAAGTAATGGCTTGCGATTTCTGAGTCTTGCAGCGTTAAGAAGACTATATCACAGCATTTAATGTTTTGGATGGATGTAATGGCTTGTGCTTTCTGAGTCTTGCGCTGTTAAGAAGACTATATCACAGCCTTTAATGTTTTGGATAGATGAACTGCCAGAATCAAACTTGAGTCAACTGTGATGAGTTATACACTGCCTCATCTTGGACTGTTGCATGTTTTCACTCTGGTTTCTTTTATTGTTGACCTGTCGTTCATGTGGTGCTGTCCAGTCTTGGTTTCTTTTATTGTTGACCTGTCGTTCATGTGGTGCCGTTCAGTCTCTGGTTTCTTTTATTGTTGACCTGTCGTTCATGTGGTGCTGTTCAGTCCATCGTTACCCTTCAGCTTTCTTGGCCCCATCTGAAAGCACGCTGTTAAACAACAATCAAATGTTTTGACGGCATCATCTTTACGATGCATTTTTGTTATCTTTATTTCAATATTCCCAGAGATGCTTGGAATTTGTTTTAGTATCATTGTATTCCTGTCTTCTGGAAATCTTTTGTCGGTACGTTCCTCTTTTCTGTCATTCCTTCCCATACAGCTTTTCTTTATATCTGCTTTGCTCTCGTCTGCCTTGTGCCTTTATTGCCCTTTCATCTTTGGTGTTGCCAACCTTTACAGATTGACTCATTATGACGTTGTTCATTGTTGTAATCCGGAGACTAAGTTGTCGAAACCCTCTCTGCTCAGAGCAATTTTCACCATTTCGCTGCTTATCGTTTGCTTGTTAGAGAACTATATAATGTCTGTTCTGGCTCACCCGGCCTCAACCAGTTTCGGCCGGCTGAATCCAGAACAGACATTATATAGTTCTCTAACTAGTAAACCCTACAAACATACATACTGTGTTGGGTTATCCGTTTTCAATACTAATTTACTAAAGTTTTTAGATTTTAGTTTTTGCTTAATCCTGTGTTTTTCCTGATCATTTTCAATAACATCATTTTCACGCATACATTCATCAAATGCGTCTCTGTCTTTCATGTGAAATAAAACTACAGTCTTTAACTGTTTTCTAAAGTCTTTTAAAACTGAGTTATATTTTTGACATAAAATCCACACACTTATCCCAGCATGTCTTCCACTGAAAGCCAGTTTTGATAAAGTGTTTCTCTTTTTAACTATGTCTCTTTCTGCTGAACAGTCATCTATAATAAATAGTGTCTGCGTTCCTTCAAACAGTCTATAAAACTGTTTTAAACACTCACTCAGTTTATTGCTAGGATCAACTAAATATATTTCATCATCTGTCCATATAAACCTTCTATCATGATATGCTTTGTTCCATTTAAGTGTTGGACAGAAAATCACAATATGATCAAAATTATAGCGATAAACTGTTTGTAATAGGTCTAGGACAAATATTGTTTTTCCACAACCAGTCTGCCCACAAATCAACGAACAATGAGGCTCTTTTGTCATAAAGTTTAACTGCTCCATAGTTTTATAACAGAATTTAATCTAATCCAGTTATTATGTTTATCATACTCTCTGTCAAAACTTGTTCAGTATAATAAAACCCTATAAGACCTAAATGTGTAAGATTAATCCAATTTAGTTCTGTAAGATTGTTTCTATTTAAGTCAACAGTGATTTTGTTGCTTGTTGTTATGACCTTAATATCCTCACCATTGTGAAGAACGACGACGGTAACTTTAAGATGTTTAACGTCTAAGTTTTGCCAGCTAATATTAATTCCTTTTAAAAGGACGTCACTAACGCCCACAACCCCACCCCTCTCCACATCTTTTAAGACAGAAATTTCAAATATTATTGTGAACGTGTCTCCTAATTTCTGCTTGGAAAGAACTGTAATTTTGTAGAAGCTTCCTTTAAAACCGTTTCTTTTCTGTGGAGGATGTACTGTTTTTTCCCATACGGCGTTATTTCAATCTCTTTCCGACTATTGTTGTCCGGCATAAGACTTATATGCAAAGGGCCAGAGTTGAGTGCTTTTCTAAAACTTTTTTGACGGCTAAAAAATGTAAATGGGCTTATGAATTCAAATTTTATGTCCCATTCTAAATATGGTTCTAAGTGCCATTTGCTGTCAGGTTTTCGAACTATTTTATATTCATACTGGCCAGCATTATTTGCTTCTACATTGCGCAGTTGTTCTAGTTTAGGAAACCTTTTGTTGTCACCTACTTCTTTACGTTTATAATCACCATCTTTAGTGTACTCAAAACCATACAAAGCGCCTATCTCACCATTCTGTTCAAAGTCCGCAACGTCTGCAAGGTCTTTTAATTCTAAGGTTATACACCTTACAGGCGCTAATGTAACTCCTGATTAATCTGGCCCGCGCGACATTTTTTAGAACAACTAATTATTTTATTTTTAAAACAATGTGTAAGTTATCACATTTTACAACTTTCCCCGTTTTGTCTTTGATTTTTTATATTAAATGATTCGACCCTCCCACAAACTAATCTTTTAAACTGTAAATTAGGGAATTGCATAATTTTATAATCGCAATATGCAGCTTTCCCTGACGGAAGAGCTCTTAAAACAGTTGAGGGCCTTCCATCATATAATTTTTCATCAGTGCTCAGCTCATCCAAATGAACATAGAGTAATGAATGTAATGCAAGATTGAGCGGATTTTCCCCCTCAAAAGTAGTTTTGTTTTGTTTAACTGTAAATCTATGATTGTCAGCCGCAAAGCCTAATATTTTAGCTAGTTCTACATCAAAAAGGTAATGTACTACTTCTTCTTCAGGTTTGAATGTTAACATTGTTTCAGATTTGCATTGTTAAGTTCGAGAGTAATGTTGAAGTTATTCATTGCTTCTTTTAGTGAGCAAGCCCCGTAATAACCATCAGGTATTGTTAACTGGCTAAGTTTGTCTCCTGCTTCGTCAACTTTTAGAATCGTATTATTCTCCTTGGATTCACTTATATTAAACCATACGACTTTGTAAAAAAATTTCATGGAGTGCGACCATTTTGGTTCCGCAATTGTTATCAATAGCATGTACTAAAAACGAAGGACGGTCTTGGGTTGTTATTGTTACAAACATTTTTTAAACGAAATAAAAATGACTGCATTCAAATATACTGATGCAAAATATTCTGCTGGGCCGCACTACAATCTTAAAAACATAACAACTGATACTCTTGACATTTCTGTGACTCAGTCTGACACCTTTCAAGTAAAGGTTAGTACTCCATTAAACAGATATCTTAACCCTCCTATTAAAAAAGACTACATCGCGAAAGTGTGGTTTAGTCATCCGTTGCAGTTTTACCAGAACCAGTTAAACTTTGCTGTGTTTTGTGCATCAACTGGGTGTGGAGTGTTGTATGCGGATCACTTAAATCATCCTGATCCTTTGGTGAGGTCAGTGTATAGATTTCATTTTTATTACACCTTCAGACGTATTTTGACTGAACTGCAAGCGCCATTACCGAATGACAAACCGTTTAATCCATTCAGCAACAGAATAGACATGAAGGCTTTTGAAAGGATCTGTAACGAATTCAATATTAATGTTAAGACAGACTTTAGACAAAGTTGGACCGCAATCATGGCTTAGGCACCCTTTATTTTTGGGGCGTGCACAGAAAGTATAACTATGACTGGGATCCTCCCTACACATCTTTCTCTTCAGGCACAACTGTTCACCTCGGGTCCATAGAGCAAGAACATAAAACAGCATGGACAACATTTATATTAGACACTTCTAAGGGCCTAACTAGAGCAGGAATAGAACGAATAAACGACTCTGTTCGTACTTACGTTTTGGTGTTTGCTAGGTTCGCAAGCACAAACGAGATCGAGCATAACTGATCCTTCTACTGGTTTTGATGCACAAAAACAATACTTAGCAAATTTAGAGGACGCCATTAATTCTACAGTTGATTTACCTTCAAGTATAAAAAGGTACCAAAATGTTTTACAATACGCAAGATCGAAAGTAGACTTTGCTGTTGGTACTGGTTTATACATGCGCCTTCTGACCTCAGGCTCCAGATAGGAATAATAATAAACTACAATAATGAAATCCTTGTGGCAGGCAATGAGCAGAAGGTTGGAAAAAACGAAATAAATTCTGGGCCAGTAATATTGCAAGCAGTAAAAAACACCCAAGAATAAGCCATCCAATCCCTGTGGTCCAAAGCCTAAAGGCCACTGAAGACGCGGACTCTGTTCGCGATGACCATGAATATGAAAAGATGGCACTTGTTGTTGTATTAACTGGCATAGGATTACTTGGTCTTTATTTTACTAAATATTAACCCGACTATAAAGGGAACTAATGCCCATAAGTGCTCGGCCATAAAGCCAACTACTTTGCTTGCAGTAGACAAAAGCCAGCTAACAACACCTCCTAATATACCGGGTAAAGCATCTACGGCTTTACCAGCTAATTTTTTTTAATAAACTTGCAAGATGATCAAGCTGTTTTTTTACCCATGATTTATCAGGCGGTGATGGAGGTGATGGCGGTGGAGGCACTGACCTGGGCCACCGCCGCCTGTAATAGCCATCACCAGTGTACTTATTGCAAATTCTAAGGCCGTTATAACGCTTACTAATGTGACACCTTGCTCTCTAAACAGTGTTCGGATCGTTCTGCTAGTGTGTGTCTTCATATAAAATTCTTTGGATAGTTTCTCTTATTCTGCTCACTTGAGTTCGTAATTGTTCTCGGTTAGTAGACAACACTTCTAGTCTCGCTGATCTTTCTTGTTCAAGATCTTTTAGTCTTTGGGTTATTCTTTCTTTAATATCAGACCCTAAGTTGGCGTCATCAGCCTCAACGAGTTTTTTCTTTTTCTCTTTTTATATGCTCATCTAGTTCACCCAGTTTTGCTAAATTGTTTGTTAATTCGCCTCTGATGCTTCTCAAAGCATGATCAAGGGCCGCTATTTCTCGCATGGGTAGCGGTGAGTCGTGTATAGTCTTTAATGCTGTTTCTTCTGAAAGACTGGTTTCTGCTTCTATTATTTCGCCCACCATTTGACTTAAATCTTGAAGTTCCATGTTTTGTATTTGGTTATCTGTCGGGAGTTCCTGCAGTGTGTTTTGAAGTTTAGAAACTGCTTCCCATGTAATTTTGGTTTAGCAATGCCAAGGCGATTTTGATCTCTCACACTGAGTCTTTGTCTAATTGAACCCACGGCTAAAAACTTTGATGGGTCTCGTTTAGTTGTAAGCCGAACAGATTCTCCTTGATCGATTTTCAAATACAAATGGCCATCATCTTTTTCTTCAAAATCATTGGGTCTAAAAAATTCGGGAGGTTCTTGACCTAAACTTTGTAAAATGATCTGGCCCTACTTTCTGTTAATTCACGCCGCAATGAGTGCAATGAGCGATGCTGTGTCAAAGGAGTCATTTCACTCATGTCGTCTTCAGGATCAGGAACCTCATAATCTTCTTCATCTTCAATGCCTGCCATGTTTTTAAATAATTAACTTTTTATTTTGTTTTATAAAATGTCGCAAGCATATGGCTCGATTCTTGACCCGCTTAGAAGACTGAAAGAGCCCCATGGCGTGAAGGGAAATAAACAGAATATTATTGTTCCAAATAATCCATCTACTATTGATGCAGATCAAATTCTTACTGTCAGATTTCCAGACCTAGGAGCAAATGAAGTGATTGTGCCAGGCTCTGCGCGACTTACTTTCAAAATAAAACTCGATTCAACAGACCCCAACAGGACAGTTGTACAGAATCTGGGACGGGCAATCGTTAAGAAAATTTCTATAAAACTTGAGGGGAAAGAAATATTTTCTTTAAATAATGCAGACATATTTTTAACCTATTGCGATCTATGGCTAACCGAGAATGAAAGGAATGATCTTGCGTTTCAAGGAATCGAAAATAATGAAGCACTAAAACACAGAATAGGCGCCGCAGATACTAAAGAAGGCAAAAAGTATGTAGCTGTAAGTTATGCGTATAGAAATCGCTTTTCCATCCCCTTGGATTTTGAGTTGTTAAGTGCGCATGCCCATACTTTCAAGGGGCATTAAAAGACAGATTGTCATATGAACTAACTTTTAATGAATACAAATGGGTTATTAAATCTGAAGTAGACACCGGAGCAAAGTACAGTATTTCTGACATCGCGTTAGAGTTTGACATTGTTCGCAATATTGATTTAGCAAGGCTGATTGAGCACCGGTATAAAGAATTAGCAATATATTACGAAAGAGTGGATCACCATTCTACACATCCTAAAAGCAGGGCAGACACTATAAGAATTTTAGTTTTAGTGTCACAGCAAAATCAATTAAAGGCATTTGTTGCTGTGCGAAGATGAAGAACCATTTGATAAACAAACCGAAAAGTTTCTTAATCCTAAAATAACGAAAGTGCAATGTACAATTGAGGGTAGTCCTAACCAAATCTACGCTAGCGGACTTAGACCTTATCAGCATTTTGATGAAATAAGAAAATTGTTCGGAGGCGGGAGGCATAGAAATTCAACAGCAGACCTTGTGTCTAAAGATCTACACCTTCACAGTGTAAGGCTTGATGATTATTTAACAACGAAATACGGTTTATGGATTGACCTAAGGTCAACAGAGGATAATAAGTTACATGGAAGTGGGAGAGCTGTTAGAAACGTAATAAACATTCAAATTGACAAAGAAGAAGATGACGATAAACCGCTTAATGCACATTTGTTTTTAATATATGATGCGCAGCTGAATATTCTAGATAACAGGTTTCAAGATACAGACGGCTAAATTATTTTTATTTTAAAAAAGCATGCCTGTCAGCATTATCCAAAAGTACCTACAGAGTCGCAAAAAGAAAGGGATAGTAGAAACCCCCGACATAAAAACCTTCAGATTAACAAACATTACACAAATGCAACAAAACCTAGAGCAGGACCTTTCAAAATACAGCAAAACCAAACGAAGGTATTCTGCTGCTTGTAATCCGTTACATATGTTAATACTGGAGCATCGGCTTTGAGCGGCCTATCAGCAGGAACGAGTGTCGGTCTCTTAGCAACAGGTTTTGGTGCACCCGCAGCTTTACCTCTAGGCGGTTTGTCTTTAGCTCTTGGCTTGTGTTCATTAGCTGTAAGTGTGCTAGCAAAAAATTAAAAACTAAACTCCAAAAGCACACAGCTATGGTTCAACTTATAACAGCTAAACTTAGTTCGTTCAAACTGACAATAAATAAAGCGCTAGTTGACTCAAACATCACGGATGAAGAATTTAATCGTTTACAGGCCGATTTTGATGACTATAAAAGACAAAAGTTTGATCTTCAAAAAAAGGCAAGGGCAAGTTTTTCTCAACAGCCAGACGCCGAGCAGATAAAAAAGGAATGTTTTAAAAAAAGTAAACGAAACATTAAACTCTGTTCTAAACAGCTCACAGTAACAACATTAAAGGGAGTTTATACTTTAGTTTATGAGTCCAAGCACAAAAGACCGTTGATATTGATTTTTGATTAAGAATTTTTTTAATTTAAATAAATATTTTGAGTTAGAAAAGAAACTCAAAATGGATAAGATATATGAAGGTCAAGACGAATTGTTTGAAGGAATGCTTAAGGGAGAGCGTTTGTCAAAAGCTTTAAATGATGGTAATCTAGAAGTCATTGATCCGACAAACGTACAGGCAAGTGTTGTGCATGCTATTTCTCAAGTTCCAGGTAAACTAACAATAGACCCGCAGTTAAAGTACAGTTAGCTGTTTTAATCGACTATATAACAATAAATGAAGAAATCTAGGAGTCTGGGTTCAACTAAACAACAAGTTATTCTTTCTCATAATGACTTAACACTGGTTGGGCAGACCAATGCTTACACAGTTGATGTGGCCGCTGAAGAAGCCAAAATGAGAGGCTCTGGTTGGTCAGAGAGTGAAGTCTTAGAGATCAGATTAAAACAGGCTAAGTATGAGCCGATTGTAGGCAAGTCTTAAAATTCCACTACCTCCAGCATTAGTCGCAAAAAGAGCAGTTCTAAACATAAAGAATTCGGACAACAAATGTTTTATGTGGTGTGTTCTTGCAAGGCTGCATCACGTTGCTAAAAACGCAGAGCGAGTTATCTAACTATGAACCTTACGTCAAAGATCTTAACTTTAGTGGAATATCCTTTCCTGTTAGCGTGGATTCCATTGATCAGTTTGAAGAGCAAAACAAACCAATACTGTTAATGTAACACATGGACTGAGGAAACAAATTTGGTGCTATTAGAGTGTCTAAAGACAGCCCAACAATAGGTGATCCGGCCAAAAGTCATGTGGACTTACTACTGATGTTTTCACCAACAGGGCTACCACATTACACATTGATACGCACAATGAGTAGATTATTAGCGATACTGCAAAAAACACTAACAAACAAGAATTCTGTAGAAAATGTTTAACAAGAATTCCATCCGTTAAAGCCGCGAGTGAACATAAGAAACATTGTATCAGCCAGTTGACTGTAATACAGAACTAATTACGCCCCCACCTGGATCTAAAGTTAGTTTTAAGAACTGGAAAACGGCCTGCAAAATTCTCCATACGTAGTTTACGCAGACTTCGAGTCGCTTATTGTTCCTTATGAAGGGCCAACCCACAGAAACTTCCGAAAACAGTCTTAATGAGTAATCATCAGATTTGTTCATTTGCCTTCATTATTGTTAGGTCGGATGGCGTTCATTCAAAGCCAGAATTGTATAGAGGACAGATGCTGCAGAATTTCTTCTTAGAACGCATGCAGCAAGTGCGTAACGCCTGTTCTAATGAACTGAATTTATCTGATATCAAGATGACTCCTGAAGACCAAAACAGTATGACTCAGCCACACATTGTTGGATTTGCGGTTTAGGTCTCTCATCAGACGCAGAGAATCCGACAGTAAGAGACCATGATCACATTAGCGGAAAGTTCAGAGGAGCTGCGCATAACAACTGCAATCTTCAACTAAAGTTTGAACCAAAGACATGGAAGCTGCCCATCTTCTTTCATAACTTGCGAGGTTACGACTCTCATCTTATATTGCAAGCAGTAACCAATGCCTTCAGGGTGTCATGCATTGCACAGTCATCAGAAAAGTACATGTGTTTCACTTTAAATAACATGTCTTTTTATGATTCTATGCAGCACATGATGGGTTCGTTAGAGTCGCTGGCTATGTCCTTAAAGTCCTGCCCAATAACAGAAGAATATTTTGACCCAACTCTTGTTAGAAAGGGCGTTTACCCTTATGAGTACATGAACAGTTGGGAAAGGTTTGACGAAGATACACTTCCACCTAAAGGTGCGTTCTTTTTTAGTCTTAGAGGAAAGGGCATCAGTGATTCTGATTACCAACATGCTCAAGATGCGTGGCAGAAGTTAGATTGTAAAACAATGGGAGACTATCATGACTCATACTTGATGGCTGATACATGTTTGTTGGCGGACATTTTTGAAAATTATAGAAAGACCTGCATGAAACATTATAGCCTGGATCCTGCGCATTATATTTCTGCGCCCGGGATGAGCTGGGACGCTTTCTTAAAGTTTACTGGAGTACAGATTGATTTATTGTCAGATTTACCAATGATTCAGATGATTGAAAACGGATTGCGTGGAGGAATTAGTATGGCGTCGCATCATTACTGTAAAGCAAACAACAAATACTTGGACGACTATGATCCAAGTAAAAGGTCTAACTATCTCATGTATTTAGATGCAAACAATCTGTATGGTTGGGCTATGGCACAATCACTTCCATTACGTAACTTTAAAATGTACACTGGCGGCGGTACGAATAATATTCAAAAGGCATTAAAGTGGTTGGGCAGTTTGACGCCAGATCAACAGCGTGGTTTCATTCTAGAAGTTGACTTAGAATATCCTCAGGAACTCCATGACCTGCATAATGACTACCCATTAGCTGCAGAAAGTCTAAAGACGAATCCCAGAGAGCCACCTAAACTTGTGCCTAATCTTCGAGGCAAAAAAAATTATGTCTGTCATTACAGACTTCTACAATTTTATTTAAGACATGGTTTAAAGTTGAGAGCAGTTCATCGTGTAATTGCTTTCGATCAAGAACAGTTCATGAAACCATACATCATGAAGAACACTGATCTCAGAACTAAATCCACAGATGCTTCAGAAAAAGACTTTTTCAAGCTGATGAACAACAGCTGTTTCGGAAAGACTATGGAGAATCCGCACAAGCGCAAAGATGTCAGATTGGTCACCAAAGAGAACGAGGCAATTAAGCTGACTTCAAAACCAAATTATCAGGACTTTAGAAGATTTCATGATCAGCTTTTTGGCATAATGATGAAAAAAAAGAAAGTCAAATTGGACAAACCTGTATTTATCGGGTTTACTGTTTTAGAATTATCAAAGCTTTTGATGTTGGAATTTCTTTATGACTACTTTAAACCCTCGTATCCAGAGTCCAGAGTACTTTACACAGATACAGATAGTTTTGTTATAGATGTCCCTACTGAAGACATCTATAAAGACATGGAATTAGAAGTAGCTAAAGGGCATGCGGGATGGTATGATACATCTGATTACCCTAAAGATTCGCCTTTGCATTCAATTACAAATAAGAAGGTTTTAGGAAAGATGAAGGATGAATTATCTGGAGGGTGATTAAGGAGTTTATTGGTTTAAGGTCGAAAATGTACAGTATTTCGAGCCAAAAAAAAACGATTAAGAAAGCAAAAGGAATATCTCGCAGTGTTGTGCAGTCAAACATATTGCATGACAACTACAAAGAAGCATTGTTTAACAATAAGACTTTTCATCATGACAACGTAAAACTGCGATCTAATCTACATGAGATCAGCACAACTGTTGTAACAAAGAAGTCATTAGATAGAACAAACACTAAACGAGTATTTGTTAATCCAGAGTTTTCATATGCAATTGGGCACTGGAGAACGTTATAAATGATACCTTCTTTTTATTTTCCTCAAGTTTTGTTATAAGCTCATTCATTTCATTATACAATTCAGCCAATTATTTTTCATGTTTGCTTGGCGTGCTCGAATTTTTTTTATTATTCAAGATATTCTTTTCCCCATATCTGATGATCAAAATTTGGGAATTTGGGTTGTAGGTGATCTGGATGCTTTGCCATGTACCGATGAATCCCGTAAATGCTTCCTTAATAATAGAACACGTATCATATGATTCCCGTATCAATTCCAAGGTCTCTTCCTTTATCATTCTTGTTTCGTCTTCCATTTTATGTAAATTAAAAATTAATTAAGCAACTGGAACTGTGTCTGGCGGGATTATCTGCAGTTCTTCCTTCACAAAAGATCTTTGTGGTGCTGGTTGTTTTGTTGTGTCAGTTTCTCGTAAATAATACACGGGCGGATTCATTTTTACAATTCTTTTTATTTCATACGGGTCAACACTCCAAACTGGATCTGTTGCTCTGATGCGAGTGTCCCCTTCTGCTTCCCCCCGTAAATAAAGGTACCTTACTTCAAGCCAAACGGTAATAGTTTGCCGGATGAAGACTCTTCTTCAACAACATCTATTGTTTGTTTTTTGATTGCTTGTACTGGTTTTAGCCCTTTAAATTCTTCATTATTCATTGCGTGCAAAACTGAGGGCAGTCTTCTAACCCATTCTGTGTTGCGAGAATTGTCAATCAGCTCTCTGTGATACTGGTAGGAAAAAAGTCTTTCAGATAACTGTTTTGTTAAAGTTTTCAACTAAAGCCTGTGATCTGTGAACTCCTGGAATGCCTCTTTTAATGGTAACTCCATGTTTTAACAATAATTGATTCACTTGGCCTTTAAATTCTTTTCCATCATCGACTTGAATCATGCGAGGATAAGTTAAGGGACCCCGTTGATATATCAGTTGTATGGCAACAGCAACAGCAGAAGCGCTCTTTTGTGTTAATGGTTCCGCATCTTTGTATCTTGAAGCTACGTCAATGACTGTAAGTGCGTACTTAAATCTTTTTCGTCTAATCGTATCATGGGGTAAATATAGAAGATCCATTTGATGGGTGTCGTTCGGTATTGTATTCACAAAGTGGGGTCTCTGTATTCGTCTAGGTGCAGGTAAATAAATTTGCCAAATCGCTTGTTTAGATAACATTTCCTTTGCTGTTTGTTCACTGACACCCGCTGCTTGGCTTAGCTTTTTTATTGCTGTGATTCCCTTCCAATATCCTTTGGTGAATAATAGATTTTGTTCATTTTTATTCAGCCAATATTATGCGCAACAAAAACACGGCGGTCATACCAAAGACAATAAACACGATTTCTTGCATCTTTTGTTTTTCTGATGGCTGATAAAAGTCACTGAATTTTGGTGGGGGCAATGTCACGATTGGTTTGCCTGTTACAAGATATATTCTTTTATTGCTTGATCAACATCTTTAAATGTGTAAGCCGCATGTCCCTGTTTTTCAGTTTGTTGTTAATAAAATTAACTGCTCAATTCTCTGCTTTTCATAGGCGTCTTGTGCAGCTGCTAGTTGCTCCATAGCTTTGTTATGTCTTTTTCTCTCGCCGTCATCCCGCAGTTTACTAATGCGTAATTACTTCCGCTAAAAGCAAGCGCATTCACTACTGCGCCGCCTATCATCATTACGAGTGAAGCCATTTTTTATAAATGTATTTTTATTTTACATATTTATACTCTCAGGAATTATTCCTTGCTTAACTAGAAAATCTTTCGTAGCAAACGAAGCTGCAATAATAGCAATTAGCTTTGCCGAATCCTCAAAGTCTAGTTTGCCAAGATCCGCTGGTTTAATTCTTAACAGGCTTTTACCAAGCATTGTGTATCCTATACTCAGACCACCAATAACAGCAGAATGGTATACAAGATTGGTAACAGTCTTTTCGGCGCTCATTTTTAAAAACAAAATAATTATAATTAATAAAAAACATGAACAGTGATGATCTACTACAGCTACAGGGCGACCTAATCCGTCTTGGACTTACAAATGAAGAAGTTGATGACCAAGCTGTTATGCCCCAAAAGGAGAGGTTGTATTCTTTGGCAGCATGCGGAAAAACAAAACAGTTCCTCGGCAATGAATTCAGCATAGAACAGATTCAACAGATGTCGCCACAAGACATTATAAAGTATCATAACAGGTATGAAGCGCAACTAGGATCAAGAATGGTAAAAAGTGTCGGGCAAACGGTTCTTAGTTTGTACACTAAACTAGTTAGTAGATTTGCTCCCATTGATTCTGAACAAGATTTTATGTATGATTTAACGCAGGATCCAGTTTTAACAAAGTCATTAGAGTCTCTAGGATGTGATCTATACTACAGATTTGGAACATTACTGTCGCCATTAATCATGGGATTAATTACTTTTAATCATATAGATTTTATTTCCCTTCAAAATGACCGAGCCAGAAAATCATCAGAATCAGAAAACATTGAATCAGGTGAAAGTGGTCACTAAATCCCCTCATCCTGGTCGCATTGCAGCAGGAAAAAAATTAGCTGAGTGGAACAAACAAAAAAATTAAAGTTACAGAATGAAAAGTGCCAGAGCCGCAGCCAGTTGTTTCAATGCCGGCTTTAAAAACGCCAGAACAAGTTGATCCTACAACAACAGGGGTGCATACAACGCTAAAGTCTCATATTTCTTAAAGCAATTGTCATTTTTGGCGGCATTGCTGTTGGGGGTGGTTATTACGGTTATAAAATATATAAACAAAGACAACAAAAACCAAAGCAGTCCGAACAATCTCAACCACTAAATATAGAATCTGAACACAACAGCACGCTAGAACCGCCAACAACAAAAGATCATTTTGATCCATTTCAGATGCAATAATACTTTAAGAACTTAATAAATAATTATAAGTTGACTTGAATAAGAACTTGGTTGTACTTAGAGGATAACTTAAGTTAAGAACTTAGGGTGACTTAAGGCGACTTGATCAAGAACTTATTAAAAACTTGAGGCGACTTAATTAAAAACTTAATTAAAGAACTTGAGGCGACTTGATCAAGAACTTATTAAGAACTTTGAGGTGACGTGATTAAAAACTTAATTAAAGAACTTGAGGCGACTTGATCAAGAACTTGAAGCAACTTAGTTAACCTTTACCAGCTGAGTCGTTCAAATGTAGGTAACAGGATTCTCTCCCTTGAGGTGAGTTGCCCAAGTCCGGGTAACGGACAGACAGCAGTACACGCCGTGTTACCCCGACCACACAGCAGGAACATAAAAAATTCCTACACTTTCCATGAAACGGTCCAAGGGAAATAAGCGCTGTAACTAGTCTTGAGGATGTTAGAACGAGTTCTCGACCATACTTTCAGTGGCCTATTGTGAACTTGGCTGCGTCTCATTCTGTGTGAGCCCTGTGTTTTGTCGCGCTAGGCGACAGTGTGTACCCCGCGGCTGGGCGACAGTGTGTGCCTGCTAAACAGAACACACGCGGCATTCGCGCCGCACACAACGGCCACCTGTCTGGAGGTCGCTCTCTCACACACGCAGCTTTATCGATTGCATCACGAAAAGTAGTAATGGAGTAGTCTCCCTGTACACGTGGATTGCACCACCACCAAAAGTAAGCTTAAATATAAGAATTCAACTGCTCGCTATTGGTGGCCGGTTGGCCACCGCAGGCGTCACACTTTCGGAGTTTGGAGTTGCTGAGTTCAGGGCTAGGCTTCCCTCGCAAGTTGGTCACATAGTTTCGAGTTTCGAGTGTAACCAGAGTCGTGGGGGTCAAGTTCACCCCATCCAGATCATTCAGACCGGTGTCAGCCATTCCAGACCAGAGGCCAGCCACCACCACCCAAAAAATCCCAGGGCAAACATACTCCTGGGGTTTCCCCCCTGAAAGCATGGTCGACACAAAGTGACGCCTGCAAATTAAAATTAAATCAACAGTCGGCCATGCTCAGGGAGGGGGGTTTTTGCTCTTTTTTATGTTAAAAAATTGTATTGCTTCGCCTAGTTCCTTTTTTTGACAAATACTCTAACATGCAGTTAAAGTAAAACTTGTAATCTTGAATAGTACGATTCTGTTCTTCAGTAAACATGTTATTCATTGTTAAAATAACACAACCAAGCACAGTAGAGAGCACAGTAAACGTGTCCTTCTTGGTCGGCAGTCAGTGAGAGAATGGTAAAATGTGAGTCAGCTGTGACATCGGCCCATCGCGTGATGGCAGCTGTGTCTAATTGCCACAACACAAAGACTAGTGTTGGTTCAAAATCGTTATGTCTAGTCACGTAGTAAGTAATCAGGTGTCAACCATGACGGGTCTCTGCAGTATTCGGATAGTGCAGAGTCCTTAGGCAGGTCGACAATAGCAATTAAAGGCTTACCTGCTCCACCGTTTGTATATGGGGTGTGTTCAGCAACTGCTGCTTTTCCCCTACGTTACTCTATGGGGTGTTCAGCCACTGCTGCTTTCCCCTACGTTACTCTCTAAAAATTTTAGTAAATTAGTATTGAAAACGGATAATCCTACACAATATGTTTGTTTGTAGGGTTTACTAGGTAGAGAACTATATAATGTCTGTTCTGGAGTCAGCCGGCCGAAACTAGTTGAGGCCGGGTGAGCCAGAACAGACATTATATAGTTCTCTTTTGTTTGTTTGTTTGTTTGTTTGTTTGGTTGGTTGGTTGGTTGGTTGGTTGGTTGGTTGGTTGGTTGGTTGGTTGGTTGGTTGGTTGGATGGTTGGTTGGTTGGTTGGTTGGTTGGTCTTTGTTTGTTTGTTTGTTTGACTGTAAACTAGGGGACAAAACGTTAGGACAATAATCCGATGCTTTCGACATGGGCTCGATTTATTTGCCTGAAGGCGGGCAAGAGATTAGTTTTCTGAAAGTGTCTTACCATTTCTTAGTGCTGTCGTTGTGTAAGGACATCATTTCCTCTGAGTGGTAACAGACCGTGAGGTTGGTCACACTGTACCATTGGAGAGGAGAATGAACCTAAAATACCTGGTCATGTAGTTTGAATTTTTTTTTTTACAAAGATCATTATTGTTGTCAGTTAGGAAACGACATAAACGGGTTCTAATCTATTTGGCCATTGACAACTACTGAAGAGGGTCTTGTTCATAGACTGTGAAACTCTTGTGAGGAGATGGGGCAGACAGGTCGAGTTCCTAGTATCACTGTCTGTCTTGTCTCATTTTGCATGGGACTGTAAAGGTTTACTCATTAGAGGCTGTTACAGGTTTAAAGCGGGAATGAGGTCTAGTTCCTCTATTTCCAATGTGTGTATATAATATTATACTGTCTTGTATTAAGAGAAATTCGGCTGTCAAGAAGTTAACGCGCTGGAGCTATTGTTTGTGAACTTCACGTAAATATATCTTTACCGATTGATTTGCAGTGAAATTGTTATGAAGGCATGCTTCATCCTTGCCTTATCTGAACGATGTGAAAGCTTTGAAAATTGGAATAAATTTAAGGCAGTTTAGTGTTTTGACTTAATACCCAAAATTTAACGGAATTTTGTCATCATGTGCAGTTTGTTTGGGTACATGTATGCAAAAGGCTTATCTGTTGAGAAGATAAGTTCAAAGGAAAATTAGCCAACATCTCGTCAACATGCGGAAACATTCCCGGAGACTGAGTTCAAATACCAGATAACCCTCAAGCTCTCTTGTCGAATTCACCTGATTGCTCACAGAGAGAACGTTACCAATCCAAATCTTGTTTCCATACATACTTTAGTGATTTTGTGACACCAGTGCTTCAGAAACTGGGAACACCAACAATTCCACACTCTGTCCACAGACAAGCACGGAATATATGTTGGATATTCCCTTTGACTCTCATTAGGTGCCAAAATTACCTCACTCGGCGGGCACCATTGATTCACATCTGTATCTCAGTAATAAGTCCACACCTATTTCACCAAGACTGACTGATTCCATTGAAAAATTATCCAAAAATAACATCAGGGAGACAAGAGAAATCCTCAAGAAACAAAACCTAAGATTTGACTGTATCCACTGTTCACAGTGCCCTATGCACAAAAGAAGCACGAATCTTGTATGGCAACAGTCACGTGTCGTCACTGAAGTGTGGGTTTCTCCACAGAATAAGACTGTGCTGAAACACTCCACCATGAAATTTCGTCTCCCTTCTAAAAAAGTGCCTCTCATTCTCTTCTCCTAGAGCACACATTTCTAATGATAAACGTCTTATATACTTTCATAAACTGTTTGATGGCTGCGTCAGGGTCCCACTGGTGCGCACCTCACTGCAGGGTCTACCCACATCTTCATCACGGCAGGGTCCACCCACGTCATCCTGACTGCAGGGTCCACCCACGTCATCCTGACTGCAGGGTCCACCCACACTTTCCTGACTGCAGGGTCCACCCACATCTTCCTGACTGCAGGGTCCACCCACATATTCATGACTGCAGGGTCCACCCACACTTTCCTGACTGCAGGGTCCACCCACACTTTCCTGACTGCAGGGTCCACCCACATCTTCCTGACTGCAGGGTCCACCCACATCTTCCTGACTGCATGGTCCACCCACATCTTCCTGACTGCAGAGTCCAACCACATTTTCCTGACTGCAGGGTCCACCCACATGTTCCTAACTGCAGGGTCCACCCACATCTTTCTGACTGCAGGGTCCACCCACATCTTCCTGACTGCAGGGTCCACCCACATCTTCCTGACTGCAGGGTCCACCCACATCTTTCTGACTGCAGGGTCCACCCACATCTTCCTGACTGCAGGGTCCACCCACATCTTCCTGACTGCAGGGTCCACCCACATCTTCCTGACTGCAGGGTCCACCCACATCTTCCTGACTGCAGGGTCCACCCACATCTTCCTGACTGCAGGGTCCACCCAAATCTTCCTGACTGCAGGGTCCACCCACATCTTCCTGACTGCAGGATCCACCCACATCTTCCTGACTGCAGGGTCCACCCACATCTTCCTGACTGCAGGATCCACCCACATCTTCCTGACTGCAGGGTCCACCCACATCTTCCTGACTGCAGGGTCCACCCACATCTTCCTGACTGCAGGGTCAACCCACATCTTTCTGACTACAGGGTCCTCTCACATCTTCCTGACTGCAGAGTCCACCCACATCTTCCTGACTGAAGGATCCACCCACATCTTCCTGACTGCAGGGTCCACCCACATCTTTCTGACTACAGGGTCCTCTCACATCTTCCTGACTGCAGGGTCCACCCACATCTTTCTGACTTCAGGGTCCTTCCACATTTTCCTGACTGCAGAGTCCACCCACATCTTTCTGACTGCAGAGTCCACCCACATCTTCCTGACTGCAGGATCCACCCACATCTTTCTGACTACAGGGTCCACCCACATCTTTCTGACTGCAGAGTCCACCCACATCTTCCTGACTGCAGGGTCTACCCACATCTTCCTGACTGCAGGGTCCACCCACATATTTCTGACTACAGAGTCCACCCACATCTTTCTGACTGCAGGGTCCACCCACATTTTCGTGACTGCAGGGTCCACCCACATCTTCCTGACTGCAGGGTCCACCCACATCTTCCTGACTGCAGGGTCCACCCACATCTTCCTGACTGCAGGGTCCGCCCACATATCGGCATGTCCACGGTGGTTCTCAGCTGTGTTGAAATGTCAGCACTATCATGATGTTTTCCACCCATGGCCACCAGTCCAACTGAAGGTATGAACAGCATGTTGTAGCAGATCGGAACCAAATGGTACTTCCGAACCCTGCGACATAATTTCCAATATTGCTATTTCAGATTGTTCTTCTTGTACAGGCCCAGTCCTCTCTGTGCCATCCACACCGAGGTACAATGGAAGGGATCTGTCTGTGTCATCCACACTGAGGCACAATGGAAGGGATCTGTCTGTGTCATCCACACTGAGGTACAATGGAAGGGATCTGTCTGTGTCATCCACGCTGAGGCACAATGGAAGGGATCTCTGTGCCTTCCACGCTGAGGTACAATGGAAGGGATCTCTCTGTGCTATCCACACTGAGGTACAATGGAAGGGATCTCTCTTAGCCATCCACACTGAGGTACAATGGAAGGGATCTCTGTGTCATCCACACTGAGGTACAATGGAAGAGATCTCTGTGCCATCCACACTGAGATACAATGGAAGGGATCTCTGTGCCATCCACACTGAGGTACAATGGAAGGGATGTCTGTGCCATCCACACTGAGGTACAATGGAAGGGATCTCTGTGCCATCCACACTGAGGTACAATGGAAGGGATCTCTGTGCCATCCACACTGAGGTACAATGGAAGGGATCTCTCTGTGTCATCCACACTGAGGTACAATGGAAGGGATCTCTCTGTGTCATCCACATTGAGGTACAATGGAAGAGATCTCTCTGTGTCATCCACACTGAGGTACAATGGAAGAGATCTCTCTGTGCTATCCACACTGAGGTACAATGGAAGGGATCTCTGTGTGCCATCCACACTGAGGTACAATGGAAGGGATCTCTCTGTGCCATCCACACTGAGGTACAATGGAAGTGATCTCTCTGTGTCATCCACACTGAGGTACAATGGAAGGGATCTCTGTGTGCCATCCACACTGAGGTACAATGGAAGAGATCTCTCTGTGCCATCCACACTGAGGTACAATGGAAGGGATCTCTGTGCCATCCACACTGAGGTACAATGGAAGGGATCTCTGTGCCATCCACACTGAGGTACAATCGAAGGGATCTTTGTGCCACCCACACTGAGGTACAATGGAAGGGATCTCTGTGAGATCCACACTGCGGTACAATGGAAGGGATCTCTCTGTGCTATCCACACTGAGGTACAATGGAAGGGATCTCTCTGTGTCATCCACACTGAGGTACAATGGAAGGGATCTCTGTGCTATCCACACTGAGGTACAATGGAAGGGATCTCTCGGTGCCATCCACACTGCGGTACAATGGAAGGGGTCTCTCTGTGCTATCCACACTGAGGTACAATGGAAGGGATCTCTCTGTGCCATCCACACTGAGGTACAATGGAAGGGATCTCTCTGTGCCATCCACACTGAGGTACACTGGAAGAGATCTCTCTGTGCTATCCACACTGAGGTACAATGGAAGGGATCTCTCTGTGCCATCCACTCTGCGGTACAATGGAAGGGATCTCTCTGTGCCATCCACACTGATGTACAATAGAAGGGATCTCTCTGTGCCATCCACACTGAGGTAAAATGGAAGGGATCTCTCTGTGCCATCCACACTGAGGTACAATGGAAGGGATCTCTGTGTGCCATCCACACTGAAGTACAATGGAAGAGATCTCTCTGTGCCATCCACACTGAGGTACAATGGAAGAGATCTCTCTGTGTCATCCCCACTGAGTTACAATGGAAGGGATCTCTGTGTGCCATCCACACTGAGGTACAATGGAAGAGATCTCTCTGTGCCATCCACACTGAGGTACAATGGAAGAGATCTCTCTGTGCCATCCACACTGAGGTACACTGAAGAGATCTCTCAGTGTCATCCACACTGAGGTACAATGGAAGGGATCTCTGTGCCATCCACACTGAGGCACAATGGAAGGGATCTCTGTGCCATCCACACTGAGGTACAATGGAAGGGATCTCTCTGTGCCATCCACACTGAGGAACAATGGAAGAGATCTCTCTGTGCCATCCACACTGACGACCAATGGAAGAGATGTCTGTGCCATCCACACTGAGGTACAATTGAAGGGATCTCTGTGCCATCCACACTGAGGTACAATGGAAGGGATCTCTCTGTGCCATCCACACTGAGGTACACTGGAAGGGATCTCTCTGTGCCATCCACACTGAGGTACACTGGAAGGGATCTCTCTGTGCCATCCACACTGAGATACAATGGAAGAGATCTCTGTGCCATCCACACTGAGGGACAATGGAAGGGATCTCTCTGTGCCATCCACACTGAGGTACAATGGAAGGGATCTCTGTGCCATCCACACTGAGGTACAATGGAAGGGATCTCTGTGCTATTCACACTGAGGTACAATGGAAGGGATCTCTGTGTGCCATCCACACTGAGGTACAATGGAAGGGATATCTGTGTGCCATCAACACTGAGGTACAATGGAAGAGATCTCTCTGTGCCATCCACACTGAGGTACAATGGAAGAAATCTCTCTGTGTCATCCACACTGAGGTACAATGGAAGGGATCTCTGTGTGCCATCCACACTGAGGTACAATGGAAGAGATCTCTCTGTGCCATCCACAGTGAGGTACAATGGAACAGATCTCTCTGTACCATTCACACTGAGGTACAATGGAAGGGATCTCTCTGTGCTATCCACTATGAGGTACAATGGAAGGGATCTCTCTGTGCCATCCACACTGAGGTACAATGGAAGGGTTCCCTCTGTGCCATCCACACTGAGGTACAATGGAAGGGATCTCTGTGCCATCCACACTGAGGTACAATGGAAGGGATCTCTCTGTGCCATCCACACTGAGGTACAATGGAAGGGATCTCTCTGTGCCATCCACACTGATGTACAATGGAAGGGATCTCTGTGCTATCCACACTAAGGTACAATGGAAGGGATCTCTGTGCCATCCACACTGAGGTACAATGGAAGGGATCTCTGTGCCATCCACACTGAGGTACAATGGAAGGGATCTCTCTGTGTCATCCACACTGAGGTACAATGGAAGGGATCTCTCTGTGCCATCAACACTGAGGTACAATGGAAGGGATCTCTCTGTGCGATCAACACTGAGGTACAATGGAAGGGATCTCTGTGCCATCCACACTGCGGTACAATGGAAGGGATATCTCTGTGCCATCCATACTGAGGTACAATGGAAGGGATCTCTCTGTGCCATCCACACTGAGGTACAATGGAAGGGATCTCTGTGCTATCCACACTAAGGTACAATGGAAGGGATCTCTGTGCCATCCACACTGAGGTACAATGGAAGGGATCTCTCTGTGCCATCCACACTGAGGTACAATGGAAGGGATCTCTCTGTGCCATCCACACTCAGGTACAATGGAAGGGATCTCTCTGTGCCATCCACACTGAGGTACAATGGAAGGGATCTCTACCTGTCTCCTTCTGTAGCTCCCTTGAAGTCATTTCTATGCCTTCCAGCTCTCTCTCTCTCTCTCTCTCTCTCTCTCTCTCTCTCTCTCTCTCTTCTCTCTCTCTCTCTCTCTCTCTCTCCTCTCATTGACATGAATGGATAGAAGAATATAATTTGACGGGTGAACACCAAGCGGTTTTAAAAGAGGGTATTCTACAGTTGACCATATGTTTACTTTATTGGCATTAATACAAAAACAGTTTTGTTTAAACCGCAAACTATACGTTGCCTTCATTGATTTTGAAAAGGCATTTGATTCTGTAGAAAGGAACTTGTTATGGCCGATACTTTTGAAAAATGGAATTAAAGGCAAACTATATAAATCTATTCGTAGT
>CM031618.1:3311873-3391873 GCA_018398815.1 Conus ventricosus | reverse complement strand
ACATCCCTCCCTTCCCTTTACTCTTCATAAAACAGGAGATTCCCTGGGCAACTCCTTGCCTTGAAAACATCCCTCCCTTCCCTTTACTCTGCATCGAAGGGGTACACATTTTTCTTGCATCACATCACAAATATCTCCATTTCCATTGTTTTCCTCCACGTCGTAGGAATAGACTGAAGAAATAGGAATGTTTCGACGAATATTTCCAGATCTACTGCATCATTGCAGTGGTCTGTCAGGTGGCTGCATTGGTCCAGGAGGATGTCAACTTCCATCACAACGAGCCGCAAAAAACAGCCAGTGCAAATCTCTTCAGCTGACTGATCGTGTTCAACCTCACTCAGTCTGTCAGCTCACTCACTAATGTCTGTGGTCTAGGGACGTGAGGGAAGAAAAATTTCCACAGATTTAAAAGTGAACTCCACCATCAGAAAGAGGAAAAACGTTATAAACATATGACGCAAAATGGTATGTGAATCAGACATCTAAAAAGACCAAAGTTATGATTTTGAGGAGATTAAGTGTTGACCATGCATCTGAAAAGACATAAGTTATGATTTTGAGGAGATTAAATGTTGACCATGCATCTGAAAAGACCAAAGTTATGATTTTGAAGAGATTAAGTGTTGACCCTCTGTTTTTACAGTTGAAATGTACTTGAGGTTTGTGAGTGTAAAACATGGTCTATGAATGCATACTGTGGTGGGGTGACCGCCCCCTCCCCCCACCAACACATCCCCCCCCCCCCCAAAAAAAAAAAAAAAAAAAAAACAACAACAATAAGTCGCAAGAAGTTACGTCAACAGACAAAAGGTGACAAACAGCTCGAGTTACTATGGCTATTGCATCTCTCTGATCCGCCACCACAGTGAAAAACAGATACGACTGAACGTGGTAATTCACATGAAATCGGGTAGAGACTGGCAAAAGAGAAAAATCTACATTAACAAGATCTAAATCAGTCAATCTTTTTTTTTTTCATTTCGCGCTGACGAAGTTAAGGCGCTCTCTGGAACTAGGTCTAACCTTCTACATCTGTGCTCCACACAAAATTCGCCAGAACAAAGCAGTTTGCAGAAATCTCTTTCCACTACGTCACACTGCCTTCGTTTCTCTTCCATCATGTGTGAGTCATATGCAATGACTCCCTGCCAGGCTCTGCTAGAGTCGCACAACCGCCATGTCAGTCACATGTGCAGAGGGTCGGCGAGAAGTGGCACCAAACTCAAGATTTGCACAGATCTGGAAGGAAGGTTAGAAAGGTCTCTTCTGGATTTAGGACCTGTCTGAATGAGTCAGTGGAAAAAAACACAAACATCTGCGTTCAAGACACACCCAGTTGACCATCCGACTTGACAAAATCCGGATAAGTTTATCGGATTTCTATGAATTGTATAGGCCGTCTATCCATGTATAGGCCCTAGCTTCTATAGGCCTACGGCGATGCTTCAATCTAGGGAAAGGCGTCAACTCAGAGGAAATGTTTTGCAATGCAGGACATCAGATTAAATATTTTAAACATACAGAGGAATTTCAGGGGTTTCAATTCAGTCATCTACAACTGTGTATTCCATACAGTCTTCTCCAGCAGCGAATAAACTTCACATTTACCGCACTTTGGTTGTCTTGACTGTTTTAGTTCAATGTGGTACACAGGCCATAGTAAAGTAATGGAACAGAATCAAACCCTGATGAAATTCTTAGCCTTATAACGATTACGTTTTTTAACACAAGTCTTAAGTAAAAAAAAATGACGTCAAAATGAATTCACATAGTTCGTCCCTACAAAACAATTCAAGATTTAAACTTGGAGGTCTTTCCAAACATAAAAAGGAAAGGGAAAGGAAAAAAGCATGCAGATTTCTTTTATTCAAAATGAAACGTAATGTGTTGTTATCTATAGCTCTCCTTCTACACTTGTTGTTATTGACCAGTTGGAATAGACTCTGTGTCCAGATCATGAACCAGCAGACTTGTCTGATTAAAAAAAATAAGTGTGCCGCCCGTAAGGTAAGGTAAGGTAAGGTAAGGTAAGGTAAGGTAATGTTGCTTATAGCCCAACTGACCGCAAGGAGCCATATCAGGGCTGTCGCCACGTTAAAGTCAACTCACAAGTCATTCATGCAGACACAACTCTTTAAAATACATGTTCTAAAAACCCACCCGAAATTTTGTTTAAAATCTTTCCACTCTGAAATCTCAGATCCGATGAAAAATGTTGATCTCTTTCAAGAATTCAAAGATCGCATCAGGTGGAACATCTCTGAGCAAGGTTTATGGAATCATCTGTGAAATGTTTGTGTCTCACATCGTGCAAGCCCCAACACTGTAAAAGAATATGTTTCATTGTAAGTGGTACATGACATGGAATGCACGACGGAGCTTCTTCACTCTTTAAAGGTATGAATGAGTGAAAATATGAACGGCCAGTGTGCAGCTGGCATAGAACCGTTTCGTCTTTGCGACCACCTGAGTTAGATGAAAGAAACTCTTTTAGGGTTGGACAGATCTGAAAGAGTTTGTTATCCGTCTGTGTATTCCAATCGTCCTGGCAGAGGTCTCAGACATGATCATAAACTTTTGGTTTTTGATCTGTGTAGGGGATAAATATGTTAGACAGTTTCCCTGTTGTGGCATTCTTGGTCAAACGATCAGCCATTTCATTCCCTCCAATGCCAACATGACCGGGAACCCAAGCTAGAACAATGCTGTGACCTTCGCTTTCAACAAGGTAAAAAGTTTTTTAAAAAGTGTAGAAGTTCGGGATGATGGAGGTTACGGCCAGCTATCGCCTCCAAAGCTGACGGTGAATCAGACAAAATCAGAAAGTACTTGTTTGTGGATTGAGAGATTATCTTCATGGCTAGAACCAGGGCTGAAAGTTCAGCAGAGTAAACAGAAGCATCTGATGGAATATGTTCTAATAATACTTGAGAAGGAGCACCAGGGCAATCGGCTGCACAGGCCACTCCATCTTCAGACTTGGATCCGTCAGTGAATATTTTCTGAAAGGATGGGAATTTTGAACAGAGATTGGCAAACAATGTGTTGTATGCCAGAGAGCTGGTGGATTCTTTGCGAAAAGCTGCAAGATCAAAGCGAATTTCTGGTGTGAAAAAGGTCCACGGAGGCTTATCTGGAAACTTGGAGAAGTCAGACACAACTCCTAGATCAAGACCTGCATTCTGCGCATAAGGCTGCATACGAAGACCAAACAGAGGAATACAGTTAGGATTTTTTTTTCAAATTTACTTTGAAACTGAGGTTAAAAACACAGTCATAGGCAGGTTTTTCCGGTTCAGAGAACAGTCTGAGATAGTAGTTCAAGGACAGTTTCAGCCTGCGGTTGGATAACGAGGGTTTACCTGCCTCTGCATACAAGCTGTACACGGGGGTGGTGTGGAATGCTCCAAGACAAAGACAAAGTCCTTGATGGTGAATAGAGTCGAAGAGTTTAAGGTAACAGGGTCTTGCAGAGCCGTACACATCACAACCATAGTCCAGTTTAGAATGGACCATGGCTCTATAGAGGTGCAGCAAAGTTTTCTTATCAGCGCCCCAGTCAGTGTGTGCTACGACCCGCAGAATGTTCAGAGCTTTCTGGCAAGAAGGTTTTTTTTAGGTTTTTAATGTGATTAAGTGAGTTGAGATTTTGGTCAAAAAATAACTCCTAGAAATTTGACCTCTTTTACAGCTGGAATGGGGAAGACTTCCCTGTTTGGATTTCAGGATCTGCAAAAAACTGACGAAAATTATGGAAGTGAATGCACTGTCATAGTAGCAGAAAAAGTGATGCCATTTTCTTCCACCCACTGATGAATTTTTATTCACACAAAGCTGGAGCCTGCGATGAACACTCGGGTACAAGCTTCCAGTTGCATAGACGGCAAAACCATCCACAAACAATGAGCAGTCGGAACCCTGTTGAACTGACTTAACAATGTTGATTTTAATGCTAAACAGGCAGGAGACAGTATGCACCCTTGTGGAACACCCAACTCCTGCTCGTAAATAACAGAGAGAATGGAGCCAACTCGAACCTGAAACTGTCGTTTTTAAACATTTTTTTAAATAAAAAGTGGAAGATGACCCCGAAAACCAAGATCATGGAGATCATGAAGTATACCAGATTTCCAGATGGTATTGAAGGCCTTCTCCAGGTCAAAGAAAATAGCCACTGCATGTTGTTTATTTAGAAAGGCGTTTAGAAACGTAGATTCCAGACGGATCAAATGGTCCACTGTAGTTCGATGTTTGTGGAAGCCATACTGTTCTTTTGCCAGAAGGCCATCGGTTTGGAGTTTCCACATGAGTCTAGCACTGACCAGCTGGTCAAAGCTATCGGACGGTAATTTGATGGGTTCAAAAGATCTTTTCCAGGCTTGGGAATAGGTATGATGAGGGCTTTTCGCCAATAAGGTGGAAAGAATCCAGTAGTCCATACATGGTTGTATACGTGTAGCAGTATATTCAGACCCTTTTGCGGAAGATGTTTCAAATAATGGATTTCGTATATACTAGGAGAAGAATCACTGCAAGAAAGTAAGGCGGATTTCCTTTCTTTTAAAGTGAAAGGAAGGTTGTAGTCTTCCATCTTGTCTGATTAAGTGTTGCAGGGTGATTTTTCTTTGAGGGCTTTGTTTTTGACAAAACAGGCTGATTTGTTAGAAGAAGAGGAGTTCGTTTCAATAGTTGAAGCAAGCAGATAAGCAACTGCTTTTTTCTCTGTTATCAAAGAGTCAGAATACTTGAGATGGTTCACAGTGGGGCAGGTGTTCTTCCCTTGAATTTTCTTGATGATTTTCCACACTTTTTTCTTCGATGTTTTGGATCTGAGACTTGAGCAAAACTGTTTCCAAGATAAACGTTTACTGGTTTTATAAATGTGTTCGGATTTTGCTCTCAGTTTCTGATGCGCTCGGACGTTGGGCATCGATGGTCTGCGGGAGACCCAACGTTGACCTCTTTTGTGGACTGTGTTGCTTTCCTTGCATTCAGAGTTGAACCAAGGAACTTTTGGCATAAGCCGCTTCTTGGAAGATGTGGAAATGGTTGACTGTGCGCAATTCAGTATGAAATCTGCCGGATCTTCAATTTGCAGGATCTTGTCCTCTTCCAGATCTTTAAGAACCCTAGTGGCAAAAGGTCCCATTTGCTTTGTTCAAATTGAGGGTTTCTGGTAAGGACTCACTCTTGCAGGAAAGTGGTCGTACCATGTAGGTCCTCATCAACCTCCAAAACAATCCAGAAACAAAGAAGGGTCACAAAGAGAAGATCAGACAAGATGTGGTGCCATTAGCGGATGTCAGGTTCGCTAAGACTGAACTGACGCTAAAGATAGACAGACAGAGTTTACAGACTAATCTAGTTAGTCCCAACAGACCTAGGACTATGAAACAGATAACATTCACAACATTATTGACAGCAATACATGAACATTTCCACCGACAATACAAACACGACAACTTTCAACTCTGTACTCTTCACACACCAACAATGCACGCACAACTAACACTCTCGCTCGTTACGCCCAATCACACGCATTCACGCCTCCCACGAGCTCCGTCCACTGAGCCGGCAGTACTAGAGTCACTCAAACCACATAGGTCATAGTGCACATCACACACAGCATCAACATAATGCATATAACACGTGCCAAAGTCAACCACAGAGGAGACCGCAACGGACTCCAACGACAGGATAATTCCCCAGGCCAACAATCACGCTGCCCAAATTATGCCACACTAGTTATTGTTCACGACAAACACATTAAACCACAAGATTTGCCCCACCACTCATGCATCGCTGTCAAGAACCCAGACATTTCACAACTATGTCCCCTCGTGCTGTTGTTCTCAATCATTCAGTGTGCACAACGCACATGACACGCGTCCATCAGAACAGACAACAGACGGAGCGTTTCTATAACCACACTGCTGACAAACGGGCCGCACACTGGACCCTGCGATCGGCCGTGTGATGCTCGGTGCCACATAGACTACTGGTCACACTCACAGCGTCCTCGACGCCCTTCCCCGCAACTCTGGTGCCCTCCCCTTAGTTTCCCTCTGGTAGCCACACAGCTGAGGTTACAATCCCCCACATCCACGACCGTAAAGAGTCACAACAGATGGCATTGTCAGTCCAAGGTATCTGCAGATGTGTTCAAAAATCCGGAATAGTACTGATGCCTTGTGCCTTCATCGGCATTCCTGCCAACATCATCAACATGGCCGTGTTCTTCAAGCATAACCTGAAGGATCGTGTCAATTTGTGCCTGTTTCACTGTCTCTGGCAGATGAGATTTACTGGTAATAACCGTAATGTCCATAGTGATTTTACCTTCGTAGATAAGCATTTCGGTCCTTCTCTACCTTTCTGACAAACACAAAATCATTGGGCTTTTAGGCTGTTTCCTTGCTTCTATAGTGATTCTCATCCATCAATCGCCTGTGAGAGATGCTCTGTGTGCTCAGTCCCCTCAAGTACCACAGCATGATGCGCACCAGAACCATGGCTGTCATCATAGCAGCTGTGTATTAGTGAGCTTGGTTTTGTTTTTCATTGTGTCTTTCAGTGTATTATATTAACTGCAACTCGATCTCGACAGTGGCTTTGTATTAAGAAGTTTGTTGTCCAGGGAGTTTACAAAGAACATAAGCAGCTCATTGATACCCTTGACAGTGTCGTGGTCGGCGCTGGCTTGATCGGCGTTTCAACGATCGTGGTGGTGACAGCAACATAATTACAGCAGTCAAATTACGTCAGGTGGGACGTGGCGTGCAGAAACATCATCACCATTTCTGCCGGGAAGTGGCGCTGACCAAGATGCTGATTGGTATCTTCTGTGTTGTTCATCGTTGTAACTCTCCGAGTTGTGTCTTCCGTGTGGGAGTCTCATCTTTCGGAGCTGAATGCAGGAGCAAAGCATCATCATTTCTATATGACTTTGTTATGGATCACGGAGGCGTTTTGTACCGTCAATTCCAGCTTCAATATTTTTGTGTATTATCAAATGGGGTCGAAGATAGGGTAAACGTTGTGGGCGTTATTCCGCAGAAAGGAAAGACACAAAAAGCGTGAGATATAGAGATGTTCTAAGTGTCAAGGCAGTTGATATCCATCCTGAATATTATATTTGGCAATGTTCTACATAGCCATATTGAAAACTGAACAAAATCATGACTATTTTTTTCACTACTTTCATTTTATCCAAATTTTCAGATATCGTGATACTTGACGACCTCACGCAATGGCTTGGAGAACAGCACCCATCCTGCTAGTCGCTTAAAGCTAGTCTACCTCCTGTATCAGCCTCCTCATATTCAGACAGAATCAAGTAATGCACACTGTTCAACGTCGGTTGGCACACGGCTTTTAATCCACTTCTTTTAGTCCGTATCACTGTTGGAAGCCTTGAGGCAGCAGCCATGTCCCATACAGATAGAGCTTGAAGACACTGTGTAGACACAATGTAACATGACCCATACAGTGTGGAGCTTAAGACACAGTGTAGACCAGTGTAAACCATGTCCCATACAGGTGGAGCTTGAGGACCACAATGTAGACTCTGTGTAACATATCCCATACAGGTGGAGCTTGAGGACACATTGTAAACACCGTGTAGACACAGTGTGTACCATGACCATATATGTGGAGCTTGAGGACACAGTGTATACACAGTGTAACCATGTCCCATAGAAGTGGAGCTTGAAGAACAGTGTACACATAGTGTAAACATGTCTATAGAAGTGGAGCTTGAAGATCACAGTGTACACATAGTGTAAACATGCCCTATAAAGGTGGAGCTTGAAGACACAGGGTACACATAGTTGTAAACATGTCCAAGAGGTGGGAGCTTGAAGACACAGTGTACACATTAGTGTAAACATGTCCTATAAGGTGGAGCTTGAGACACAGTGCACACATAGTGTAAACATGTCCTTAAAGTAGGCTTGAAGACAGTGTAGACATGGTGTAACATGTCCTATAAAGGTGGAGCTTGAAGACACAGTGTAGACATAGTGTAAACATGCCCTATAAAGGTGGAGCTTGAAGACACAGTGTAGACTTAGAGTAAACATGTCCTATAAAGGTGGAGCTTGAAGACACAGTGTAGACATAGTGTAAACATGTCCTATAAAGGTGGAGCTTGAAGACACAGTGTAGACACCGTGTAGACACATGATAACGATGAACACATACAGGTGCAACTTAAAGACAGGTAGACACCATGTGACCTAGTTCTTAAACATGTCCCATACAGGTAGAGCTTGAAAACAGTGTAGACACTTGTAGACCTAGTTCTTTTTTCTCTTTTGTTTTTGCTGTCCATCTTCTGTGCCACCTCAGTGGCATTGACCCACGCCACTCCTTCCGACACCCCGTCCACAGCCAGCCCGTCATTCCGACACCCTGTCCACAGCCACAGCTGGTAATTCCGACACCCTGTCCAGCATCAGCACCAGCCCGGTCAGTCATTCGCACCCTGTCCACAGCCACAGCCCGTACATTCCGACACCCTGTCCACAGCCACAGCCCGGTCATTCCGACACCCTGTCACAGCCACAGCCCGGTCATTCCGACACCCTGTCACGCACAGCCGGTCAGTCCCACCGCAGCCCGGCACAGCAATCCACAGGGAGCAGTCAATGTCAAGTCGTCAAGATGGCAACCCACAGAGGAGACACTGCACTGCTACCGAGTCACTTCGGTGGTGTTCAGTGGCGCCTGTTCTGATCCAACATACGCAGGACACCACCTACTAAGCCCTACTGAGACAATAATTGCCTTAGTTGCGGAGCTTTGTGAGTGAGCTATCCCTCCGGAGGGTGCCACCCACTTCCCGTCCAAACGACAGCCCCTGTGGTCTCGCCCGATACCGGTGACCCCGACGGAACCAAACCAAGGCCACAGACGTGGAGAGGACATCGAAAATTGAGGTCACCCATGAGAGCAGGGCATGAAGGGCCACAGAATTTGAGACTTTTTTATGTTGATCAATGAGAATGAGGATGATTAAGATGATGCTATGGATTTTCATTCTGGTCTGAGACAGCATGACAGGGCTGTACTCTACGCTTCCTTTCTAATTATCCCGGCGTCAACCAGGCCGAGAGATACAGACACCTGCAGTGTTGGTCAGAAATTTGAGCAACACTCTCAGTGACGATTCATTAAGTGGATGAAAAACTAGACTATGTAGTCCAGTACTTCCCAACTGAGCCGTAGCAAACTCAGTTCTGGTAGGAACCGGTCGGAGCAGAAAATTCCACATGACTCTGATGGGAATCAAACCACGACCCCCAGCGGTGAGTCCGCGATGCTAACACTTTCGCCACGGCGGCTGGTTGTAGGCCTAGTTCGTAACCATGTCCCATTCAGGCAGAGCTTGAAGACACAGCGTAGACACGTGTAGACCTAGTTCTTAACCATGTCCCATCCAGGCACAGCTTGAAGACACAGCGTAGACACGTGTAGACCTAGTTCTTAACCATGTCCCATCAGGCAGAGCTGAAGACACAGCGAGACACGTGTAGACCAGTTCTTAGCAATGTCCCATCCAGGCACAGCTGAAGACACAGTGCGGAGGCCGGCACTGTCACTGTGGTGGCTGCGACTTCACTCACACACCGTATGTGCTATCTCACATGGCCATGAATGTAGGAGACGAAGGACAACTAATACAGTTTTTGCATTTCTGACTTTTACAGTCAAACCAAGTACGTGGACTAACATAAATATACGCTGAAAAGTTTGAAAAAGCGAAAATCAAATTCCTCTGATAAAATTGCGCGATATGAACTGTTTGTGTAGCTAAACTAAGGGTTAAAACAACCTGTTTTAGTTGTCTGCGTGTGGGAGTGTGAGTGTGTGTGTGTAGTGTGTGTGTGTGTGTGTGTGTGTGTGTGTGTGTGTGTGTGTGTGTGTGAGGTGTGTGTGTGTGTGTGTGTCTGTGTGTGTGGTGACGGTGTGTGTGTGTGTGTGTGTGGGGGGGGGGGGGAGGTGACGGTGTGTGTTTGTGTGTGTTGTGTGTGTGTGTGTGTGTGTGTGTGTGTGTGTGTGTGTGTGTGTATGTGTGTGTGTGTGTGAGTGTGTGTGTGTGTGTGTGCGTGCGTGTGTGGTGTGCGTGTGTGTGTGTGTGTGTGTGTGTGATGTGGTGTGTGTGTGTGTGTGTGTGTGTGTGTGCGTGCGTGTGTGTGTGTGTGTGTTGTGTGTGTGTGTGTGTGTGTGTGTGTGTGTGTGTGTGTGTGTGCATCAATAACAGCATTAAGTACAAAAGCATAAGATGGAAAGCAATGAAATAAGATTGTACATTGCTGCGTTTACCAAATGAACTCAAGCTGTTTTGCGTAAAACTGAATACTACTCACACGCACGAGTGTCATTGGAGAAAATACTACTAATGAAGAAGGGTAGCAGAACAGAAAGGCGTTATTGGGTTTTACGGTCCAGTGTGCACTGCTGACGAGTGTTAATTAAGTCGCTTCTGCTTGAGAAACTACACACGTGGCCTCGCACAGTCTGTCCACATACACCTGAAACAACGAAGAGCATGCACAATAAACTAACTATGCAATACTCTCACGTTAAAACTAGGGATAGCCATGCAAAAGAAGTGCATCTGCGCTACCTACAGCATTTTGAAGATCATAGAAATCACCATGCTTTCTTTTTGAGGTTTGAAGTCTCTTTTCGTTGTGAAAGTGTTTCTGCGCTGTGGACAGGTGTATTTGGGATTTGCAGCAAGTAAGGCTTGTGATTTCTGAGTCTTGCAGCGTTAAGAAGACTTTTCACAGCCTTTAATGTTTTGGATAGATGAACTGCTCAGAATCAAACTTGAGTCAACTGTGATGAGTAATACACTGCTCATCATGGACTGTTGCATGTTTTTCACTCTGGTTTCTTTTATTGTTGACCTGTCGTTCATGTGGTGCTGTCCAGTCTCGTTTCTTTTATTGTTGACCTGTCGTTCATGTGGTGCTGTCCAGTCTCTGTTTCTTTTATTGTTGACCTGTCGTTCATGTGATGCCGTTCAGTCTCTGTTTGTTTTTTTAATTGTTGACCTGTCGTTCATGTGGTTGCCGTTCAGTCTCTGGTTTCTTTTATTGTTGACCTGTCGTTCATGTGATGCCGTTCAGTCTCTGGTTTCTTTTATTGTTGACCTGTCGTTCACGTGGTGATGTTCAGTCTATCGTTACCCTTCAGCTTTCTTTGGCCCCGTCTGAAAGCACGCTGTTAAAACAGTCAAATGTTTTACGGCATCATCTTCAAGATGCATTTTTGTTATCTTTATTTCAATATTCCCCAGAGATGCTTGGAATTTGTTTTAGTAATCGTTGTGTTCCTGTCTTCTGGAAATCTGTTGTCGGTACTTTCCTCTTTTCTGTCATCCTTCCCATACTGCTTTCCTCTTTTCTGTCATTCCTTCCCATACTGCTTTCCTCTTTCTGTCATTCTTCCCATACTGCTTTCTCTTTTCTGTCACGCCTTCCCATACTGCTTTCCTCTTTTCTGTCATTCCTTCCCATACTGCTTTCCTCTTTTCTGTCATTCCTTCCAATACTGCTTTCTTCTTTCTGTCATGCCTTCCCATACTGCTTTCCTCTTTTCTGTCATTCCTTCCCATACTGCTTTCCTCTTTTCTGTCATTCCTTCCCATACTGCTTTCCTCTTTTCTGTCATGCCTTCCCATACTGCTTTCCTCTTTTTTGTCATTCCTTCCCATACTGCTTTCCTCTTTTCTGTCATTCTTCCCATACTGCTTCTCTTTTCTGTCATTCCTTCCCATACTGCTTTCCTCTTTTCTGTCATTCCTTCCCATACTGCTTTCCTCTTTCTTACATCCCTTCCCATACTGCTTTCCTCTTTTCTGTCATATCCTTCCCATACTGCTTCCTCTTTTCTGTCATTCCTTCCCATACTGCTTTCCTCTTTTCTGTCATGCCTTCCCATACTGCTTTCCTCTTTTCTGTCATCCCTTCCCATACTGCTTCCTCTTTTTCTGTCATCCCTTCCCATACTGCTTTCCTCTTTTCTGTCATTCCTTCCATACTGCTTTCCTCTTTTCTGTCATGCCTTCCATACTGCTTTCCTCTTTTCTGTCATTCCTCCCCATACTGCTTTCCTCTTTTCTGTCATTCCTTCCCATACTGCTTTCCTCTTTTCTGTCATTCTTCCCATACTGCTTTTCTCTTTCTGTCATGCCTTCCCATACTGCTTTCCTCTTTTCTGTCATGCCTTCCCATACTGCTTTCCTCTTTTCTGTCATTCCTCCCCATACTGCTTTCCTCTTTTCTGTCATGCCTTCCCATACTGCTTTCCTCTTTTCTGTCATGCCTTCCCATACTGCTTTCCTCTTTCTGTCATTCCTTCCCATACTGCTTTCCTCTTTCTGTCATTCCTTCCATACTGCTTTCCTCTTTTCTGTCATGCCTTCCCATACTGCTTTCCTCTTTTCTGTCATGCCCCCCCCCCATACTGCTTTCCTCTTTTCTGTCATTCCTCCACATACTGCTTTCCTCTTTTCTGTCATTCCTTCCCATACTGCGTTCCTCTTTTCTGTCATTCCTTCCATACTGCTTTTCTCTTTTCTGTCATTCCTTCCCATACTGCTTTCCTCTTTTCTGTCATTTCTCCCCATACTGCTTTCCTCTTTTCTGCCATCCTACCCATACTGCTTTCCTTTTCTGTCATTCCTTCCCATACTGCTTCCCTCTTTTCTGTCATTCTCTTCCACATACTGCTTTCCTCTTTTCTGCCATTCCTACCATACTGCTTTCCTCTTTTCTGTCATTCCTTCCCATATGCTTCCCTCTTTTCTGTCATTCCTTCCCATACTGCTTTCCTCGTTTCTGTCATGCTTCCCATACTGCTTTCCTCTTTTCTGTCATCCCTCCCCATACTGCTTTCCTCGTTTCTGTCATGCCTTCCCATACTGCTTTCCTCTTTTCTGTCATTCATCCCATACTGCTTCCTCTTTTCTGTCATTCCTTCCCATAGTGCTTCCTCTTTTCTGTCATTCCTTCCATACTGCTTTCCTCTTTTCTGTCATGCCTTCCCATACTGCTTTCCTCTTTTCTGTCATGCCTTCCATACTGCTTTCCTCTTTTCTGTCATTCCTTCCCATACTGCTTTCCTCTTTTCTGTCATGCCTTCCCATACTGCTTTCCACTTTTCTGTCATGCCTTCCCATACTGCTTTCCTCTTTTCTGTCATGCCTTCCCATACTGCTTTCCTCTTTTCTGTCATTCCTTCCCATACTGTTTCCCTCTTTTCTGTCATTCCCTCCCATACTGCTTTCCTCTTTTCTGTCATTCCTTCCCATACTGCTTTCCTCTTTTCTTTCATGCCTTCCCATACTGCTTTCCTCTTTTCTGTCATTCATTCCCATACTGCTTTCTCTTTTGTGTCATTCCTTCCCATACTGCTTTCCTCTTTTCTGTCATTCCTTCCCATACTGCTTTCCTCGTTTCTGTCATTCCTTCCCTACTGCTTTCCTCTTTTCTGTCATTCCTTCCCATACTGCTTTCCTCTTTTCTGTCATTCCTTCCCATACTGCTTTTCTTTTATATCTGCTGTGCTCTCGTCTGCCTTGTGCCTTTATTGCCCTTTCATCTTTGGTGTTGCCAAGCTTTACAGTCTGCCTTGTGCCTTTATTGCCTTTCATCTTTGGTGCTGCCAACCTTTACAGATTGACTCATTATGACGTTGTTCATTGTTGTAATCCGAGACTAAGTTGTCGAAACCCACTCTGCTCAGAGCAATTTTCACATTTCGCTGCTTATTGTTTGGTTGGTTGGTTGGTTGGTCTTTGTTTGTTTGTTTGACTGACTGTAAACTAGAGAACCAATACGTTAGGATAATAATCCAGTGCTTCGACATGGCTCGATTTATTGCCTGAAGGGGGCAAGGGATTAGTTTTCTGAAAGTGTCTTACCATTTCTTAGTGCTGTCGTTGTGTAAGGACATCATTTCCTCTGAGTGGTAACAGACCGTGAGGTTGGTCACACTGTACCATTGGAGAGGAGAATGAACCTAAAATACCTGGTCATGTAGTTTGAATTTTTTTTTAACAAAGATCATTATTGTTGTCAGTTAGGAAACGACATAAACGGGTTCTAATCCATTTGGCCATTGACAACTACTGAAGAGGGTCTTGTTCATAGACTGTGAAACTCTTGTGAAGGAGATGGGGCAGACAGGTCGAGTTCCTAGTATCGCTGTCTGTCTTGTCTCATTTTGCATGGGACTGTAAAGGTTTACTCATTTAGAGGCTGTTACAGGTTTAAAGCGGGAATGAGGTCTAGTTCCTCTACTTCCAATGTGTGTATATAATGTTATACTGTCTTGTATTAAGAGAAATTCGGCTGTCAAGAAGTTAACGTGCTGGACTATTGTTTGTGAACTTCACGTAAATATACTTTACCGATTGATTTGCAGTGAAATTCTTATGAAGGCATGCTTCATCCTTGCCTTATCTGAACAATGTGAAGCTTGAAAATTGGAACAAATTTAAGGCAGTTTAGTGTTTTGACTTAATACCCAAATTTAACGGAATATTTGTCATCATGTGCAGTTTGTTTGGGTAATGTATACAAAAGGCTTATCTGTTGAGAAGATAAGTTCCAAGGAAATTAGCCAACATCTCGTCAACATGCGGAAACATTCCCGGAGACTGAGTTCAAATAACAGATAACCCCTCAAGCTCTCTTGTCGAATTCATCCTGATTGCTCACACAGAGAACGTTACCAACCCAAATCTTGTTTCCATACATGCTTTAGTGATTTTGTGACACCAGTGCTTCATGAAACTGGGAACACCAACAATTCCACACTCTGTCCACAGACAAGCACGGAATATATGTTGGATATTCCCTTTATTGACTCTCATTAGGTGCCAAATTACCTCACTCGGCGGGCACATTGATTCACATCTGTATCTCAGTAATAAGTCCACACCTATTTCACCAAGACTGACTGATTCCATTGAAAATTATCCAAAATAACATCAGGGAGACAAGAGAAATCCTCAAGAAACAAAACCTAAGATTTGACTGCATCCACTGTTGACAGTGCCCTATGCACAAAAGAAGCACGAATCGTGTATGGCAACAGTCACGTGTCGTCACTGAAGTGTGGGTTTCTCCATAGAACAAGTCTGTGCTGAAACATCTCCACCGTGAAATTCGTCTCCCTTTAAAAAAGTGCCTCTCATTCTATTTTCCTAGAGCACACGTTTCTAATGATAAACGTCTTATATACTTTCATGAACTGTTTGATGGCTGCGTCAGGGTCCCACTGGTGCCTACCTCACTGCAGGGTCCACCCACATCTTCATGACGGCATGGTCCACCCACGTCATCCTGACTGCAGGGTCCACCCACGTCATCCTGACTGCAGGGTCCACCCACATCTTCCTGACTGCAGGGTCCACCCACACTTTCCTGACTGCAGGGTCCACCCACACATTCCTACTGCAGGGTCCACCCACACTTTCCTGACTGCAGGGTCCACCCACATCTTCCTGACTGCAGGGTCCACCCACATCTCCTGACTGCAGAGTCCACCACATCTTCCTGACTGCAGGGTTCACCCACACTTTCCTGACTGCAGGGTCCACCCACCACTTTCCTGACTGCAGGGTCCATCCACATCTTCCTGACTGCAGGGTCCACCCACACTTTCCTGACTGCAGGGTCCACCCACATCTTCCTGACTGCAGGGTCCCCACATCTTCCTGTACTGCAGGTTCACCCACATCTTCCTGACTGCAGGGTCCACCCACACTTTCCTGACTGCAGGGTCCACCCACATCTTCCTGACTGCAGGGTCCACCCACATCTTCCTGACTGCAGGGTCCACCCACATCTTTCTGACTACAGGGTCCTCTCACATCTTCCTGACTGCAGGGTCCACCCACATCTTCCTGACTGCAGGGTCCTCCCACATCTTTCTGACTACAGGGTCCTCTCACATCTTCCTGACTGCAGGGTCCACCCACATCTTTCTGACTACAGGGTCCACCCACATCTTCCTGACTGCGGGTCCACCCACATCTTCTTGACTGCGGGTCCACCCACATTTTTCTGACTGCAGGGTCCACCCACATCTTCCTGACTGTATGGTCCACCCACATTTTCCTGACAGCAGGGTCCACCAACATTTTCCTGACTGCAGGTCCACCCACATGTTCCTAACTGCTGGATCCACCCACATCTTCCTGACTGCAGGATCCACCTACATCTTCCTGACTGCAGGATCCTCCCACATTTTTCTGACTGCAGGGTCTTCTCACATCTTTCTGACTGCAGGGTCCTCTCACATCTTTCTGACTGCAGGGCCACCCACATCTTCCTGACTGCAGGATCCTCCCACATCTTCCTGACTGCAGATCCTCCCACATCTTTCTGACTGCAGGATCCACCCACATCTTCTGACTGCAGGGCCACCCACATCTTCTTGACTGCAGAGTCCCACCACATCTTCCTGACTGCGAGTCCACCCACATCTTCCTGACTGCAGGGTCCACCCACAACTTCCTGACTGCAGATCCACCCACATCTTCCTGACTGCAGGATCCACCCACATCTTCCTGACTGCAGAGTCCACCCACATCTTCCTGACTCCAGGGTCCACTCATATCTTCCTGACTGCAGCTCCACCCACATCTCCTGACTGCAGGATCCACCCACATCTTCCTGACTGCAGGGTCCGCCCACATATCGGCATTCCACGGTGGTTCTCAGCTGTGTGGAAATGTCAGCACTATCATGATGTTTTCCACCATGGCCACCAGTCCAACTGAAGGTATGAACACTTGTTGTAGCAGATCGAAACCAAAATGGTACTTCAGAACCCTGCGACATAATTTCAATATTGCTATTTCAGATTGTTCTTCTTGTAAGGCCCAGTCCTCATCTGTGCTATCCACACTGAGGTACAATGGAAGAGATCTCTCTGTGCCATCCACACTGAGGTACAATGGAATATATCTCTGTGCCATCCACACTGAGGTCAATGGAAGGGATCTCTCTGTGCCATCCGCACTGAGGTACATGGAAGGGATCTCTCTGAGCTATCCACACTGAGGTACAATGTAAGGGATCTCTCTGTGCCATCCACACTGAGGTACAATGGAAGGGATCTCTCTGTGCCATCCACACTGAGTGCAATGGAAGGGATCTCTCTGTGCCATCCACACTGAGGTACAATGGAAGGGATATCTCTGTGCCATCCACACTGAGGTACAATGGAAGGGATCTCTCTGTGCATCCACACTGAGGTACATATGGAAGGGATATCTCTGTGCCATCCACACTGAGGTACAATGGAAGGGATATCTCTGTGCCATCCACACTGAGGTACAATGGAAGGGATCTCTCTGTGCCATCCACACTGAGTACAAGGAAGGGACTCTCTGTGCCATCCACACTGAGGTACAATGGAAGGGATATCTCTGTGCCATCCACACTGAGGTACAATGAAAGGGATCTCTCTGTGCCATCCATACTGAGGTACAATGGAAGGGATCTCTCTGTGCCATCCACACTGAGTACAATGGAAGGATCTCTCTGTGCCATCCACACTGAGGTACAATGGAAGGGATCTCTCTGTGCCATCCACACTGAGGTACAATGGAAGGGATCTCTGTGCTATCCACACTGCGTACAAAGGAAGGGATCTCCGTGCTATCCACACTAAGGTACAATGGAAGGGATCTCTGTGCCATCCACACTGAGGTACAATGGAAGGGATCTCTCTGTGCCATCCAAACTGAGATACAATGGAAGATATCTCTGTGCCATCCACACTGAGGTACAATGGAAGGGATCTCTCTGTGCCATCCACACTGAGGTACAATGGAAGATATCTCTGTGCCATCCACACTGAGGTACAATGGAAGGGATATCTCTGTGCCATCCACACTGAGGTACAATGGAAGGATATCTCTGTGCCATCCACACTGAGGTACAATGAAGGGATCTCTCTGTGCCATCCACACTGAGGTACAATGGAAAGGATCTCTCTGTGCCATCCACACTGAGGTACAATGGAAGGGATCTCTCTGTGCCATCCACACTGAGATACAATGGAAGATATCTCTGTGCCATCCACACTGAGGTACAATGGAAGAAAATCTCTGTGCCATCCACACTGAGGTACAATGGAAGGGATCTGTCTGTGCCATCCACACTGAGGTACAATGGAAGGGATCTCTCTGTTCCATCCACACTGAGGTACAATGGAAGATATCTCTGTGCCATCCACACTGAGGTACAATGGAGGGTATCTCTGTGCCATCCACACTGAGGTACAATGGAAGATATCTCTGTGCCATCCACACTGAGGTACATGGAAGATATCTCTGTGCCATCCACACTGAGGTTCAATGGAAGGGATCTGTCTGTGCCATCCACACTGAGGTACAATGGAAGGGATCTCTCTGTGCCATCCACACTGAGGTACAATGGAAGGGATATCTCTGTGCCATCCACGCTGAGGTACAATGGAAGGGATCTCTGTGCCATCCACACTGAGGTACAATGGAAGGGAATTTCGTGCCAATCCACACTGAGGTACAATGGAAGGGATCTCTCTGTGCCACCCACACTGAGGCACAATGGAAGGGATCTCTCTGTGCCATCCACACTGAGGTACAATGGAAGGGATATTTCTGTGCCATCCACACTGAGGTACAATGGAAGGGATCTCTGTGCCATCCACACTGAGGTACAATGGAAGGGATCTCTCTGAGCCATCCACACTGAGGTACAATGGAAGGGATCTCTGTGCCATCCACACTGAGTACAATGGAAGGGATCTCTCTGTGCCACCCACACTGAGGTACAATGGAAGGGATCTCTCTGTGCCACCCAACTGAGGTACAACGGAAGGGATTCTCCTGTGCCACCCACACTGAGGTACAATGGAAGGGATCTCTCTGTGCCACCCACACTGAGGTACAATGGAAGGGATCTGTCTGTGCCACCCACACTGAGTACAATGGAAGGGATATCTCTGTGCCATCCACACTGAGGTACAATGGAAGGGATCTCTCTGTGCATCCACACTGAGGTACAATGGAAGGGATATCTCTGTGTCATCTACACTGAGGTACAATGGAAGATATCTCTGTGCCATCCACACTGTGGCACAATGGAAGGGATCTCTCTGTGCTATCCACACTGAGGCACAATGGAAGATATCTCTGTGCCATCCACACTGAGGCACAATGGAAGGGATCTCTCTGTGCTATCCACACTGAGGTACAATGGAAGAGATCTCTTTGTGCTATCCACACTGAGGTACAATGGAAGAAATCTCTGTGCATCCACACTCAGGCACAATGGAAGGCATTCTCTGTGCCATCCACACTGAGGTACATGGAAGGGATCTCTACCTGTCTCCTTCTGTAGACTCCCTTGAAGTCAGGTCTATGCCTTCAAGCTCTCTCTCTCTCAACTGTTCTGCCCCAGGTTTTATTTGTTGTTGAGTTGTCTGCTGTCTCTTTTCTTCCTGCAATTTACAGCGTAGAACTGTTCTGGGCAGTCAGTGGCGTGGTATACGTCCCCACCATGTCCATCTGCAGACTGTCTCTGGCATTGTCAAGGTTCTGCCCTGCATCAGAGATCTAAAACTGGACATGGTCCTCGCCCAGACGTTTACACACACACACACACACACACACACCACACACACACACACACACAATACACACACACACACACCACACACACACACACACACACACACACACACACACACACACACACACACACACACACCACCACGCGCGCGCGCGCGCACACATGCACGCACGCGGTCGGGCTCTCACCATGTACTATCTATTTATCTATCTATGTATCGGTCTACCATCTATCTATGTATCCATCTATCTATCGGTCTATCTAGCACCCATTCATCCATCCATTCATCCATCTCTCTATCTGTCTATGTATCTATCTATGTATCTATGTATCTATCTATCTATCTATCTAGATGGATAGACGGAAAAGACAGGATATATTGAAACAACGAAACGAACATGTACATAAACATAAAGCGAGAAGATGGTGCACATAAAATTTCGAAAGGACAAAACAATTAGCATACAACCAAAACACTGAACAGACTGTGTGTATTTATATCCATGTCTGTCCGTTTGATCTATACTTAGATCATAGAGCGGCTGTGTGCTGTCTCTGTAACATTTAGATCTAATTTATACAAACGCTTTTACTCAAACACGTGATGTTCATATTTGTATGGTTTCTGTATTTTTGTGGTTTGCTTAATCAATCTTATTTTTTGCGGAGAAAAGAATACCCACTGGTGCATGTACATGGTTCGTCCGCACTGATAGTACTACAGTACAAGTTGCTCAATTATTTTTTTCGCAGAAAATCTACCCACTGGTACATGTATTGTACTTGGTCAGCATTGATATACTAGATTTCCATACTGGTGGATTCTAGCGCGAACAGACTGCGGTAATTTAGGCTGAAGTAATTTCGGTATTTTAGACTTAAGATATTGTTTGACATTTCCGTCTTTTCATGAAAGTGATCTGATATGATATTCTACATTTACCTTATTGCGATTTTTTAGGCTGAAAGGCTGAAGTAATTTCAGTATTTTAGACTCAAGATATTGTTGACATTCCGTCTTTCATGAAAATTGATCTGATATGATATTCTACATTTACCTTATTGTGATATTTTAGAAATACGCACCATGAATTTTTGTTCTGTTTTGCAAGGAAGAAAAGAATCTTCTGTTTTTTAATATGAATTCAACAATACATATGCACGTTTTTGTTTACGTTGTCGTTTATTTGGGAGTTCAGGCCATAGGACACACTATGACCACTCAAACAGTGGCAAAACGTGGGTATTGATCCGTGACTAAAAACTCCCTAGGAGACGGACGTTCCGGGAAACAAAGCTTGACTCGCTGGAGCCGTGCCAATTGGCCGTCTAGTGTTTGGACGATGAAATGCGTTCAGTGAGGGAGGATGGGGAAGGGGACAACACTCTCTCCCTCCCCTACTTCGTAAGTCCACGTCCTGGCGTGACGACGTTTTCTTGAATCGATTTGACAAACACTTGCACTTCGTCATTTGAGCTTGTTCACTCTCGGAGGTTGCCCTTGAAGGCAGTGTTCTTCAACACTCCCCACATTTCATTTTCAGACCATTTTTAGTCTACTGTTTCGCTCAAAGTCCTATCGTCCGCTTCTTGCGACCTTTCATTAAAATTTAAAACAATCACAGTTTCATATCTGCAAGAGGATACTAACTCGATTCGAGAGTTCCTTTTGCTTTATAGGAAGGAGTATGTCAGCAGACCCACAGGCAGCTAGGCCTGATGAGCTCTTCACAGAGTGAAACAGACCACCAGAGCTAGCCTGATGCGCTCTTCACAGAGTGAAACAGACCACCAGGTAGCTAGCCTATGAGCTCTTAACAGAGTGAAACAGTACCACCAGTAGCTAGCCTGATGAGCTCTTCACAGGTGAAACAGACCACCATGTAGCTAGCCGATGGCTCTTCACAGGGTGAAACAGACCATCAGGTAGCTAGCCTGATGAGCTCTTCACAGGGTGAAACAGACCACCAGGTAGCTAGCCTGATGAGCTCTTCACAGGGTGAAACAGACCACCAGGTAGCTAGCCTGATGAGCTCTTCACAGGGTGAAACAGACCACCAGTAGCTAGCCTGATGAGCTCTTCACAGGGTGAAACAGACCACAGGTAGCTAGCCTGATGAGCTCTTCACAGGGTGAAACAGACCACCAGGCAGCTAGCCTGATGAGCTCTTCACAGGGTGAAACAGACCGCCAGGTAGCTAGCCTGATGAGCTCTTCACAGGGTGAAACAGCTGACGCCTGCTGGTCCTGCTGACCTGTGCTTTGGAGGAACGATGGAAATATCACAGCAGTCAGCAGAGGAGGGTTACTTTTCACATGTCGCCTTCCCCTTCAACACTAGTCGGTCTTCCAACATTATGTGATTAAGTGGAATGGATTTCAATGCTTGCTCCACGCGGTGTGAGGAAATTGAAGGTATATGGACCCACCAGCCGCCGTGGCGAAGTGGTTAGCGTCGCGGACTCCCGGCTGGGAGGTCGTGGGCTCGAATCCCATCAGAGTCATGTGGGTTTTTTCTGACCCGACCGGCTCCTGCCCAGAGTTGAGTTTGCTGCGGACTCAGTTGGGAAGACTGGGACTACATACTCTAGTTTCATCCACTTAATGGACGCGTTTCTGAGAGTGTTGCTCAAATTTCCTGACCAACACTGCAGGTGTCTGTATCTCTCGGGCCTGGTTGACGCCGGGACATATTACGAAAGGAAGCGTAGAGTACAGCCCTGTCATGCAGTCTCAGACCGGAATGGAATTCCGTAGCATCATCTTCATCATCCTCATTCTCATCGATCAGCATAAAAAAAGTCTCAAATCTGTGGCCCTTCGTGCCCTGCTCTCATGCTGACCTCAATTCCGATGTCCTCTCCACGTCTGTGGCCTTGGTTTGGTTCCGTCGGGATCATCGGTATCGGCGAGTCCATGGGGGCTGTCGTTGGAAGGACGTGGTGGCGCCCTCCGGAGCGAGAGCTCACTCACGCCGGCTCCGCGACTATACAATTATTGTCGTCAGTAGGGGGCTTAGTAGGTATGTTAGATCAGAACAGGCACAACTGAACACCACTAAAGTAACTCGGCAGCAGTGCAGTGTCTCCTCCGGTGGGTTGCCTCTTGGGGGCTGTCGTTGGAAGGACGTGGTGGCGCCCTCCGGAGCGAGAGCTCACTCACGCCGGCTCCGCGACTATACAATTATTGTCGTCAGTAGGGGGCTTAGTAGGTATGTTAGATCAGAACAGGCACAACTGAACACCACTAAAGTAACTCGGCAGCAGTGCAGTGTCTCCTCCGGTGGGTTGCCTCTTGACGACTTGACATTGACTGCTTCCTGGTGATTGCCGGTGTCGGGGCTGCGGCGGGGCCGACCGGGCTGTGGCTGTGGACGGGGTGTCGGAATGAGCGGCGTGGGTGCACTGCAGGTGGCGCAGAAGTTGAGACAGCAAAAAAAAAAAGTATATGGACCCAGACAGACAGAGAGAGAGAGAGAGAGAGAGAGAGAGAGAGAGAGAGAGAGAGAGAGAGAGAGAGAGAGAGAGAAAGAGAGAGACGCACACACATACACACACACACAAACAGAGAGAGAGAGAGAGATCGAGACAGACAGACAGACAGAGACAGACAGATAGACAGAGACAGACAGATAGACAGAAAGACTGAGAGACACACAGAGAGAGGAAGACAAAGAGAGAGAGAGAGCGAGACACACACACACACACACACACACACACACACACACACACACACACACACGCCGCGCGCGCGCGCGCGCGCCGCGCGCGCACAGAGAGAGGCAAGCAATCGCCTCGATTTGACCGATTAGGAGGGCAGGTTATTTACCAGAAAGGGTCCTCAACAACAGGCCTTCTTTTCCTTGTGAGGGGCCTCAAGGACTTTTAGATAAACAGACAGGCAGACAGATAGACAGGTAGACAGACAGACAGGAAGATAGATAAATTTTGTGATGTGATAAGTGTGTGCGTTTGTCCTTGTGCACATGTATCTCTTCTCAACAGATCGACGGGTTCACAAAATTCATCCGTCTGCATCTTTGAAGCATATAATTATATGCATAACAAACAGGACATACACACCTCAAAGTATAGACAGAGTCCAACATACATAGGACCTTTTCATTTTTTTTCTTCCGAGAAACGTCTTGGGTAGGTAGTCTATGTGTTTACAGCTATAAACTGAAACAAAACGCTTCTCATTTTCACTTTTTCATTTTGTGCTAAACAAAATCATAATATGTTTCAATAACCGAGCTTTGTGTTGTAAACTGCTGTGGTTTTTGCAAATCTCTCCCTTCTGTTTCTTGTTGATTTCAGTTGCACATGCAGGCCTACAATGCGTATTTAATTGATCTTGATAGTTATAACCACATTCTTTTCAAAACTATTTCTAGCCTTGATTGATTTCAGCGCCTATGGCTGAATGATGGAACAAAATGTAACTGGCAAACAGACTGTTTTAATTGTGTGTGTGTGTGTGTGTGTGTGTGTGTGTGTGTGTGTGTGTGTGTGTGTGTGTGTGTGTGTGTGTGTGTGTGTGTGTGCCATCCCCTGGATCAAGGTGTCACATATCTCCCCTGATCAAAACATGATCGCCTGTGTATCGTGCCCTTTATCGTTCAGTCTGCTGGATCGTTTACTGAAAAACTAATTGCGATCCAATCTTTTCAGAGTAGGTGAGTCAACTGACATTATATTTATCACTGGAACCAGGCTAAGACTGAGCATGGATGAGGGGAGGTGTGTGGAGCTGATGTCATCATGGTATTCCATGAGGTCTATTCCTCCTCCTCGTCGTGGTGGCAGACTCTTCATAAAACAGGAGATTCCCTGGGCAAATCCCTTGCCTTGAACACATCACCCCTTCCCTTTACTCTTCATAAAACAGGAGATTCCCTGGGCATCTCCTTTGCCCTGAACACATCCCCCCCTTCCCTTTACTCTTCATAAAACAGGAGATTCCCTGGGCATCTCCCTTGCCTTGAACACATCACCCCTTCCCTTTACTCTTCATAAAACAGGAGATTCCCTGGGCATCTCCCTTGCCCTGAACAGATCCCTCCCTTCCCTTTACTTTCATAAAACAGGAGATTCCCTGGGCATCTCCCTTGCCCTGAACAGATCCCTCCCTTCCCTTTACTCTTCATAAAACAGGAGATTCCCTGGGCATCTCCCTTGCCTTGAACACATCACCCCTTCCCTTTACTCTTCATAAAACAGGAGATTCCCTGGGCAACTCCCTTGCCTTGAACACATCCCTCCCTTCCCTTTACTCTGCATCGAAGGGGTACACATTTTTCTTGCATCACATCACAAATATCTCCATTTCCATTGTTTTCCTCCACGTCGAAGGAATAGACTGAAGAAATAGGAATGTTTCGACGAATATTTCCAGATCTACTGCATCATTGCAGTGGTCTGTCAGGTGGCTGCATTGGTCCAGGAGGATGTCAACTTCCATCACAACGAGCCGCAAAAAAACAGCCAGTGCAAATCTCTTCAGCTGACTGATCGTGTTCAACCTCACTCAGTCTGTCAGCTCATTCACTAATGTCTGTGGTCTAGGGACGTGAGGGAAGAAAAATTTCCACAGATCTAAAAGTGAACTCCAGCATCAGAAAGAGGAAAAACGTTATAAACATATGATGCAAAATGGTATGTGAATCAGACATCTAAAAAGACCAAAGTTATGATTTTGAGGAGATTAAATGTTGACCATGCATCTGAAAAGACCAAAGTTATGATTTTGAAGAGATTAAATGTTGACCTTTTTTTCTGAAAAAACTAAAGTTATGATTTTGAAGAGATTAAGTGTTGACCCTCTGTTTTGGCGTCAGCCCGCTATTGCGCGGGCCCGCTATTGCGCGACAGTGTAGGGTTAGGGTTAGGGTTAGGGTTAGTGTAGGGTTAGGGTTAGGGTTACGGTTAGGGTTAGGGTTAGGGTTAGCGGGCCGCGCAATATCGAGCCATAGCCGGCCGCGCAATAGCGGGCCCGCGCAATAGCGGGCCCGCCCTCTATTTTTACCAGTTGAAATGTACTTGAGGTTTGTGAGTGTAAAACATGGTCTATGAATGCATACTGTGGTGGGGTCCCCCCCCCCCCCCCAAAAAAAAAAAAAAAAAAAAAAAAAAAAAAAACAAACAAACTAAAGTCGCAAGAAGTTACGTCAATAGACAAAAGGTGACAGACAAACAGCTCGAGTTACTATGGCTATTGCATCTCTCTGATCCACCACCACAGTGAGAAACAGATACGACTGAACGTGGTAATTCACATGAAATCGGGTAGAGACTGGCAAAAGAGAAAAATCTACATTAACAAGATCTAAATCAGTCAATCTTTTTTTTTTTCTTTTTCATTTCGCGCTGGCGAAGTTAAGGCGCTCTCTGGAACTAGGCCTAACCTTCTACCTCTGTGCTCCACACAAAATTCGCCAGAACAAAGCAGTTTGCAGAAATCTCTTTCCACTACGTCACACTGCCTTCGTTTCTCTTCCATCATGTGCGAGTCATATGCAATGACTCCCTGCCAGGCTCTGCTAGCGGCGCACAACCGCCATGTCAGTCACATGTGCAGAGGGTCGGCGAGAAGTGGCACCAAACTCAAGATTTGCACAGATCTGGAAGGAAGGTTGGACAGGTCTCTTCTAGATTTAGGACCTGTCTGAATGAGTCAGTGGAAAAAAACACAAACATCTGCGTTCAAGACACACCCGGTTGACCATCCGACTTGACAAAATCCGGATAAGTCTATCGGATTTCTATGAATTGTATAGGCCGTCTATCCATGTATAGCTTCTATACGGCGATGCTTCAATCTAGGGAAAGGCGTCAACTCAGAGGAAATGTTTTGCAATGCAGGACATCAGATTAAATGTTTTAAACATACAGAGGAATTACAGGGGTTTCAATTCAGTCATCTATAACTGTGTATTCCACACAGTCTTCTCCAGCAGCGAATAAACTTCACATTCACCGCACTTTGGTTGTCTTGACTGTGTTTTAGTTCCATGTGGTACACAGGCCATAGTAAAGTAATGGAACAGAACCAAACCCTAATGAAATTCTTAGCCTATATGATTACGTTTTTTAACACAAGTCTTACACAAGTCTTACGTAAAAAAAAAATGACGTCAAAATGAATTCACATAGTTCGTCCTTACAAAACAATTCAAGATTTAAACTTGGAGGTCTTTCCAAACATAAAAAGGAAAGGGAAAGGAAAAAAGCATGCAGATTTCTTTTATTCAAAATGAAACGTAATGTGTTGTTATCTATAGCTCTCCTTCTACATTGGCGTTATTGACCAGTTGGAATGGCCTGTGTCGAGATGACGTCACTAAGTGCCGGGAAGAGTTATCGTTCGTTCTTGGGGGCTGAACCAATGCCACGAACGCGTTCTGGAAGCAGACTTACGCACGCTCCGCGTTGGTTGCAGAAGGAAAATATATAGTAAAAGAAGGAACTTCAAGTGCAAGATGGTCAAAAATTGTTGCGTGAAAGGCTGTCACAATAAACAAAGTCGCGAAAAAGATAGGCGTTATTTCAGCATACCGACCGTAGTAACAACGAAGGGGAAGATCATCGAAGACCTAACAACGAGGAGACGGAGAGAATGGGTGGCACAACTTCGACTCAAGGCCGTTACATTTGGGTCTGACACTTCCAACAGATCTGTTTGCTCCGACCACTTTGTAAATGGTACGGTTTTTGTGGGTGCTGTATGTCTGTTTATCTCTGTATGTCTGTTTGTTTTCCGTGCACACACAATCTGCAGAGACAGTCTACTTTCGCTTTAGATCTCTCTCTTTCCTCTGTGTCGCCGTCTCCTTTGTGAACCGGATGCCTCGTCTGCGTGCAGCAGAAGGCAGCTGAGGGGAAAACATTTTATGTAGGACTTTTTTTTAATGTTTTTGCCACTTGATCTTTTAAGTCTTAGATCAGTTACGGGGGCATGTAAATCACTGAAATAAGAAAAGAACGTTCAAAGGATATAATAATATTTTCATTGATAGACAGATGAGTGACATGTGCTTCTGTCCTTCTTTAAAGTAATCTTCTACGTTGACTCCACCTTATCCTAGTTTGTGTTTGATTGTGCGTGTGCACCCACGTGTGTGCGTGCACACACACACACACACACGTGTGTGTGTGTGTGTGTGTGTGTGTGTGTGTGTGTGTGTGTGTGTGTGTGTGTGTGGGGTGTGTGATACTTAAAATACTGGTATAAGTTTTAAATATATGTGAAGAGTATTTTCTTCATTTGCATCTTTTTTCAGTTTTGTTTTTGTTTTTTGATTGTATGTTTCTTTGTTTGTCTAAAAGTTTTAAGGCCTATTTCAGGTGAAATCCCATCTCATTCATTTGAAACTTTTTGAAGTATGGAACTTATTTTCTGTGATCAATTTTCATTTTGTTACTGATCTGTTTTGTAATGTATTGCAGGAGTGAAGGCTTACATTATGGATGTCACCAACCCCAGCTGGAAACGAACTCTGAAGCTGGGATATGAGGCCTACAAAGAACTGAAAGGAAATAGGTATGAGAGGCATCAAAACAGAAACAGTAACAAGCAGTTAAAGACAACAACAACAAGTGATGAAGTTACTGAAGTGGAAACAGATGCACATTTTGGAGGACATTCTGTGTACTGATGACACTGAAACCAGTGTAAATGAACTGACAGTTCAGTCACCACCACCTGACAGTGATGAGTTTGGGACGTTTTGTCAGACCGAGTCACAAACGAGCAGCCTAACAGTAAAAGAGGAACAGTTAATGAGAGGTGAACTGAGCAGACTGACTCAGGAAAACCTGCAACTGAAAGAGGCCCTTGCCAGCAAAAAAATGACTCTGCAGTCTCTGCACGATCAAGACGACACAGTCAAGTACTTCACAGGACTGACTGACTTTTCAGCACTGTCAGTCCTGTTTGGTTTTCTGGCTTCTCATATGCCCCAGAATACAAGACGAGCTCTCACTCACTTCCAAGCTTTGATGTTGACTTTGATCCATATGAGACTGAATACTCCTTTGAAACACCTGGCCTACATCTCCTGTGTGTCAAGATCCACTGCCTCCAAAGTATTTCATGAAACAATACATGTTCTGTACTACAGGCTCAATGCACTGGTGTTCTGGCCAGACAGACATAGTATTCACACAAGTTTGCCTGTTCAGTTTAAGGGGTATCCATGGCGACGAGTTGTGTCAATAATTGACTGCTTTGAAATATTCATTGAGAGGCCTTCCAGTTCGGACACAAGTGCACTGACATGGTCAAATTATAAACACAACAACACAATCAAATATCTCATTTCAATTACACCTCAGGGACACATTTCTTTTATATCCAAGGGATGGGGTGGCAGGGCTAGTGACAAAAAAGTTTGTGAAGGGAGTGGATACTTGAGCAATCTCCTCCCAAATGACATTGTTTTGGCAGACAGAGGTTTTGATATTGCTGAGCTGGTAGCAATGCAAGGGGCTGAAGGGAAAATTCCTGCTTTCACAAAAGGTAAACTTCAACTCAGTGCAATAGAAATTGAATCAACAAGAAATTTAGCACGCTTACGAATTCATGTTGAACGTGTGATTGGGATGGTAAGCAGCAAATACACAATTCTTAGCAGCACCATTCCCATAGAACTACTGTTTACTCGTACTGGGGAACAAGTAACAACTCTAGATAAAATTGTGACTGTGTCATGTGCTCTGGTTAACATGTGTCCTATTGTTACATAAAAAGAAGTGATACCAATATTTTGCATCAGTTGTAAAGTTATTTTTAGGGCGAAACATGCTTTCAGTATTAGCAGAAGCGACAAAAAGACAATACCTTACACACACACACACACACACACACACACACACACACACACACACACACACACACACACACACACAACACACACACACACACACACACACACACACACACACACACACACACACACACACACACACCAAGCTTACAAGAACTTGTTCAACTATTCCAGTCATTTAATAAGCGCAAGAAAAGTCGCTTCTCACAATCAGCTGACACATGAAATCATGCACAATCAACTCTTATAGTGATGCAGTGAATAATACATGAAAAACAATTTCCAGCCAGAAATACATTTTTAGAAATAAAGCGTGCACACACACACACACACACACACACACACACACACACACACACACACACACACACACACACATACACACACACACAGCTTACACCAGTTTCTTCTATCTCTGTCACTAAATGACCACAAGAAGCCTTCAGACTTTTGTAGGCTTTGAATTCTTCCGTAGTGTACGCGCTCGTACCGAAAACAAAATAATTAACGATGCTAATGTAGGTCACTGCAGGAAGGTCGTCTGGGTGCGCAGACCACGATTGCCTTGGGATTTCGTATGGATCAACTCCATCGATGTCCAGAATTTTTTAATAGTATTTTTTTTTTCACTTGGATTAAGCTTTTGAGCGTATCTCAAGGCAGAAGTTGCGTTAGTTTGCACTGTGGCGTCCATGTCGACCAAGTCGGAAACCCCCAAGGAAGGGAAGTAACTCTTTGTTACATTTCGACCTCGACACAGTCCATAGACTCTGTGTCCAGATCATGAACCAGCAGACTTGTCTAAAAAAAATAAGTGTGCCGCCCGTAAGGTAAGGTAAGGTAAGGTAATGTTGCTTATAGCCCAACTGACCGCAAGGAGCCATATCAGGGCTGTCGCTACGTTAAAGTCAACTCACAAGTCATTCATGCAGACACAACACTTTAAAATACATGTTCTAAAAACCCACCCGAAATTTTGTTTAAAATCTTTCCACTATGAAATCTCAGATCCGATGAAAAATGTTGATCTCTTTCAAGAATTCAAAGATCGCATCAGGTGGAACATCTCTGAGCAAGGTTTATGGAATCATCTGTGAAATGTTTGTGTCTCACATCGTGCAAGCCCCAACACTGTAAAAGAATATGTTTCATTGTAAGTGGTACATGACATGGAATGCACGACGGAGCTTCTTCACTCTTTAAAGGTATGAATGAGTGAAAATATGAACGGCCAGTGTGCAGCTGGCATAGAACCGTTTCGTCTTTGCGACCACCTGAGTTAGATGAAAGGAACTCTTTTAGGGTTGGACGGATCTGAAAGAGTTTGTTATCCGTCTGTGTATTCCAATCGTCCTGCCAGAGGTCTCTGACATGATCGTAAACTTTTGGTTTTTGATCTGTGTAGGGGATAAATATGTTAGACAGTTTCCCTGTTGTGGCATTCTTGGTCAAACGATCAGCCATTTCATTCCCTCCAATGCCAACATGACCGGGAACCCAAGCTAGAACAATGCTGTGACCTTCGCTTTCAACATGGTAAAAGATTTTTAAAAAGTGTAGAAGTTCGGGATGATGGAGGTTACGGCCAGCTATCGCCTCCAAAGCTGACAGTGAATCAGACAAAATCAGAAACTTCTTGTTTGTGGATTAAGAGATTATCTTCAGTGCTAGAACCAGGGCTGAAAGTTCAGCAGAGTAAACAGAAGCATCTGATGGAGTATGTTCTAATAATACTTGAGAAGGAGCACCAGGGCAATCGGCTGCACAGGCCACTCCATCTTCAGACTTGGATCCGTCAGTGAATATTTTCTGAAAGGATGGGAATTTTGAACAGAGATTGGCAAACAATGCGTTGTATGCCAGAGAGCTGGTGGATTCTTTGCGAAAAGCTGCAAGATCAAAGCGAATTTCTGGTGTGAAAAAGGTCCACGGAGGCTTATCTGGAAACTTGGAGAAGTCAGACACAACTCCTAGATCAAGACCTGCATTCTGCGCATAAGGCTGCATACGAAGACCAAACAGAGGAATACAGTTAGGATTTTTTTTCAAATTTACTTTGAAACTGAGGTTAAAAACACAGTCATAGGCAGGTTTTTCCGGTTCAGAGAACAGTCTGAGATAGTAGTTCAAGGACAGTTTCAGCCTGCGGTTGGATAACGAGGGTTTACCTGCCTCTGCATACAGGCTGTACACAGGGTGGTGTGGAATGCTCCAAGACAAAAACGAAGTCCTTGATGGTGAATAGAGTCGAAGAGTTTAAGGTAACAGGGTCTTACAGAGCCGTACACATCACAACCATAGTCCAGTTTAGAATGCACCACGGCTCTATAGAGGTGCAGCAAAGTTTTCTTATCAGCGCCCCAGTCAGTGTGTGCTACGACCCGCAGAATGTTCAGAGCTTTCTGGCAAGAAGCTTTTTTTAGGTTTTTAATGTGATTAAGCGAGTTGAGTTTTTGGTCAAAAAATAACTCCTAGAAATTTGACCTCTTTTACAGCTGGAATGGGAAAGACTTCCCTGTTTGGATTTCAGGATCTGCAAAAAACTGACGAAAATTATGGAAGTGAATGCACTGTGTCATAGTAGCAGAAAAGTGATGCCATTTTCTTCCACCCACTGATGAATTTTATCCACACAAAGCTGGAGCCTGCGCTGAACATTCGGGTACAAGCTTCCAGTTGCATAGACGGCAAAACCATCCACAAACAATGAGCAGTCGGTACCCTGTTGAACTGACTTAACAATGACTTGAAAATATAAAGGTTAAGAAAAAGGGTCCCTTTGGAGAACTCTTCCAACGTTCGTGCTGTAAGCACTTGGTCACGAAGTGAAGTGTTGAGGTTGTAGGGGAAGCTGGCAGGTTTCTTGTGACCACTTTTCAGCCAAAAAGGTAGGGGAGGGGGTGGGGAAAAGGTGAACTGTATTAATATGGTCAAAAAAAGGGGGTTTGGGGGAAGGTGGGAGGGGGGAGGATCATCTGGGCGGTGGTTTTCAGAGAAAGGGGAGGGGGGGTGGTAAGGAAAACTTGGTATAGAACATGGGGGGGGGGGGGGGGTGGGCAGGAGGGGGGGGGAGAAGGGGGGGGGGGTTGCAGCTTGAGAAACAATTTTTTATTCCCTGACATTGAGTCCAAAGGACTCAAAGTGCCAAGGCGTTGTATTAGCTGGCTTTCATAAAATTTTGCGGTATTGGGCCTCTTTTTGTCCATTGCGCCAAAGCGCTGCCACTTGATGTGCGACAGGTTATGGTGTTCAGAAGTAAAGTGGTTTCCCACTGGTGTATCTTTTCCTGTCAAATGTTTTTCCCTGTGTTCTTGAAGCGATCATTGATGATCTGTATGTTTCTCCCTACATACATCGGGGCACACAAGGTACAGGTCAGGACATAGACATTTTGAGTTTGGCATGTGAAATGGGATTTCACCTGAAACGTATGATCGAGGGGCCTTGGATATTGTTGCAGGGTTAATAAAAGTACAGGTTTTTACATTTAGGTTTCTTGCAAGGGAAATTGCCAGCTTGAGCAAAAGGGTAGTAGAATGGAAGGCAGCATGACAAGATGGTCACCAAGGCTTTTGTCCCTCTTGAAAGCCACAAGTGGAGGTTGGTTGAATGTATCTTCAGTGTTGGATCGTTCCTAAGGATCGAAAAGGTGGACACAGAATTTTTTTTTCACGGGTATGTTGTGTGGGTGATAAGTCAAAGTCAGTATGCATCGGTCCGTCTCTGCAGTATCTGCTTCTTTGCTTTTGAGAGCTTGGCATCTCAGAATTGACTTGGCTCGTTCCAGGGCTGATTGTATCAAGGCTAAAGGGTAAGCCTCTGGCAGTGAAAAAAGTAGCCATGGTTGTTGCCTTCTTTCCAAAAGCCCTGTCTGAGTACAGAGTCTGCGCAGCCTCAGGAACTGGGAAAAGGGATGCTGTCTTTCGATGCAGGTGGTGGCTGGATGAGAAGAGAAGGTACGAATGAGAATCTGTTGGTTTATAATGTACTGTAGTAGGAGGGATCGTGAGTCTTTCTGGATGTTTACAAGTATGTCGAGAAAAGCAAGGGACGAGTCAGAAATTTCATAGGTAAATCTTTAGGGAGGGATGGAAGTTGTTCGCAAACTGAATGAGTCAAGAAGTTCTGCTTAGGGAGCGTGAATATGCCAAAGCAAAACATCGATGAATCTTCTAAAGACTTCTGGTAGGGGTCCCGGAAATTGGGAGAAGATCCGGGATTCAAAGTAGCCCATGAACAGGCAAGCATAGGATGGACCCCTTCGGTCCCCATTGCATCTCCCTTTGTCTGTTGATAAAATTTATCACCGAACTCAAAAGTGTTGAGGGTCAAGACAAGCTCTGTCAAGCGTAAATGCAGTTGTGTCAACTTTCAAGGAACTCTGGGTCATGAAGTGTTTCACAGCAGACAGTCCATCTGATGCGGGATGTTAGTGTATAGTGAAGTAACATCCATAGAAAACAGAAAACGGTATTCATATCTTGTGGGGAAAAACGTATTTGTTCAGGATCGTAGAGCGTGTTGGTATCTTTCACATATGTTGGCAAGGATTGGACAAGAGGCTGAAACAACTGGTCAAGGAACTGGGAGACTTGAGCTGTAGGGCAGGAGCAGGGTGAGACAATAGGTCTGCCTGGGTTATCAGGTTTATGAATCTTTGGCAGTAGATATAATTTAGATTTTACGGGGTTCTTTAATGATAGCTCTCGTGGCTTCCTTTTCCCCACCCCCTCCCCTACCTTTTTGGTGAACTGGGTCACAAGAAACTGCCAGCTTCCCCTACAACCTCAACACTTCAATTCGTGACAAATGCTTACAGCAGAAACGTTGGAAGAGTTCTCCAAAAGGTACCCTTTTTCTTAACCTATATATTTTTTAAGTTTTACGAAAAAGGTACAGCAGTCAACATTTCTTTGATTGACTTAACAATGTTGATTCTAATGCTAAACAGGGCAGGAGACAGTATGCACGCTTTGTGGAAACACCCAACTCTGCTCGTAAATAACAGAGCGAATGGTGCAACCCGAACCTGAAACTGTCGTTCTTCAAAAAAACATTTTAATAAAAAGTGGAAGATGACCCCGAAAACCAAGATCATGGGGGATCATGAAGTATACCAGATTTCCAGGGGGATTGAAGGCTTTCCCCCAGATCAGAGAAAATAGCCACTGTATGTTGTTTATTTAGAAAAAGGGGTTTAGAAACGTATACTGAGAGGCAAAGAAAACGCAATTCCATTGTCAACTGACCAATTTTATTGAAAAGAAACAAACACACATCAAAGCAAATACGTGTGACAAAAGTGCGACCCACTGTACATTTTTTGCCCATAACAGGTGCACATTCGCCTGAAGTGAAGCCCATTTAGGCGCGACAGAAGGAATACACTGTCAATATCTGGGGTGTCCCCCTTGAGCCGAACGCAAGCTTGCAAACGTCGGGGCATTGAAGCGCACAAACGACGGATGATACGGATCGGTATCACGTTCCAGTGATGCTGCAATGCTTTGGGGGAGCTCAGCAACGGTAGTTGGGGGATTCTGCTGACCTTGCACACGTCGTCCCAAATTCGTCCCACAAATTTCAATTGGTCATGTCTGGGGACAAAGGAGGGCCACTGCATGACATCCACTTGCTGTCCCGAAGGAAATTTCGTGTTAGAACGGCTGTGTGGGGTCGAGCATTGTCCTGCTGAAACACTAGTCTGTTGCCACCATGCTGTCTCCAGAGAGGAAGAAGAACTGGCTCAAGAACAGTGTCAATATAACGCCTTGCCGTCAAGTTGCCTGGCACAAACAAGCTCCGATCAAAATTGAGCATTTATGGCACCCCAGACCATTACCCCTCCACCCCCATAACGATCTCGCTCAATGACACAGGGTTGCGCAAAACGTTCACCCTGACGTCGATACACACGATCACGGCCATCCGGGAAAGAGACATTGAACCGGGATTCATCCGAAAAACAACATTCCCCAAACCCTGTTCCCCAGAAAGCCACCTGCGGCAGCCCATCGCTGGCGTGCTAGTCGATGGCGATGGGTTAAGATCTGACCTTGGTATGGTCGACGTGCCGTAGCCTGCTGCTGCCAGACGCCGACGCACGGTACGGCTGCTGATTGGTCTTTCTCTAGTGCCAATAGTGTTGCGGGCTGTTTGTGCAGCTGGCTGGAAACGATTCCGGAGGTGCTGCGTGACAATGTAGCGGTCCTGTCGTGCCGTCGTCACACGTTGGACGCCTGGGCGTGGACGGTCGTTTACACTTCCAGTGTTTTGGTGCCGAGTCGCAAGACGGGTTATGGTTGATGGGTGTACATTGAAATGTTGTGCGGCGCTGATGTGAGCAGTGCCTGCCCTCAGCATGCCAATGGCTTGATTTCTCTGGTCTGTAGTTAACCGCGGCATGGTGCGTAGGAGTGTCAGTAAAACGCCAATGTGTGTTTTTATAGGGGACAGTCATGGGCTGTTTGCATGCAATCACAGTATGCCTGTATTGCACGTGTTTTGCAGTTATCAGTAAAAGATGTGTTGGAGTGGTTTACTCATGACGTCATGAACCCAACTGTGCCTGTCAATACAGATCGTCGCAATACAACATACGCGTGCTAGGTTGCATGCCTCGTGCATAATTCACATTATTTTGGCTGAGGTGACATTTTTCGGGGACGAAATGGGGATTGCGTTTTCATTGCCTCTCAGTATAGATTCCAGACGGATCAAATGGTCCACTGTAGTTTGATGTTTGTGGAAGCCATACTGTTCTTTTGCCAGAAGGCCATCGGTTTAAAGTTTCCACATGAGTCTAGCACTGACCAGCTGGTCAAAGCTATCGGACGATAATTTGATGGGTTCAAAAGATCTTTTCCAGGCTTGGGAATATGTATGATGAGGGCTTTTCGCCAATAAGGTGGAAAGAATCCAGTAGTCCATACATGATTGTATACGTGTAGCAGTATGTTCAGACCCTTTTGCGAAAGATGTTTCAAAAGGTTATAATGGATTTCGTATATACTAGGAGAAGAATCACTGCAAGAAAGTAAGGCGGATTTCCATTCGTTTAAAGTGAAAGAAAGGTTGTAGTCTTCCATGTTGTCTGATGAAATGTTGCAGGGTGATTTTTCTTTGAGGGCTTTGTTTTTGACAAAACAGGCTGATTTGTTAGAAGAAGAGGAGTTCGTTTCAACAGTTGAAGCAAGCAGATAAGCAACCACTTTTTTTCTCTGTTATCAAAGATTCAGAATACTTGAGATGGTTCACAGTGAGGCAGGTGTTCTTCCCTTGAATTTTCTTGATGATTTTCCACACTTTTTTCTTCGATGTTTTGGATCTGAGACTTGAGCAAAACTGTTTCCAAGATAAACGTTTACTGTGTTTATAAAGGTGTTCGGATTTTGCTCTCAGTTTATGATGCGCTCGGACGTTGGGCATCGATGGTCTGCGGGAGACCCAACGTTGAGCTCTTTTGTGGACTTTGTTGGTTTCCTTGCATTCAGAGTTGAACCAAGGAACTTTTGGCATAAGCTGCTTCTTGGAAGATGTGGGAATGGTTGACTGTGCGCAATTCAGTATGAAATCTGAAAGACCTCCTGCCGGATCTTCAATTTGCAGGATCTTGTCCTCTTCCAGACCTTTAAGAAACCTCGTGGCAAAAGGTCCCATTCTGCTTTGTTCAAATTGAGGCTTTCTGGTAAGGACTCACTCTTGCATTTGTATACCAAAACAACACAGGAAAGTGGTCGCTACCATGTAGGTCCTCATCAACTCCAGACAAATCCAGAAACAAAGAAGGGTCACAAACAGAAAGATCCAGACAAGATGTGGTGCCATTAGCGGATGTCAGGTTCGCTAAGACCTGAACTGACGCTAAAGATAGACAGACAGGTTTACAGACTAATCTAGTTACTTCCCAACAGACCTAGGACTACTGAACACAGATTAACATTCACACAACATTTATTGACCGTGAATACATGAACATTTCCACGACAATACAAGCACGACAACCTTTCAACTTGATCAACCCTTCACACACCAACAATGCACGCCACAACTAACACTCTCGCTCGTATACGCCCAATCACATCGCATTCACGCCTCCGCCACAAGCTCCGTCCACTGCAGCCGGCAGTACCTAGAGTCACTCACACCACATAGTTCATGGAGTATATGACACACAGCATCAACATAATGCATATAACACAATGCCAAAGTCAACCACAGCAAGGAGACCGCAACGGACTCCAACGACATGGATAATTCCCCAGGCCAACAATCACGCTGCCCAAATTATGCCACACTAGTTATTGTTCACAACAAACACATTAAACAGCTCACAGATTTGCCCCACCCTCATGCATCGCTGTCCAAGACCCCCAGACATTATCACAAACTATGTCCCACTCGTGCTGTTGTTCTCAATCATTCAGTGTGCACAACGCACATGCACACGCACGTCCATCAGAACAGACACACCAGACAGGGAGAGCGTTTCCTATAACCACACTGCTGACAAACGGGGCCGCACACTGGACCCCTGCGATCGGCCGTGTGATGCTCGGTGCCACACTAGACTACTGGTCACACTTCACAGCGTCCTCGACGCCCTTCCCCGCAACTCTGGTGCCCTCCCCTTAGTTTCGCCTCTGGTAGCCACACAGCTGAGGTTACAATCCCCCACATTCACGACGTAAAGAGTCCACAAAGCCCCTTCCCACAATCACCAAGCCCTCCCCACGAGTTTCCCTCCGATGAAGACCCCAAGGGAAGCGATCAGCCCCGTGCCCTTCCAGCGCTGTCAGGTCACCAATGATGCAGGCGAGTAGTAGTTATCCACCCAGCCCCCACCGTGGCCAGTAGACGCTCCCTCCTCACCGCCAGTTGCAGTGATGTAGGGCGAAGGACAGGGACAAGGGGGGGGGGGGGGGGGGGGGGTTACCAGGTCAATTGAACACTAGGTCTGGAAGAGGTTGAGGACAAACAGGGGTAAACATTGATAGGGTCAAGGGCATCAGAACGGGGCGGGGACAGGGCCAGAAGGATGCAGGAGGAGTCTACACTGACGGTTGACCTGGTACGCTGTCTGGCCAGGGGATGGCAGGTGACACAGCAGGTTCCTCGATGGAGACGATAGGGGTCTCTGCTGAGACGTCCAGCAGCCCACGTGGAATTCCATCCCTAGCAGGCCAAAGACCGTCCAACAGGGGGATCTTTACAGGTCAATCAGAGGAAAGCACAAATCCTTAGAGTCCAGATCCTTATCATCAATACAACCAAAATTATACAGAGAATGTAAATTCTTCGTTCAAGTCACCCATTTTATTTTTGCACGAAAACCCCCCTTTTCACGCCCAAATTCACGTCCCATCACAGTCACTTTGGACCAAATTTAAACCTGTTTTACAAAAAATTAACCCCTCAAAACCATCAAATATTGACAAAATTAACACATTGAACGGGGGCTTACTTTGCTAGTTTAAGATTTGGTGATCGTGACAAAGATATTTAAAATCTCTCCAATGACATAAAAATTTAATGGTTTAAAAAAAGGGTTTAGCCAAAATAAAATACTTATTTTTTGTTAACTCACCGTGTTTGGGGGGACAACTTGCAGCTCTTCACGAACAAACATCTTTAGGGAAAGGCTTTTTTAGACGAGAGAGTTTCTCTTAAATAATTACGGGAGGGCCTGTTTTCATGATTCTTTCAAACTTCAATACGTCACGCTCCATATGGGAAACTGTGCTCTAATTCTAACACGCCCTCCGCTCTCCAGGAGCTACAATTCTTACTTTTAGTCCAAACGCAAATTTTGAGTCCCCATGAACTCTTCAGTAATGCAATTTTTTTAATTTGATTGCGTTTACTGCTTCAACCTGTTGCTTTAAATTCTTCCATTTTTCCCATGGCACGTAAGATTGCTGGCAGCCCTCCTAACCCATTCTGTGTTACGCTTTCTGTCCATAATTTCTCTGTGATACTGATAGGTAAACAGCCGTTCAGCTAGATTTCTTATTAAAGTTTTCTACTAGGGCCTGTGATACGATGGTTGCCTGGGATCCCTCTCCTTAACTGTAACATGATTTTTAAAACAGTTGGTTTTCGGACTTTAAACTCTTTTCCATCATCAACCGGATCAGCCTAGGATAATTTAATGGACCTCGCATGTATATTTGTTGTAAAGCCACAGCCACGCAGTTGAGCTTTTTATCCGTTAAAGGTTCAGCGTCTTTGTATCTTGAAGCCATGTCAAACAACTGTTAAGATACTTAACTTCTTTCTTCTTACTTTGTCATGTGGAAGATACAGCAAGTCCATCTGGTGGGTGTCTTTAGGAACTGAATTAACAATCTAGGCCTTATTATTCTTTTGGGGGCAGGCAGATATATTTGCCAAATTGCCTGTTTTGAAAGCCGTTCTTTCGATCTGATTCGGGACACCCCTAGGGGCCCTTTTACTCAGTTTTCAATAGCAGTCTTTCCCTTTTCCCAATACCCTTTTTAGGAGAATAATATTTTTGTGCTTCGTAACTGTCCATAAGAAGGATTGTTTTAATTGTATTTTAATTATTTTTTAGATTGAATATGCGAGAAGAATGATTGCTCCCATGCACCCAAAAAAAACCCAAATTTTTGCTTTTTTCTGTTCTCTGATGGCTCATAAAAGTCAGACAGTTCTGGCGGCGGCGATGTTAGAAACTTCTTCCTGTCACTAAGTAATACTCTTCATTGCCTCATCAACGTCTGTAAATGTGTGCTCTGCTGGCCCTGTTCCTTAACGTTTTATTAATAAAGTCTAAGTGAGCAATTCTTTCTTTTCTCCGTAAGCGTCTCTTCCCTTAGCTAAATCTTCTATTCCCTTGTTATGACGCTCTCTCTTTTTCATCAGACCGCAATTTACTAAAATATAATGCTTCCAGAGAAGGCTAAAGCATTTTAACAAGCTCCTCCTACCATCATAATTTACTCCCGCCATCTTTTAAAAATAAATATTTTCTTTTTAAATTATTTTCTTAGGGAACTAACATTTTCTGGGATAATTCCCTGTGCAACAAGAAAGTTTTTAAAGACGCAATCCCTCCCAGTGATTACAACTATAACCTTAACAACGTCCTAAAATGTCAAACCCTTTCCCTAGACCCGCCGGCTTCTTTTTAAACATGTTTTTTGCTAACACACTATAGCCTATACTAAGACCACTAATTACAGCGGGGTGGTAAATCGTATTGATAATCTTTTTTCACTCATCTTTTTTATTAACTAAAAAATAATTAAAATAATCTTAATAGAAAGGTTTTATGTGCTTTTTAATCAATAATTTTGTTTGTTAAAGTTTAAAATTTAAGGTTTGCAAACTAGTTTTGGCGAATCTTCTATCTTTCCATTTTGGGCGGTTTTATCCCTAACAAACATTTTGCAAGGGTTGAATAAACTATAACACCAGCGATAGGCACTGCATAATTAACCAGCGTTAAACTCATGGTTTTTAAAGTATTATATTATTTTTTTATTGTTTTAAAAATGGATTGTGACAAAACTATTAAAGTGTGAGGAGCAAGCAGACTACTCCGTAGACCTCTGCAAAAAAGAAAGATTATACTCTTTGGCTGCTTTGTGGAAAAAACTGACAGTATTAGGCGTTGAACTAAGTATTGAAAAAAATCCAAAAATTTGTTACATCGGGAACGTGAGAAGTACTACGCCAGGAAACGAAGCACAGCTAGGGTCAAAAATGGTTTAGATCGGTAGGTCAGACAATGATTAGTTTATTGCTAAGTTAGTAAGTAAGGTGGCGCCAGTTGATTCAGAAAAAGATTTATAAAATATGATTTAAATCACAAGATCCGGTTTTAAAAAAGTCCCTAGAAACTCTTGCATGGACATGTACTACAGATTTGGGACGATGTTATGTCCATTCATCATGGGGTTAAATTTACTTTTAATCATATTAATTTTGTCATATTAAATTTTAAAATCGAAATAAAAAAAAATGAGCGATCAGGAGAAGAAGAGCCACAGGACAGTCCGCCGGAGCAGAATGCGCCAAAAAGTGAATGTACCGCAGGAGCAGAATGTACCACAAGTGAGTAATGTTACTAAGGCTAAAAACCCCGGACGTGTTGAGGCGGGCGTAAATAGCTGAATGGAACAGACTAAGAAAATCAAACCAATCAGCAAAACAAAAATTGTTAGATAGTAATACAGCATCGCCGCACCAACAACAACACAATTAACAACAACACAATCACAAACAAACTATAAGATGTATTATTATTATTTGCCGCTGTTGATGTTGGGGGGGGTTTTAGCATACAAATGTTTAACGCCATACTTAGCAGCAAAGTTACAAACCCCCAAGCCAGTAAAAGAAGAAGAACCAACTTCTGCAAAAAAAGTGCAACCTCCTGCAGTAGACCCATTTTCTTTGTAATAGTTTTTAAGAACTAGATAAAGTACAAGTTAAGAACTAGATAAGTACAAGTAAGAACTAGATAAAGTACAAGTTAAGTTGTTATAGAAAGTACTTTTAAGTTAAGGGGCAAGTAAATACAATAAAGTACAAAAAAAAATAAGTTCTTTTTAAGTACTAAGTTGGTTCTTAAATAAGTACTAGTTAGGTTTTTTAAATAAGTACTAGTTAGGTTTTTTAAATAAGTACTAGTTAGGTTTTTTAAATAAGTATTTGTTAGGTTCTTAAGTTAAGTACAAGCTAAGTCAGTCAAGTTAATCTTTTAAAGTTCCCCAGTGCCCTACGCATATGAAACTCAGGATTGACGTAATTTCTCTTGTTATTGTTTAGAGACTAGTGATTTCTTGTTAACAGCAGTTGTGTTTACTTGATGGAGAGTAGAGCGCAGATTACATTTGTGTGATGAAATACTTGTTTTCAAAAAAGGGCTTGCTTGTAGTATCGCGAGATATTTTTTTTTTGACAACTTCTTTACTTAGGCCCTTACCTTCTTTTTTACAGAAGTTGGCTGGCAACGCTATACATCTTTGACCGCAACCAACATTATTCTTTGATAACTGTCCCATTGAGTTCATCCTTCATCTTTTCCCAATTACTTTCTTGTTACAGTTGAATGTAAAGGACTGTCTTTAGGATTGTCGCATGTGTCGTAACCCCCCATCAGTTCCTTTAGCTACTTCTGTTTCTAAATCCTTATAGAAGTCTTCTGTGGGGACGTCTAGAATAAAAACTATCAGTGTCTGTGTAAATACTCTTGCTTCTGGGTACCGCGGTTTAAAGTAGTCATACAGAAATTCTAACATCAATAACTTTGACAACTCTAATACGGTAAAACCAATAAACACCGGCTTGTCACTAACATCCTTTTTTCTTTCATCATAATGCCAACCAGCTGTCGTTTAAATCTTCTAAAGTCTTGATAGTTAGGGTTTTGAGGCAAGCTTAATTGCTTGGTTTTCTTTTGTAACTAATTTAACATCTTACGATTGTGTACGTTCTCCTTGGTTTTACCAAAACAGTGGTTTTTCATCAGTTAAAGAAGTCTTTTTCTGAAGCGTCAGTGGCTTGGGTTCTAAGATCAGTATTCTTCTTGATGTATGGCCTCATAAAGGGCTCTTGATCAAAAGCAATGATTCTATGAACAGCCGCCAGTTTAAACCGTGTCTTAGGTAAAACTGTAGGAGTCTGTAATGACACACGTATTTAGTTTTGTGGCAAAAAAATTGGGAACAAGTTTAGGGGGCTCGATGGGACTCATCTTTAATCTTTCTGCGGCTAGGGGATAATCGTTGTGGAGATCGTGTAGTTCATTTCGGGTATCTAAGTCTACTTCTAGAATAAAACCACACTGTTGATCTGACGTCAAACCGTTCAACCACTTTATTGCTTCTTGAATATTATTTGTACCATGCCCAGTGTACAATCCTGAAGTTACGTAGGAAGCGGGTGACTCATGGCCCACCCATACAGATTGTTGGCGTCTAAGTACATTGATAGTTGGGTGGTTAGTGAGATCATAATCGTCTAAAAACTTGTTATTGGCTTTACAGTAAGGATGTGAGGCCATGCTAATACCCCCCCCAGCCCGTCTTCAATCATTTGGAGTGTGGGTAGATCAAAATTAAGTCAATTCTGAATGTTTGTAGACTTCAAGAAAGCGTCCCAAGAAAGGCCCGGCGCAGAGATGTAATGCGATGAGTCTAGACAGTAATGTTTCATGCATGTAGATCTGTAATTCTGAAAGACGTCTGCTAATAAACACACGTCAGCCAATAAATATGATCGTGATGTCGCCCATCGTTTCACAGTGTAATTCTGTCCAGGCTTTCTGTGCGTATTCATAGTCAGAGTCTGTTATGTCTTTGCCTCTAAGACAGAAAGAAAGCGCCTTTAGGAGGAAGCGAGTCTTCATCAAACCTATCCCCCGAGTTATGTATTCATTTAAGGATTTAAAATCCTTTGCGCACTAAAGATGGATCAAAGTATGTTTAGGGGATTGGAAAGTCTTGTAGCGATCCTGCTAACTTATCTAAACTAGCCATCAGATGTTGTGCTGAGTCATAAAAGGATAAAGAGTCAAGAGTTAAAAGTCATGTACTTTTCTGAAGGGCTGTGCAATGCAGGTAACCCTCTTATATTCAGAAGTCACTGCTTTCATGATAAAATGAGAATCGTAAACCTCTTAGGTTATGAAAGAAATAGGTAGTTTCCATGTCTTAGGGTCAACCTAAGTTTAAGATTACAATTGTTGTGCGCGGGCCCCCCTAAATTCCCAGTAATGTGATCGTGGTCTCTTACTGCATTGCTATAATTCTTTATTGCAAATCAACAATGCGGGAGATGGTCATAGCGTTATTGGTCTTTAGGAGTCTATTAATGTCTGAAAGATTTAGTTCATTAGATAATTGATTGCGAAGTTGTTTCATTTGCTCTAAGAATCTACTAGCTGCGTTGGGGGCCCCTGTAAATCTCAGGTGTTGTGTGTTGACCGTCTGACCTAAAAAACAATAAAGCATTAGAACAGATCTGTGGTGGGTTAATAACGTTTTTTTTTTGTTCTTGCTGTTGTGGGCCATAGTACTGCGGTAAGGCGATTCAAAGTCAGCATAAAAAAACGTAGGGACATCTGCATTTTATGTATATTCTTTTAAACTAACTTTAGACCCTGGTTTAGGTGTGAGGAGTTTGGGTTTCCCAGTCTACAAACTTTTTACATGTTTCTTAAAGACGGCTGCTGCTTCTATAGTAGGGATTCTGACCAGACACCTTCTACAAAGCCCTTGTTTAGCATGATCCTTTGATGTAAAAGCCATAAGTCTGCTTATTGTTCTGATTAATACTAAGACTCTTTGTACTATCTTCAAACAGGATCAAGTCTAATGTTTGTTAAGCGGTTCACCTTTAAAGTGGGAGCGTTGGGAGAAACCCTTGAGGCGCTAGATCAGTTCTACAGACCATGTGTATAACGTTACAGTGATTGGTTTGTTTTTGCTCTTCAAACTGAGATATACTTCTATGCTTACTGGGAAAATTTTATGTTATCAAAGTTCAGTTCTTGTTTTTACTGTTTATAATTAGATACTCTTTCTGCGTTCTTGTTAACAGGATGTAAAGCGCTAAAAGACACCACATTTAAAAAACATGTTGTCAGGATTTTTTATGTTTAAGAGCGTCGTTTTAAAACTAACTCTTTTGGGAGGGGGGGTGGGGAATTGCCAACTATAGGATAGAACTTTGTTTTTCTCAATCTAATTTCAAGGACTGTCCCTTCAGACCAGCCAGAACCCCTTAACTTTGCTTCTTTACTTGCATGGTTAAAATGTGTAAGCATGTAGTCAGCCCAGTTAGAATTAAAGTCGCGATAGCTAATAACTTCTTTCTGTTTAGGGTTGAAACCCAGATGCCATGATACTATCATCAGGCGTTATATAATCAATCAGAACGGCCAATAGCACTTTTACTGGCGGTTCCATCGAAGAACTCCGGGTTTTAGCGATAGCATGGGTATACGCTTTTTTGAACGTTTGTAGGGTTAATGATGTCCATTTTCTACTTCGCTAAACATATTGATTATTTTTGGTCACTACCTTTCACCAGCGCGCTGGCTGGCAGTTTTTCAAACTCAGACGTGTTTGTGAGGCTCATTTTTTAACTCAAAATATTTACGTAGATTAAAAAATAAATGTATATAAAAGTAAGTAAAACGGCTTTTTATTCGTCGCCCAAGTGCCGCAACGCTTCAAAACACGTTAACTTCACAATAACACCCGCCAATATTTTAGCTTTTCTGAATCACTACAGTCAATGTTATTTACTTTGATGCTTTGCAAATAGTTCACTATTATCTTTTATTATATTGTCTATATCTTCTCAAACCCAAATTCACTAAAATCAATGTTTTAAAAATTTCATTGTTTCGCCAAATAGTTCATTATAATTCTTTAAATCAGATTCACTAAGTTTGGCAGCCATTTTTTTAATATAAAAAAAATAAAAAATTAATTGTAAATTCAGCTCTTATTCATAGTCTTTTTAATCGTGAAGCCTAATTTTTTATTAAAGCGAAGAGTTTACCCCTTCAGGAGTAGTAGAAACAGTCAGATTAACACCTTAGGAACCATATAATCAACTAAAATACCAAACAACCTTTAGTTGGTTGAGGAAAATAATCTGGTATTTTAAAGGATGACCTGCTCTATGTCTTCTCTTATATCTATCCCCAAATAAAGATCAGTAATTAATTCTTCAAAAACCCGGGCCTTAAAATCTTCTTTACTATTCGCCCTATACCAATCCAACTCTTGAAGTTATTTAATAAGCTCTCTAGCTACGTTAGGTTTCATTTTAAACACAAATAAAATTATAAATAAATTAATTATCAGTTTCCCCTTTTAAATTCAGCTCTTATTCAAGTCTGTTCTAATCGTAAAACCTGATCTTCATTAAAACGAAAAAGCTAAATCCTTCAGGGGTAGTAGAAACAGTCGATTAACATCTTCAGGGGTCATATTGTCAACTAAAATTTGGCAAATAATTTTATAATTGGTTTGGGCCAATTAAACTGGTATTTTGCTAATAGCTTCCAATACATCTTCCGAATGTCTTACGATTAAAAAGATCAGTAACTAATTCTTCAAACCTGTTCTTTAACTGATCTTTATCACCCTCCCTCTCCCAATCCAACTCGTAAAGTATATTAATAAGCTCTGTTGCTAATTCGGCCTTCATTTTAAACCCAAATATAAATAACAATTAAAAAAAATTAATTAATCAGTTTCTCTTGTTTTTTGTGCTATAAACACGATCTGAATCACACACACACACACACACACACACACACACACACACACACACACACACACCACACACACACACACACAAATCCACAGCCCATACACCACACACACACACTGCAACACAGCACATGCCAGCGATAGAGAAGCAAAAATCAATAACTTACCTGAAACGTCGGCGCTATGCCTTCAGTCGGACTGCGATTGAGAATCAGTACTCATCGCCAAATTTTTTAACGAAGATATTTCTTGAGTGACTTGGTCTATCTGCACCTCTGTAGCTCTTACTTCTTTTGTAAGGTCACGTATTCTTTGTTTTTGCTTCCTCCTTTTTTATTTTAATCTACGAAGTTCGTTTTTCTTTCTGGAAAGGCGTACTTTTAGAGAAGAGGTTGAAATACTCGAATCTGTCGCAACGCTTTCTAAAAAGCGAAACACACGAGTCCCACTTGTTGATGGTTGGCTAGTTGATGGTTGGCTAGTTGAGGGCTGGCTAGTTGAGGGCTGGTTAGTTGATGGTTGGCTTGTTGAAGGCTGGCTTTGAGGAGGAGGTACGTCCATATCTAGGATGTTATTATCCTAATTTATATTTGCACATGAGCACTTACAAATGTTGTTTCGATTTCATCATGTTATTGTATTCACTAAGGTTAGCACATGCGTGCTCACAAATGCTGTTTCGATTTCATTATGTTAATGAGGTTAGCACATGCGCAGTGAGATTTTTTGTCACGGTATTTCCGTTTAACAAAATTTTCAGAAGCAGAATTAGGTCAACTCATTTGCGAAAAATGTTGTCACAGGAAATACCGTGACAGAAAATCTCACTACACATGCGCTAACCTTAGTAAATAGCAGACGACAACTTTGGGCCTGCGATCAATACTGGCTACCTGTATAAGCCACCGGCAAGTGAATCAACGGTGGCGGGGTGGTGCAATCAATATTAGACGGGCCGCTGATTCTCGTCGGCCGGGGCGGTTAAGTCAGTAAACCATTTTGCCTATTTTGGGTTTAATTGATAGTGTGTTTGTTTTTCAATGTTCTGTTTAATTGCATCAGTGTCTACCTGTCGTGAAGTAAAAGTCTTTCTCCACTCCTTTTGAAGTTCAATTTTCTGTCGTCTGTAATCTTCACCGTCAGCCATAAGCTTCTGAAATTCTTCGTCTGTAATGTTTTCATCCTGTAGTGATTTGCTTATTCTTAATCTTAATGAACAAAGTTTTGCTGATGCTAAGGCAATAATGGCAGTATGCTTTTGTAATTTAGGAGTTAATTTTTTAAAACAGCACTTACAATCATAGACATGGCACCTAGACCTAACCTGAGACCTCCTAATGCTAAAGAGACTGGCGCGCCAACCCCACTAGCTAAAACGGCAACACTAGAACCGGCACTTACGCCAGCTACAGCCGATGAGCCAGTAATTACATAAGAAAGAGTATTTAAAGCTTTAGCATATTTCATTCTAGTAACCCCATACTTATATAAGTCGCTTTCTATTTCCTTTTGAAGATCAGTTATTTGCTTTAACCTAAACTGTTGACCCTCCATTTTTAAATAAGATTATTTTTTAAATTAATCTTGTACATATCTTCTTATTAATCCTTCTGGCAGCACTTCACTAACAGAGTAAAACGCAATAAAATCAACATACTTAATGAGAATAAAGTCGAGTACTGTTAGTTTGTCTTTGTCAACCATCACAGTAACCTTGTCAGATGATACATGGGTATTTATTTTGTCTCCGTTTTTAGTAATTGCAATGCCAAGCTTAAGAGGAGCATCCAAGTTTTCAGCCTTTATTAATATACCTCTGATTAGCGTATGTTCTGGCAAACTAGTATCGCCCTCCATCGGAGTAATAAATAGGCGAAAAATCATTGTCATTTGCCAAGGTAGTGATTCTAGTTTTGGGGTAAATTCTAAGCCGACAGTTTCATTCCCCACTTCAGCGGACTTCTTTCGCTGTAGCATATATCAGAACCCCGCATAATTATTTCAATCTGTTTTTTCTGTTGTGTTCCTGGAACTAGGCTAGCAAGATAGGGTCCTGCATTTAAAGCTTTTCTAAAATTGTTTTTCTTATCAAAGTATACATTGGGGCTTCTCAGTTCAAACTTTAAATTCCAAGCAATTTCAGGAAGCAACGCCCAAGCATTCTCTCTTTTATGAAGTCTGTATTCATATTTGCCAAAATCGTTTGCCCTTAAATTTCTTATCTCTTCTAGGGTAGGATATGGCTGCCGTTTTTTGTCTTCAATTTCTGTTCGTTTGTAAACCCCGTCATCTGTGTATTCAAATCCATAAACATTTCCTGGCACTCCTATTAGATCAAACTCAGTTGTGTCTGCTAGGTCTTTTAGCTCTACTGCAACGCATTTAGGAGCTAGCTGCACTTTTGATTCTGGCCCTCGAGACATTCTTTTTATAATAAATAAATTGTTATAAGTAATCAATAATAAACAATCTACAATAAACAAACGTATTGAACTGGTGGGTCAGTCCGTAAGCATAGCTTAGCGTGCTTAGATTTTTCTAACTGCTCTTTTATTTTTTTTAGCTCATCTTTGTCCCTTATTATATAGTTTTCACTTAAACATTCTTCAAAACTATCTTTGTCCTTAGTGTAAAATAATACAACCGATTTTAACTGCGATCAAAAGTCTTTTAAAACAGCATTGTATTTTGAGTTAAGAGCCACACAGAAACTAAGGCGTGACGGCCGCTAAAGGCTAGCTTTGACAGAGCTTTTCTTTTTTTAACAATGTCTCGTTCAGCTGAACAGTCATCAATAATAAACAGTGTTTCAGTTCCCTCAAATAGTCTATAGTAATGCTCTAAACAGTCGCTTAGTTTGTCACTGGGATCAACTAGAAATATATTATCGTCTGTCCAAATAAACTTCCTTTCTTTGTAAGACTTGTTGTGCTTAATGGTTGTGCAGAATATAACAATGTGCTCGTAATGAAACCTGTATATTGTTTGTAACAAATCAAGTACGAAGACAGTTTTCCCACACCCAGTAATCCCGCAGATAAGAGAACAGTGCGGATCTTTTGGTAGAAACTTCAAACTATCCATCTGTTTTTATTAGAATATTTCTTCTGCATTTTAAAAGGTGTGGCCTTTTAGCCTGTTTTCTTCAATGTTTAACTGAGCATCACAAACCATAAAATGTGCATTTTTATTGGGCCGTTTCCGTCTGCTTTCTTGTGAATATTTATTTTTATACCGTCTTGCCCTATCCTTTCTCCACTTCCAAACAATCTGTTGTCAAATGTAGATCTAAAATCCAGCCACAGACCATATTTAGTTATTAAGTAGTCTTCGAGTCTTACATCATAAAGACGAAGTTTTTTACATACACGATCAACTGCTGGATCCCTTTGCCTACCTCCAGCGAACAACTTTCTTATTTCATCAAAGTGTTGGTGAGGTAGAAGTCCACGCCCTGAATACAACTGATCAGACCTGCCATTTATTGCACAGTCAACCTTCTCAATTTTTGGATTATAAAACACTTCTGATTCTCTCTGAAAAGGAGTTGTTTCTTCAGTAAACAAGAGCAAAATTCCTTTTAAAGACTTCAGAGACTGATTTAGATGTATGTTCCAAAGAGTGTCTCGCTTGTTTCTGTTTTCTGTAATGGCGTGCATAACGTTTTCATAATAAATAACTGTTTTACTTTTATACTGGGTTAAGATTGTTCTGGCCAGTTCGGGGTTAGTAACAACATCAAACTCAAGAGAAATGTCGCTAACTGTGTATTTAGCTAAAGGATCTTCAGACAGAACGACAGAACCGCTAGGATTAAATGTCAGTTTATAAGTAAGTTTTTCTTTTAGTGCACCTTGGTAATATGGCATATGCGTCTTTAACAGTTCAAAATCTACAGGGATGCAGAATCTGTTGCCAAATGCTTCTGCTACTGCCTTATCTTTAACATCATTCTTTGCATCCTCCGCTTTAAGCCTGTGCTTGAGGCCGTTTGGACTTTGTATTCCCTGATAAACTTTCTCTTTTCTTTCTTTTTTAGGCAGCCATAGATCAGAATAGAGGGCAAAAATGTCTGCCTCTCTTAGTACAACGACGCGGGTTCCCTCCAGTCTAATTTCTATATGATTAACAATAGCCCTGCCTAAATTAGCAACAACAGTAGCATTAGGATCTGCCGATGTAATATCTATTTTAAATGATAGTTTAGCAGTGCCTGGCATTATAACATCGTCAGCGCCAAGATCAGGAAACATAACTATTAAATCTTGTCCGGGCTGAACTGTTGATGGAGAGAACGGGGAAACACGGATTCAAGCTCACCCGCTCTCAACCGGTCTTAACCGGTTTCGAGCGGCCGACCTTGAATCCGTGTTTCCCCGTTCTCTGCCAAGTAAGACTTCAACAACGAATTAAAAATAATAATCCATCACACATTCTCTTTCAATAACCAAAAAATAACGACCCTACAAACAAACATATTGTGTAGGGTTATTCGTTTTCAATACTAATTTACTAAACAAACATAGAGTGGAGAAATCCTACCTAAAATCTGGATATTATATATGGCTTGACCAAGACGGTGCGATTGATCTCTCTCTCTGTCTCTCTCTCTCAGGTGGTGTCAGTTAGCGGCAGGACCCGTAATTAACTGTAATTAGCTGACGTGTATCAGGCAGTGTCAGACACCAACAGGCGGGTTACCTGTAATTAACTGGCGGCAACCTCCAGCGTGGCCAGGAATGTCACGTGGGAACGGTTTTTTATAGTAACACAGTCAGCAAGGCTGGTTTCGCCCCCCACCTTTTCACAGAGTTTTGCAGAGAGTGGTTCAGGGAGGACGTGTTTTACTGTGCTTAGTGACTATTGTGTTTTTGTTATTTAAAATGTTTTACTTTAACTGTATGTTAGAGTATTTGTCAAAAAAGGAACTAGGCGAAGCATGTTCTTTACCAGTTAAACCGAAAAGAAGCATTGCTTTTCTAGAAGTGGAGAAAAAGAAAAAAGTGAACTGACTGCTTTGGAAATGCGCGACTATCTTCAAGGTTTGTTGGTTCAAGGAAATGAAAACGTTGAAGGCAATATTGTTGACCAAGATATAGCCAGTTTCAATATGTGTTTGACTATCGAGGAGATGGTTTCTTATCTAATAAATGGCGCTGCATTGTTGAAAGTTAGCCAAAGAAAAACAATCCATCACGCGTTAATTGTTGGGCGCTGGCTTGAGACAGCTCAAGTCATGTTTAAAAAAACAAAAACGCTACAAACATGGCGTTCATTTCTCAAGACGCAGGTGAACATGGCTGATTCGTATGCTAGAAAACTTATTCAACTTTCTGTGTGTTTTTATAACTATCCTAAATTTCACAAGCTAGGAATCAGTATAAATGAACTGTGTAGCAAACGCCAAACCATTATTAGACTTATGCAGCTGAATAACGATTTTCGAATGTTCTGGCAAACAAACTAGATAGGGTTAGGCAGACCTTAGTACATCTACCAGTATGGAGAGGAGTAGTGTGTGGCCAGCACTATCTCCATATAAATGCTCCAAATATACAATGACGGGTGTACTACTACTGGCGATTAGAGCCGCCATAAAAGCTCGGCTACAGCAGTAACTGCTGTAACTCTGCCAAAGCCAGTTGCAAGCCTGGTTGAAAAGAGGAGCACAGCGGCAAACTAGGCCAAGTGATCATATATGATCACTTGACCTGCAAAGCGCGGCAGTCTGCGCCAATGACGTCAGCACGGAGCACCAGCAAAGCTCGGTGGCAAACTAGGCCAGTGATCATATATGATCACTTGACCTGCAAAGCGCGGCAGTACCTGCAAAGCTCAGCGGCAAACTAGGCCAAGTGATCACATATGATCACTTGGCCTAGTTGATTGAGGTTGCGCGCGGACACAGCCTGTTTTAGTCACAACCCAAGAAGTGGCCCTAGTAGTTCCGCTTCTTGTTTGTTTGTTGGTGTTTGTGTGTTTGTCCTACCCCACGCATGCACACCCCCCACCCCACCCCACCCCCACCCCACGCATGCACACCCCCCACCCCACCCCACCCCCACCCCACGCATGCACACCCCCCACCCCACCCCACCCCCACCCCACGCATGCACACCCCCACCCCACCCCACCCCCACCCCACGCATGCACACCCCCCACCCAACCCCCACCCCACGCATGCACTCAGTCACTTCTAAGTTCTTAACTCAAGTCACTCCAAGTCACTTCTAAGTTCTTACTCAAGTTGTCCTCAAGTCATCCTCAAGTTGTCCTCAAGTCATCCTCAAGTCATCCACAAGTTATTACTCAAGTCATCCTCAAGTCATCCTCAAGTCACTTCTAAGTTCTACTCAAGTCGTCCTCAAGTCATCCTCAAGTTCTTACTCAAGTTACCTCAAGATTGTAATTAAGTCATCCTCTAAGTACAACCAAGTTCTTATTTAAGTTATCTTATAATTATCAAAAAAACAAGACAATCTATGTTTTTATCTTAAATAGTAAATGTCTAATATAGTACACACACCCTCAAAAAAACGCGTCATCGTTGAGGATGTCTTGCTCAGCGTTCTCTGCATAGATCTTAATGAAGTTCTTACATCCTAAGCAACCGCATTGATTACAATTCTGGTCTATGGAAATGTCTTTTATAGACTCCATGTCTTTATTTATTGACTCCATCATTTTATAATACGCCATGATCTATTTTATTAAAAAAATTTAAAATTAAGTTCTTAAAATATATTCCATCTGAAATGGATCAAAATGATCTTTTGTTGTTGACGGTTCTGGCGTGCTGTTGTGTTCGTCTTTTGCATTTAATGGTTGAGATTGTTTGGACTTTGGTTTTTGGCGTTGCTGTTTATATATTTTAAACCGTAATAACCACCCCCCACAGCAGCAAGGGCGCCAAAAATGACAACAGTTTTAAGTTCAATATTCCATGAAGGCTTGGTGCTGTAGACCTTGAATCACATGGAGTTTTTATAGCTGGCATTGAACCAACTTTTATGGCGCTGGCGGTGTTATGTTTTCATTATGAGTTATATTTTGTAATTGTAACATTAATTTTTTTTGTCTGTTCCACTCTGCTAATTTTCTTCCTGCTTTAACACGCCCAGGATGAGGTGTTTTAGTGACCACTTTCACCTGATTCAATGTTTTCTGATTCAGCGTTTCCTGATTCTGCTGATTTTCTGGCTCGGTCATTTTGAAGGGAAATAAAATCTATATGATTAAAAGTAATTAATCCCATGATTAATGGCGATAACAATGTTCCAAATCTGTAGTATAAATCACATCCTAGAGACTCTAATGACTTTGTTAAAACTGGATCTTGCGTTAAATCATACGTAAGATCTTGTTCAGAATCAATGGAGCAAATCTACTGACTAGTTTAGTGTACAAACTAAGAACCGTTTGCCCCACACTTTTCAACCATTCTAGACCCCAGCTGCGCTTCATACCTGTTATGATACTTATAATGTCTTGCGGCGACATCTGTTGAATCTGTTCTATGCTGAATTCAGTTCCGAGGAACTGTTTTGTTTTTCCACATGCTGCCAAAGATACATCTTTCTTTTTTGGCATAATAGCTTGCTCATCAACCAGGTCATTTGTAATCATAAGTTCAGGAAGGTTTAATAGATCATCGCTGTTCATGTTTTTTTTATTAATTATAATTATTTTATTTTTTTTAAAATGAGCACCGAAAAAACTGTCGCCAACCTTGTATACCATTCTGCTGTTATTGGAGGGCTAAGTGTAGGATACTCAATGCTTGGTAAAGGCTTGTTAAAAATAAAACCGGCAGATCTTGGCAAACTAGACTTTGAGGATTCGGCAAAGCTAATTGCTATTATTGCAGCTTCATTTGCTACGAAAGATTTTCTAGTCAAGCAAGGAATAATTCCAGAGAATATAAATATGTAAAAAAAAAATACATTTATAAAAAATGGCTTCACTTGTAATGATGATAGGCGGCGCTGTGGTTAATGCGCTTGCTTTTAGCGGAAGTAATTACGCATTTAGTAAACTGCGGGATGACGGCGAGAGAAAAAGACATAACAAAGCTGTGGAGCAACTACTGCAGCACAAGATCGCTATGAAAAGCAGAGAATTGAGCAGTTAGATTTCATTAACGATACCCTGAAAAAACAGGGGCATGCAGCTTACACATTTAAAAATGTTGACCAGGCAATAAAAGAATATTATCTTGTAACAGGCAAACCAATCGAGACATTGCCCCCACCAAATTTAGCAACTTTTATCAACCATCAGAAAAACAAAAGATGCAAGAAATCGGTTATTGTCGTTGGTATGACTGTTGTCTATTTTGTTGCGCATAATATTGGCTGAATAAAAAATGAACAAAATCTATTATTCGCCAAAAGGATATTGGAAGGGAATCACGGCAATTAAAAAGCTAAGCCAAGCAGCTGGAGTCAGTGAACAAACAGCAAAGAATGGCTATCTAAACAAGCGATTTGGCAAATTTATTTACCTGCGCCTAGACGAATACAGAGACCACACTTTGTGAATACAACTCCAAACGACACCCATCAAATGGATCTTCTATATTTACCCCATGATACGATTAGGCGAAAAAGATTTAAGTACGCGCTCACAGTCATTGACATAGCTTCAAGATACAAAGATGCGGAACCATTAACCAAAAGAGTGCTTCTGCTGTTGCTGTCGCCATACAACTGATATACCAACGAGGCCCGCTAACTTACCCTCGCATGATTCAAGTTGATGATGGAAAAGAATTTAAAGGCCAAGTGAATCAATTATTGTTGAAACATAGAGTTACCATTAGAAGAGGCATCCCGGGAGTTCACAGATCGCAGGCTTTAGTTGAAAACTTTAACAAACAGTTATCTGAAAGACTTTTTTTCCTACCAGTATCACAGAGAGCTGATTGACAATTCTCGCAACACAGAATGGGTTAGAAGACTGCCCTCAGTTTTGCGCGCAATGAATAATGAAGAATTTAAAGGGCTAAAACCAGTACAAGCAATCAAAAAACAAACAATAAATGCTGTTGAAGGAGAGTCTTCATCCGGTAAACTATTACCATTTGGTTTGAAAGTAAGGTACCTTTATTTACCAGGAGAAGCAGAAGGGGACACTCGCATCAGGGCAACAGATCCAGTTTGGAGTGTTGATCCATATGAAATCAAAAGAATTGTAAAGATGAATCCGCCCGTGTATTATTTACGAGAAACTGACACAACAAAACAGCCAGCTCCTCAAAGATCTTTTGTGAAGGAAGAACTGCAGATAATCCCGCCAGACACAGTTCCGCTTTAATTAATTTACGTAAATATATTTGAGTTTAAAATGGAAGCTCAGAAGGAAGTGCAGAACGAAACAAGAATGGTAAAGGAAGAGACCTTGAAAATGATGCGGGAATCATTTCATGCGTGTAATGCTATTAAGGAAACATTTTCGGGGATAATCAATGCATGCTAAATCATCCAGATCACCTACAACTCAAACCCCAAATTGGGAAAAAGAATATCTTGAAATAATAAAAAAAATTCGAACGCATCAAGCAAACAGAGAAAAGATTTAAATGAATTGGATGAAGCTATGATTGATCTTATAATAAAAGTTGATGAAAAATAATAAACCCCCCTGTTTATGCGGTCCTCCAGTGCCCAATTGCATATGAAAACTCTGGATTAACAAATACTCGTTTAGTGTTTGTTCTATCTAATGACTTCTTTGTTACAACAGTTGTGCTGATCTCATGTAGATTAGATCGTAGTTTTACGTGGTCATGATGAAAAGTCTTATTGCCAAACAATGCTTCTTTGTAGTTGTCATGTGATATGTTGACTGCACAACACTGCGAGATATTCCTTTGCTTTCTTAATGATTTTCTCCTGGCTCGAAATACTGTACATTTTCGATCTTAAACCAATAAACTCCTTAATCACCTTTCCAGATAATTCATCCTTCATCTTTCCTAAAACCTTCTTGTTAACGGGTGAATGTAAAGGCGAATCTTTAGGGTAATCGGACGTGTCATACCATCCTGCATGCCTTTAGCTACTTCTAATTCCATGTCTTTATAGATGTCTTCAGTAGGGATATTATAAAAAAAATTCTTATCTGTGAAAAGTATTGGACTCTGTAAAAAAGGGGTTTTAAAGTATCATAAAAAAATTTTAAAAAATAAAAAAGCTTTGATAATTCTAAAACGGTAAAACCAAATAAATCGGGCTTTTTAAATTTTGACTTTCTTTTTTTTCTCATTATCCAAAAAAACTGATCATGAAATCTTCTGAAGCCCTGAAAAATTGGGTTTTTGAAGTCGTTAAATTTGTTTCGTTCTTTTTGGTGAAATCGACATCTTTGCGCTTGTGGGATTTCCCATATTTTTCCAAAAGCTGTTGTTCACAACTTGAAAAAGTCTTTTTTTAAACCCCTTTGGTTTTTGGTTTGAGTCAGTGTTCTTCATGATGATGGTTTCTGAACTGTTCTTGATCAAAAGCAATTATGCATGAATCTTCAACTTAAACCCATGTTTAAAAAAAAATTGTAGAAGTCTGTAATGACAGACATAATTTTTTTTGCCTCGAAGATTGGCAAAAGTTTAGGTGGTTTCTTGGATCCACTTTGGGACTTTCTGGCTAAGGATATCATTATGATCATGGATTCATGAGGTATTCTAAATCAACTTCTAGAATGTATCCACGCTGTTGACCCCGTCAAACTCCCAAACCCCACTTTAATGCCTTTAAAAATGTTTTTTTCGGATCGACGCTTGTGTGCTTTTTAAAAGTTGCGTAATGGAAGTGATTGGGCCCCATTCCCATCCAACGATTGTTGCATCTAAAAAAAATGAGAATTTAGACCTTTTATGGATCATAGTCGTCCAAGTATTTGTTTTTTGCTTTACTAAGGTCAAACCTACAAATTTCCCTCCACGCAACCCGTTTTCAATCATTGAACTTGGGTAGGTCAGACAAAAAATCAATTGAAATCCAGTAAATTTAAGAAAGGCCCAGCTCTCCCCGGGGCCCGAAAAATAATGCGCAGGATCCAACCTAAATGTTTCATGCAGGTCTTTCTTAATTTTTAAAAACGTCCGCCAAAAAACAGCATCGCCCTTAAGTAGGAGTCATGATGTCCCCATCGTTTTTCAATCTAATTCTGCACGCATCTTTGGATGCTGGTAAACTGAACACTGATGTCCCTTTTTTAAGACTAGAAAAGAACGCCTTTGGGGGAAGTGTGTTTTGTCAAACCTTTCCAACGTTTTTACTCATAAGGGTAAAACCCTTTCTAAGAGAGTTGGGTCAAATATTTTCCGTTATTTGGGGGGGACTTTTAAAGGAAAAGCCAGTGACTCTAATGAACCATCTGGTTTATAGGTTAAAAAGACATGTTATTCAGATTTAAAACAATTTCTTTTTGTGTTTTGCAATCATCAACCCGAAGGGCCTGGTTCTGCTTGCAAATTTTAAGGGGAAGATAACCTCCAATTGGAAAAAATACACCCCATTTTTTGGTAACCTTTATTAAGATGCATTTACTGTGTGCTGCTCCTCTAACTTTCCGCTAATGTGTTTTTGGTCCCCTTTTACCCCCTGGCCCCAGGCCACCTGTTGGATTCGCTGGTCGTGAGAGGCCCAAACCCCAAATCCAAAAAATGTGTGGCTGAGTCTACTGTTCGGTCTTTAGGTGTCATCGATTTTGATAATTCAGATTTTGAAAAGGGGTTCGCACTTGCTGCATGCTTCTAAAAGTATTTTGCGCATTAGGCCCCTATATAAATTTTGGCTTTTATGAACCCCCCAAAATTCGAACCCCGCCCCCCCCCCCCCCCAGACAAACCAAAAAAAAATTTTCACCCCAGCCCCCCCCCCCCCCCCCCACCCCCAACCCCCCCCCTTTTTTAAATTTTTTAATCTTTTTATTTTTTTGTTTTGAAGTTGCCCAATAATTATCAATGTTCGTACAAAAATGTAAGCGGTCCCCCCTTAAAAAAAATTAGTAGAAGTCAACTTTTTTGTCTGGGGCCAAACATGCTTTTTTTGGGAAATTTAAAAAGGGCTTTTAATTTTTTCTCATCCCCGTTAGTTTGAACCCTGGGGCGGGGTTCCCTCTTCTTTTAAAAGGGTCAGGCCCTTTCCCCTCCCCAAGGGTTTTTGGTTTTTACGCGCTTCCCTTTTTTGGGGCCCTTTTAAAGTTAAAAATTGGGGGCAGTTACTGTTCCCCCCCCGGGTCCCTTTCCCGCTAAGGGGTTTTTGGTTTTCGTTGGCCGGTTTTTGGCCACCTTTTGGTTCCCCTTGGTGGATGGGGCCCTAAAAAAAATTTTTAAAACCCAATTTGGGCCCCTTCTTATTTTTTGGTTTTTAAGGTTCCCCCCCCCCCCCCCCCCCCTTTGACAAAACCAAATTTTTGAACCCCAGCCCCCCCCCCCCCCCCCCCCCCAAAACCCCCCCCCCCCCAAAACCCCCCCCCCCCCCCCCCCCCCCCTCAAAATGAAAAAATCTTGATGTTTTAATCATTAAAAAGTTTTTCGAAGTTTTTGGGCGGGGCCCTAAAAAGGGAACAATGAGTGTTAAAAGTCTGCGAAAACAATGTATGGTAAAATTTTGCGGGCCGTTTCCAGTTTTTAAAAAACAAAACTTTAGATCCGGGCGGGGGAGAATTTAGTTCTGTATTACAGTCAACGGGGGCCGAACAATGTTTCTTATGTTTCGTTTTGCGGCCTTAAAACAGATGGAATTCTTGTTAAACTTTTTCTACAAAATTTCTTTTTTATTTTTTTGTTTTGAAGTATGGCCAATAATCTACTAAATTGTTCGTATCAAGTGTGGGGCGGTAGCCCCGCTGGTGAAAAAACTTTTAGTGGAAAAGTAAACCCTTGTTTTTTTTCGGGTTCCCCAATCGAGGGACTTTTTTTGGGACATTTTAAATGGGCTGTGGGTTTTGTTTCTCATCCCTGTGGGGGGAATTATTGCCCGTTTTGGTTTGTTTTGTTCTTCAAATGATAAATTTTTGGTCTATACCAACAGGAAAGGGGATTTCCCACTAAGTTAAGATCATTGTTGTAAGGGTGTTATTTTTAGAACTCTCTCTGCTTTTTTGGGGGGCTTTAATGCCCCTTGCAAAAAACCAACCAATGAAACATTTGTTGTTTTATATTTTTTTTGTTTAGAACTGCCCCTTTTCCCGCTACCAATGCTGGAGGCAGGGGAAAATGTAAGCCTTGAACAATCGGGGGCATACTTACCTGTTTTTTTCTGATTTAAGATTTTCGCCCTTGCCCAAACCCAGACCCTTTCTTTTGGCTTTTTCCGGCGGCCACATAAAAAACTGTGTAAGCGTTCGTCGGGCCCAAAACCAGGCGTTTAAAATCTTTTGTTGTTGTTTAGTCGAGACCCAGACTTCTAGATTTTCTTCCATTTATTGTTATTTTAGTCGATTTTAAAAAACTAACATTACTTTAAAATGGAGGGTCTATTGTTAGTTACCTGGAAATTTGGAAAAAGAAGCACAAATTGGGCCCGTAAGTTTGGGTTGGGGTAAGAATTTTAGATCAAAATCGTTTAAAACTTTTGACAAACGCTTCCCTCGAGCATTCCTTCAAACAATTTGTCCCATCCTTCATATATCTTAGCCATGTTGAGTTTCTTTCTAACTCAAAATATTTATTTAAATTAAAAAAAATAATTAATCAGAATCAATATCAACGGTCTTTTTGTGCTTGGACTCATAAACTAAAGTATAAAACACCTTTTGGCGTGTTAATGTGAGCTGTTTAGAACAGAGTTTAATGTTTCGTTTACTTTTTTTAAGCATTCCTTTTTTTATCTGCTCGGCGTCTGGCTGTTGAGAAAAAGTTGTCCTCGCCTTTCTTTGAAGATCAAACTTTTGTCTTTTGTAGTCATCAAAATCGGCCTGTAAACGATTAAATTCTTCATCCGTGATGTTTGAGTCAACTAGCGCTTTATTTATTGTCAGTTTGAACGAACTAAGTTTAGCCGTTATTAGTTGAACCTAGCTGTGTGCTTTTGGAGTTTAGTTTTTTATTTTTTTGCTAGCAGCACCTACGGCTAATGAACATAGGCCAAGACCCTAAAGACAAACCACCTAGAGGTAAAGCCGCGGGTGCGCCTATGCCCGTTGCTAAGAGACCAACACTCGTTCCTGCTGATAGAGCACTTATAGTCGATGCCCCAGTATTAACATAAGTAACAGCATTAAGGCAGCAAATACCTTCGTTTGGTTTTGCTGTATTTTGAAAGGTCTTGCTCTAGTTTTTGTTGCATTTGTGTAATGTTTGTTAATCTAAAGGTTTTTATGTTGGGGGTTTCTACTATCCCTTCTCTTGGCGACTCCGGTGCTGTAGGCACATTTGGATAAACTTGAACAGACATGCTTTTTATAAAATAAAAATAATTTAGTATTGTATATCTTTTAATCTGTTATCTTCAATATTCAGCTGCGCATCATATATTAAAAACAAATGTACATTAAGCGGTTTATCGGCTTCTTCTTCTTTATCAATTTGAATGTTTATTACGTCTCTCACAGTTCTTCCCGCTTCCATGCAACTGATTATCCTCTGTTGACCTTAGGTCAATCCATAAACGTATTTCGTTGTTAAATAATCATCAAGCCTAACATTGTGAAGATGTAAATCTTTAGACAAGGTCAACTGTTGGATTTTCTACCACTCCCGCCTCCAAACAGTTTTCTTATTTCATCAAAAATGCTGATAAGGTTTAAGCCCGCTAGCGTAGATTTGGTTAGGACCACCCTCAATCGAACATTGTACTTTCGTTATTTTAGGATTAATAAACTTTTCACTTCCCCTTTTGAACGGTTCTTCATCTTCGCACAGCAATAAAATACCTTTAAGCGATCTTGCTGCGACACTAAAACTAAATTCCATATAGCGTCTGCCCTGCTTCTGGGATATGTTGTATGATGAATCACTCTTTCGTAATATATTGCTAATTTTTACCGATATTGTTGCTCAATCAGCCTTGCTAAATTAGGGTTGCTAACAACGTCAAAACTCTAACGAGATGTCAGAAATGCTGTACTTTGCTTCGGTGTCTGATGATTTGATAACGCGTTTGTATTCATTAAAAGTTAGTTCATATGACAATCTGTCTTTTAATGCTCCTTGAAAGTATGGCGCATGTGCTTTTAACAACTCAAAATCTAAGGGAATGGAAAAGCGATTTCCATACGCAAAATTTACAGCTACATACTTTTTGCCGTCTTTAATATCTGCGGCGCCTATTCTATGTTTTAGTGCTTCTTCATTTTCGATTCCTTGAAACGCAAGATCAGCCCTTTCATTCCCGGTTAGCCATAGATCAGAATAGGTTAAAAATATGTCTGCATTGTGTAAAGAAAATATTTCTTCCCCCTCAAGTTTTATAGAAATTTTCTTAACGATTGCCCGTCCCAGATTCTGGACAACTGTCCTGTTTGTGTCTGTTGTTGAAGTGAGTTCTATTTTGAGAGTAAGACGCGCAGAGCCTGGCACAATCACTTCATCCGCTCCTAGGTCTGGAAATTTAACAGTAAGAATTTGATCTGAATCAATAGTAGATGGATTATTTGGAACAGTAATATTCCGTTTATTTCCCTTCACGCCAAAGGGTTCTTTCAGTCTTCTATGCGGGTCAAGAATCAAGCCATATGCTTGCGACATTTTTTTATAAAACAAAATAAAAAAGTTAATTATTTAAAAACATGGCAGGCATTGAAGGCGAAGAAGATTATGATGTTTTTGATCCTGGAGACGACATGAGTGAAATGATCCCTTTGACACAGCATCGCTCAGCGCTCTCATTGCGGCGTGAATTAACAGAAAGTAAGGTTAGATCATTGTACCAAAGTTTAGGCCAAGAACCTCCCGAATTTATACCCCCTGATGATTTTGAAGTAAAAGATGACCATTTGTTTGTGAAAAACGATCAAGGACAACTTGTTCAGCTTACAACTAAACCAGACTCATCAAAGTTTTTAGCCAAGAGTACAATTATACAAAGACTCAGTGTGAAAGATCAAATTCGCCTTGGTCTTGTTAGGCCAAAATTAAGGGCGGAGGCAGTTTCTAAACTTCAAAACACACTACAAGAACTCCCGACAGATAACCAAATGCAAAACATGGAACTTGAAGAATTAAATCAATCAGCAGATGAAATATTAAATGCAATAGAAGCAGAAACCAGTTTTTCAAAAGAAACAGCATTAAAGACTATACGCGACTCACCGCTACCCATGCGAGAAATAGCGGCCCTTGATCATGCTTTGAGAAGCATCAGAGGCGAATTAACAAACAATTTAGCAAAACTAGGTGAACTAGATGAGCATATAAAAAGAGAAAAAGAAAAACTCGTTGAGGCTGATGACGCCAACTTAGGGCCTGGTGTTAAAGAAAGAATAACCCAAAGACTAAAAGATCTTGAACAAGAAAGATCAGCAAGACTAGAAGCGTTGTCTACTAACCGAGAACAATTACGAACTCAAGTGAGCAGAATAAGAGAAACTATCCAAAGAATTTTATATGAAGACACGACGCTAGCAGAACGAATACGAACACTGTTTAGAGAGCAAGGAGTCACATTAGCGAGTGTTATAACAGCCTTAGGATTTGCAATAAGTACACTGGTGTTGGCTATTACAGGCGGCGGTGGAGGTCAAAGCCTAGTGCCTCCGCCACCAGCGCCTCCACCTGATAAATCATGGGTAAAAAAACAGCTTGATCATCTTGCGAGTTTATTAAAAAAATTAGCCGGTAAAGCCTTGGACTCTTTACCAGGTATATTAGGGGGTATTGTTAGCTGGCTTTTGTCTACTGCAAGCAAAGTAGTTGGCTTTATGGCTGAGCACTTATGGGCATTAGTTCTCTTAATAGTCGGGTTAATATTTAGTAAAATAAAGACCAAGTAATCCTAGGCCAGTTAATCCAACAACAAGCGCTGTCTTTTCATATTCATGGCCATTATTTTTTTTGGCTTCGCGGACTTCGTGTACTTCGCGGTCTTCAACGGTCTTTGGGCTTTGGGCCACGGGCATTGGATGACTTATTCTTGGGGGGTCATCTTGTTTTTTTACTGCTTGCAATATTACTGGCTCAGAATTTATTTCGTTTTTTCCGACCTTCTGTTCATTACCTGCCACAAGGATTTCATTATTGTAGTTTATTATTGTTCCTATCTGGAGCCTGAGGTCAGAAGGCAGCATGTATAAACCAGCGCCAACAGCAAAGTCTACTTTTGATCTTGCGTATTGTAAAACATCTTGGTACCTTTTTATACTTGAAGGTAAATCAACTGTAGAATTAATGGCATCCTCTAAATTTGCTAAGTATTGTTTTTGTGCATCAAAACCAGTAGAAGGATCAGTTATGCTCGACCTTGTCTGTGCTTGCGAACCTAGCAAACACCAAACGTAAGTACGAATAGAGTCGTTTATTCGTTCTATTCCTGCTTTAGTTAGGCCCTTAGAAGTGTCTAAGATAAATGTTGTCCATGCTGTTTTATGCTCTTGCTCTATGGACCCGAGGTGAACAGCTGTGCCTGAAGAGAAAGATGTGTAAGGAGGATTCCAGTCATAGTTATACTTTCTGTGCACGCCCCAATAATAAGGGGTGCCTAAGCCATGATTAAGATCTGACTTTTGTCTAAAGTCTGTCTTAACATTAATATTGAATTCGTTACAGATCCTTTCAAAAGCCTTCATGTCTATTCTGTTGCTGAATGGATTAAACGGTTTGTCATTAGGTAATGGTGCTTGCAGTTCAGTCAAAATACGTCTGAAGGTGTAATAAAAATGAAATCTATACACTGACCTCACCAAAGGATCAGGATGATTTAAATGATCGGCATACGATACTCCACACCCAGTTGATGCACAAAACACAGCAAAGTTTAACTGGTTCTGATAAAACTGCATCGGATGACTAAACCACACTTTCGCGATGTAGTCTTTTTTAACAGGAGGGTTAAGATATCTGTTTAATGGCGTACTCACCTTTACTTGAAAGGTGTCAGTCTGGGTCACAGAAATGTCAAGAGTATCAGTTGTTATTTTTTTAAGATTGTAGTGCGGCCCAACAGAATATTTTGCATCAGTATATTTAAATGCAGTCATTTTTATTTCGTTAAAAAAATGTTTGTAACAATAACAACTCAAGACCGTCCTTCGTTTTTAGAACATGCTATTGATAACAATTGCGGAAGCAGAATGGTTGCGCTTCATGAAATATTTTACAAAGTTGTATGGTTTAATATAAGTGAATCAAAGAAGAATAATAAGATTCAAAAAATTGACAAAACAGGGACCAGAGTTAGCCAGTTAACAATACCTGATGGTTATTACGGGTTTTGCTCACTAAAAGAAGCAATGAGTAACTTTAACATTACTCTCAAACTTAACAATGCGAATCTGAAAACAATGTTAACATTCAAGCCTGAAGAAGAAGTAGGTTACTATTTTGATAAAGAGCTAGCTAAAATGTTAGGCTTTGCAGCTGACAATTATAGATTTAGAGTTACACCAAACAAAACTACTTATGAGGGAGAAAATCCGCTCGATCTTGCATTACATTCATTACTCTATGTTCATTTGGATGAGCTGAGCACTGATGAAAACTTATATGATGGAAGGCCCTCAACTGTTTTAAGAGCTCTTCCGTCAGGGAAAGCTGCATATTGCGATTATGAAATTATACAATTCCCTAATTTACAGTTTAAAAGATTAGTTTGTGGGAGGGTCGGATCATTTAATATAAAAATTGCAGACAAAACAGGAAAAGTCGTGAAATGTGATAACCTGCACATTGTTTTGGAAATAAAATAATAAGTTGTTCTAAAAAATAATGTCGCGCGGGCCAGAAGAACCGGGAGTTTACATTAGCGCCTGTGAGGTGTATAACTTTAGAATTAAAAGACCATGCAGACGTTGCGGACTTTGAACAGAATGGTGAGATAGGCGCTTTGTATGGTTTTGAGTACACTAAAGATGGTGATTATAAACGCAAAGAGGTTAGCGACAACAAAAAGTTTCCTAAACTAGAACAACTACGCAATGTAGAAGCAAATAATGCTGGCCAGTATGAATATAAATAGTTCGAAAACCTGACAGCAAATGGCACTTAGAACCATATTTAGAATGGGAAATAAAATTTGAATTCATAAGCCCATTTACATTTTTAGCCGTCAAAAAAGTTTCAGAAAAGCATTCAACTCTGGCCCTTTACATGTAAGTCTTATGCCGGACGACAATAGTCGGAAAGAGATTGAAATAACGCCGTATGGGAAAAAAACAGTACATCCTCCACAGAAGAGAAACGGTTTTAAAGAAAGCTTCTACAAAATTACAGTTCTTTCCAAGCAGAAAATTAGGAGACACGTTCACAATGATATTTGAAATTTCTGTCTTAAAAGATGAGGAGAGGGATGGGGTTGTGGGCGTTAGTGACATACTTATAAAAGGAATTAATATTAGCTGGCAAAACTTAGACGTTAAACATCTTAAAGTTACCATCGTCGTTCTTCACAATGGTGAGGATATTAAGATCATAACAACAAGCAACAAATCAATGTTGACTTAAATAGAAACAATCTTACAGAACTGAATTGGATTAATCTTACACATTTAGGCCTCATAGGTTTTATTATACTGAACAAGTTTTCACGGAGAGTATGATAAAAATAATAACTGGATTAGATTAAATTCTGTTATAAAAACTATGGAGCAGTTAAACTTTATGACAAAAACCCCTCATTGTTCATTAATTTGTGGACAAACTGGTTGTGGGAAAACAATATTTGTCCTAGACCTATTACAAACAGTTTATCGCTATAATTTTGATTATATTGTAATTTTCTGTCCAACACTTAAAAGGAACAAAGCATATCATGATAGAAGGTTTATATGGACAGACGATGACGTATATTTAGTTGATCCTAGCACTAAACTGAGTGAGTGTTTAGAATACTTTTATAAAGTGTTTGAAGGAACGCAGACACTCTTTATTATAGATGACTGTTCAGCAGAAAAAGATATAGTTAAAAAGAGAAACACTTTGTCAAAGCTGGCTTTCAGCGGAAGACATGATGGGATAAGTGTGTGGATTTTATGTCAAAAATATAACTCCGTTTTAAAAGACTTTAGAGAACAGTTAAAGACTGTAGTTTTATTTCACATGAAAGACAGAGACGCATTTGATGAATGTTTGCGTGAAAATGATGTTATTGAAAATGATCAGGAAAAACACAGGATTAAGCAAAAACTAAAATCTGAAAAGTTTAGTAAATTAGTATTGAAAACGGATAACCCTACACAGTATGTTTGTTTGTAGGGTAGAGAACTATAAAACACGGGGTCTGGAGTCGCCCGGTCGAAACTGGTTGAGACCGGATGAGCCAGACCCCGTGTTTTATAGTTCTCTGATGGAGTATTTACACTAATTACAGTCTGCCTTATACCTTTTACGCCGTGGGGTTCCTTCTCTTTTCTGTATGGATCGAGGTCACAACCATATGAGTTCATTTTTTATAAAACAAAAAAGAATATAAATAAAAAATATGGATGAAGATTTTGACCCGATTGATCCTATTGAAGAAGAAGAAGATGAAACAGAACTGGGCCCTTCATTGCAGGAAGAGCTGGAAGGAGCAGGTTCTTTACTCCCTAGACAACGTCAAGAACTATTGCGAGAAAGAATTCAATCATTCTATAGAAGCATAGGACGAGAGCTGCCAGAAGTGATTGATCCTAACGATTTTGAGGAAGATGGCGGGCATTTGTATATAAGAACTGGTGCAGAAGACCGCGTAAGAGTTACTAAAAAGTCAGACAAAACCAAGTTTTTAAGTCTAAAAACAATTAAACGAGACCTCCCTATTGCTAAGGCAGAACAATTAAACCTTTTAAAGCTTAGAGCCGAAGCTGTTAGTCGTTTACAGAACTTGGAGTGGGGGCTGCCAACACAATCTGAAATACAAAACATACCTCTTAAAGATTTAACTCAAACAGCAAATGAAATAATAGCAGAAATTGAAACGAGTTTAAGTGAGGAGACAGTCAGAAAAGCGTTAGAAACAATTAATGATCCTCCATTGCCTATGCGCGATCTCCGGGGTCTTGAGAGCGCTTTTACAACAATAAGAGAAGAACTAATGCTCAGCACAGCAAAAGCTAGTAAGCTAAAGAGAGAGATAGAAGAAGAAAAAAATAAGCTGGCTGATAACAATTTAGAGCAAGAAGAAAAGGCTAGAATACAGCAGAAAATACAGAAGTTAATGGGCGAAAGGGAAGGGCAGTTAAGCACGATTTCTATTCTCAAAGGAAATCTAGAATCTCAAACAACCAGATCCAAAGAAACTATAAAGAGAATACTTCACGAAAACACTACGCTGGCAGAAAGAATAAGGATTCTGTTTAGAGAAGAGGGATTACAGTAGTTAGCATATTAACAGCTGTTGGGTTTGCTATCTCTACACTCGTTTATGCTTTAACAGGTAGTGCACCAACAGGGCCAGTAGCTCCTCCAACGCCTCAGCCTGGTAAAAGTTGGATTAGAAAACAATTGCATCATCTAGCAAACTTATTAAAGAAGTTAGCAGCTAAAGCGTTTGATGCTCTGCCTGGCATAATTGGCAGTGTTGTTAGTTGGGTTTTGTCTACTATAGGCAAAGTTGCTGGTTATATGGCTGACCATCTGTGGACGTTAGGAGTGCTAGCTGCTGGATTAATTTTTAGTGCAATAAAGTATGGCTAATCCAGTAAAAGTTAAAAATACAACAAGGGCTGTCTTTTCGCTGGTGTGACTGTCAGTGTGAGGTAGATTAACAGGTGGAATGCTTTCTGGACTTCTGGACTGGTTGTGGGGCGCTTATAACTGGATCGCTTTCTTCAGGGCTGGGTACTTTTTTTAAAATAGATGGAGCGGGTCTTGTGTTTAAGCCTTGATTGTGCCCTAAGTTTTGATCGCCTCCAGCTATGAGGATTTTATTGTTATAATTCTGTATCATGCCCATCTGTAGTCTAAGGTCAGAGGGTAGCATGTATAATCCATGACCTACAACAAAGTCAACCTTTGACCTAGCATGTGCAAGAACGTCTTGATACCTTTGTATGCTGGCAGGCAAATTAACAGCAGAGTTAATAGCATCTTCTAAATTAGCTAGAAATTGTTTTCTGGCATCAAAGCCTGTAGACTGATCTAGTATGCTAGACTTAGTCTGTGCTTGTGCTCCTAATAGACACCAAACGTATGTTCGTATGGTGTCATTAAGTCTTTGCACTCCTGGCATTGTTAGGCCTTTACTTTCATCTAAGATAAATGTTGCCCAAGCATTGGGGTGTTTTTGTTCTATGGATCCTAATCGAACTTGTTTGTCTGGCTGAAAAGAGGTGTGGCAAGGCCAGTAGTCATAATTATATTCTCTTTTTGCGCCCCACAAATACAATGTGCCCATCCCATGATTGCGGTCTAACTTTTGTCTAAAATCAGTTGAAGGATTAATGTTAAATTCATTGCAAATTCTTTCATATACATTATTGTCCATTGGGCTGTTGAATGCATTAAACGCGCTGTCACTCGGGAGGACTACTTGTAGTTCAGTTAGCATTCGTCTGTACTGGTAATAAACATGAAAGTTATATACTGACCTTACTAAAAGATTAGGATGGTTTAAATCGTTTGCATATGAAACACCACAGCCAGTAGTTGCGCAGTGAATGACAAAATTTAACTGATTCTGGTAAAACGCCATAGAACGGGACGACCATGCTGATGGCACTCTATCATTCTTTATTGGCGGATTTAAATATCTAGTTAGTGGATTTACAAGTCTGACTTGGAAGCCATTATATTCATCTACTGCAATGGTTAGATTGCTGAAGTCTAACGATTTAGGATTATAAAACGCTCCTACATTGTAAGCGACACTTTCGTTATATTTAAATGGTTCCATTTTTAAATAGTTATAAAAAGGATGCACATCTATATAAACAAGCAAAACGAGCGTATGTTCTTAACGTACCCAATTGAAAATAGACGCGGTGATTGTAGGGTTGCCCTTAAAGAAATTGGGTTTAAAGTAAAATGGTTAACATATCTGAAAAAGCTAAAAATAACTGGGTAGATGTTAAGGACGAACAAGGCAAGCTATTAAAACGTTTAAAAATACCCGATGGTTACTACAACTTTTGTTCTTTAAGAGAAGTATTTAGCAATTTTAACATTATGTTAAAAATTAATGAAGCGAATCTTATAATTACTATACATTTTCCAAAGCTTAAAGAAAGAAGAGAGTATGTTTTTCCTAGAAGCCTTGCTCGAATTTTGGGCTTTTATGATAGTGGTGAAACGTATCATATTAAAATGCATATGTACTTAGAAAGCGGCCTTTATGAGTATGTAGGTAGTAGACCGTCCGATTTTCTCGTAAACTCAGTTTTGTATGTTCATTTACAACAGTTAAAAACAGAAGCTAATTTGTTTAATGGCTATCCATCTACAGTTCTGAGAGAGCTGCATCCAGTTAAGGCGGGGTTTTGCGATTATCAGCTATACAGGTTTGGTGGAGACAGTGAATTTAAAGACTTAATTGATGGATCTTTAAATTCATTAGATGTAAAAATAGCTAATAAAGATGGGACGCCAGTTGTCTGTTCTGATTTATTAATGGTACTTGAAGTAGAAGAGCATATTGGAAGAGTAAGAAGGACTCATTCTCGCGGACGTTAAATTTTTATGTCATTGGAGAGAATGTAAATATCTTTGTTCACGATCACCAAATCTTATCTAGCACGTAAGCCCCCGTTTCAATGTGTTAATTTTGTCAATATTTGATGGTTTTGAGGTGTTAATTTTTTGTAAAACAGGTGTTAAATTTGGTCAAAAGTGACATGTGATGGACGTGATTTGGACGTGAAAAGTGGGGTTTTCGTGCAAAATAAGATGGGTGAGCTTGAACGAAGATATTTACATTCTCTTATACCCAATCCAAACCCATAGAAAATAATAGAGAACACCACCAAGAGTCACAAAACTCATCCCTATTTTGTGATAAATTTCTCAATACTCTCGAGCGCGTGACCAGAATCAATAGAGCTCAATGCATAAATTCTCACCAAGCATTATCAAAATTTCCACTGCAATTCACACTCCATCAGTGATCGACGCCAGAAAAGGAAAATAACCACACGTTCAAACCGATTTAGAATGCAGACAACAGGGCATCCGCGCATATTATCAGAGATCATATACTTTACAAAATAATCACAAAATCAACTACCATCTCTGAATCACGAACACTGCGAGCCCAACCAAACCCGGCGATAACTAAAACAGTGCAAGGCACTCACTAAGAGCCCCAAACATCCGGCTTACCACCAATACCAAAGTAGACAGCCCTATACACCACCCCTAGTCTACGCCTGCCATAACCCCACTAGAGGAAGATTTGCTTCTGACACCCCCTCCTGTCTAACCCCCACTAGTGGCAATAACTTCAGGAAAGGATTGTCCGGTTAACACCCGTAGACACCCAACATCCACACACTCACAGACAGTCTAACAACATCAGACTCTGCCCACTCACAGTGTCAACAATAATCCGTCTGACACATGATACAACAATAATGCAGCCATGACATCGCAATCATACGACAATCATCAGTCCTTGATCAAACCCTAATGCCCTACACATTCCTGCATACTATATCCAACTGCCTATCCTGAACCACACAACACCCACGAGGACAATGCCCCATCCAGACGAACACGTATACCCCACTCAGACGAAACATCCATACCATACATTCGAACCATCTATACCACACGTACGAAACATCCATACCACACGCACCGGATGAACGAACAATAAAACCCACACCTACCACTCAAAGACAGCAACGAGCCTGAAGCTACGCCGCAAGCTGGCAACAGCTACACTGTTCAGCGAACAGACAAAAGACGGCAGCAACCAGGTACAGTCAACTGCTCTCACACCAGCTGAGGCACCAGTTGAAGTTGACGTAACAGCTACCACACGACTCACTACCACACTGGTATTGCAGGCTCCTCTCCATGACTAACACAGCAGAACGTGGACACGCGGACTACTCGGACTAGTTAGGCAATACACCACACGACACTAGTCTACAACCCTTGGTGAACAAATCACCCACAAGAAAACTATCTGGGCCCAGAACCACACCTCCTGCAGTCTTGCCGGCCAAGATGAAAAGTGAACTCAATGAACACGCTGATTCCTACTCAGAAGCGCTCCAATCCTGCCACCTGTTGAGAGAACCTGAGTGACCCCCCTTGTCAACTGAACGTACACACGCACACACACGCACCAGACACAAACACCACACACACGCAACCCTCACTCACAATCACACAGACACTACACAAACCCACACACCACTACGGCATGCACAATAACAGCCAGTGTAAGCGAAACCGGCTGACCCAGTTCATCTGGCCTAAAAAAAAGACTAAAGACGTAGAGTGGGGCAAAATACAAACTAGTCTATCTAAACTTCCACACTCTCTACCGGCTTGAAAATAACAAACTTAGAGTAAGTTAACCCCAGAGCGCGGTACAACCCCAAAACTATCACTAAAACAGCCACACCGCTGGTGACAGAGTGCGAACAGATTGCTCGTAGATCGTGAGAGCGTGACCATGGTAACGCCAACAGTAGAACAGGCAGGCTCGGACCTGACAACGGAGTGAAAGTAAGTTGGCGATTTCCGTTTCAAAACACACAAATCAAGCTCTGTAAACACTTGCCCTTGGTGAGTGGTGAAGATCTTTCACTTCCCCATAGAGAAGAGTGACCATTCAAATCACCTAATAACAGGAAGGGTCTAGGAGGCTGCTCCAAGAGAGAAATGAGGTCCTGTTTGGTGACACAGATTTTGGAGACCGATACAAGCTACAGATTGTAATTGTTTTGTGGAGAGTAACCCGAGCTGCCACTGCCTGAAGCAGAGTCTGAAGAGCAGCTGGGTTGTACCGAACAGAGTTGTGAATGAGTAAGGCTACCCCACCAGTAACGCCATGTTCCACAGATTGTGCAGGTTGATCTAGGATGCTGTAGCCAGAAAGGGAGAAAGTTTTTTCAGGCCTCAGAAGAGTTTCTTGCAGTGACACTAGCACAGGACTAGCCTCACGGTACAAAAGCTGCAGTTCTTCGTAATTGGAAGACAGTCCCCTGATGTTCCAATGCAAGTCTGTTTCCATTTTGGTTGAGGGCTTTCTTCATCCATGTCAACGTCCTCTTCCTCTTCTTCATACAGAACTTCAAATGCATTCTGCAGTTTGAGCTCCGCTTTCTAAAAATCTGTCTGGTGGAAACTGGTAATTTCTTCTCCCCCGGAGTGGAGGAACTCAATTACCTTGGTGGTGGAGGCTTTCCTTTGCACTCCACCAACGCCACTTTGTTCGAAGCCACCATCAGGGCGCCTCCTTTGGGATGTGGTGTCGGCTTAGGAGCCATCTCGGGGCGAACCCTTAGCTACGCGGCCTGCACAGCCAGAGGCTTAGTGGATGCACTGGAAGTTTATCCTGTAGTGGGTTTAAGGCCCCTACTTGCGATGTATTAGAAGCCGGAAGACATTTCAGCGGTTTGAGACCACATGCGTCTGTCTGAACACGGGCTTCCACCTGAGGTGCTCTGAATGATTTTTTGATGACTGTCAAAAAAAGGAGTGGAGTTTCCTTCTGCTCCTGCACCAACGTTTTGGCTTCGAAGAACGAAATCTTTGTTTCTGTTTTTTTGCTCTGGATTTCGCTTTCTACTCACCAAAAAGGGCAGTGTTTTGAAGAAGAAGGGTGGTCACCATCACAGTTCACGCATTTCACGGATTCACATCCACCATCATGAACTGCTTTGCTGCAGGTGGCACACACCTACTTGAAGTGACCAAATCGTTGACATCTGAAACACATGAGTGGGGATGGTACATACAGGGCTACTTTTACTCTCAGTTATCACACTTTTATGGACTCTGGAAGAGTCGGTTTGCCAAAGGTGAGAAACCGAGCATCGATCGTTTTCTCTCTGCACCTTTTCGGAAGGTCGGCCCTCTGACCTCTACCACTCTTTGATCAGCCAACTCAGCCCTTATTTCTCCCTCAGATCTCAGCCCTTATTTCTCCCTCAGATCTTAGCCCTTATTTCTCCCTCAGATCTCAGCCCTTATTTCTCCCTCAGATCTCAGCCCTTGTTTCTCCTTCAGATCTCAGCCCTTGTTTCTCCCTCAGATCTCAGCCCTTATTTCTCCCTCAGATCTCAGCCCTTATTTCTCCCTCAGATCTCAGCCCTTATTTCTCCCTCAGATCTCAGCCCTTATTTCTCCCTCAGATCTCAGCCCTTATTTCTCCCTCAGAACTCAGCCCTTATTTCTCCCTCAGATATCCCAAACAACTCTGGGCAACAGATGGCACCTTTCAAGGAGTTTAGACTTTGTGAGGAGACACCCAGATTGGGTAATTCACAAGACTTGCTGATTCTGATAAGTTCTCTGAGTGGGCTTTTCGGTTAGCCTGCACGAGCAGGGAACCACCCCTCAACCTCTTAACTGATTTCGGCTCTGCGCCTGCAAGGCTTTTCAGCCCCTTTGGAAGAGTAAAGGGACTCAACTTGGTAATCGTCGTTCGCTATCCGCTGCCTGGATTATCAGCCAAGAGGGCCAAGCGCCTATCGTCTTCAGATCAGCCAAGAGGGCCAAGCGCCTATCGTCTTCTGAGTCTGAGTCCATGTCCCTCGAAGGGTCGGAACCCAGTTGTCTTCTCTTTCCTGTTTTAGTAGTTTTGGTAGCCATGAAGGTTCTTAAATACTGGCTGAAATAAACGGTCTTCCCCCCCCCCCTACCCCACCCCAAGAGAGCTGCTGTGCTGGGGAAGGACAATGGATGGCCATAGTATGGCGACTGTGTGTCTGGTACCATCCTGCATGGAAAGCAGACAGTGTACCTTCAAGACTGGATTGGGATCAGCCACTCAGCCTCTGGCCAGGTAACTGTAGCTGGGGCTTCCACGCTGCTTACGGCTCAGAGAAAAAAGTGCGGAAGAGAAGGCTTGAAGGGGAGACAGCGAGAGAAAAGATCCGTTAAGAAAGGCAGAAGATAGAATAGGAAAAAGGTGGGTTACTATTTGTCAGGGCCCTCACTCTTAACCTTTCTGACAAAGGAGACCCCACCAGGGGCATCAATTCCTACCACGTAGTGCTTAGGCCAGTCAGCAACTTGGCTATACAGGCCTAAAAGCGTTAACAACAACTAACCATCTAGTCGAGTATTAATGCCCCCGTCAGCAAAGCTCCAGGTCTCTTCACCCCTTCAGATGATGCCCCATCATTACTACACCAGTCCTCTTCACCTCTCCAGTTAATGCCCCACCATTACTACACCAGTCCTCTTCACCTCTACAGTTAATGCCACACCATTACTACACCAGTCCTATTCACCTCTCTAGTGTTAATGCCCCACCATTACTACACCAGTCCTCTTCACCTCTCCAGTTAATGCCCCACCATTACTGCACCAGTCCTATTCACCTCTCTAGTGTTAATGCCCCACCATTACTACACCAGTCCTCTTCACCTCTCCAGTTAATGCCCCACCATTACTACACCAGTCCTCTTCACCTCTCCAGTTAATACCCCACCATTACTACACCAGCCCTCTTCACCTCTCCAGTTAATGCCCCACCATTACTACACCAGTCCTCTTCACCTCTCCAGTTAATGCCCCACCATTACTACACCAGTCCTCTGCACCTCTCCAGTTAATGCCCCACCATTACTACACCAGTCCTCTGCACCTCTCCAGTTAATGCCCCACCATTACTGCACCAGTCCTCTTCATCTCTCCAGTTAATGCCCCACCATTACTGCACCAGTCCTCTTCATCTCTCCAGTTAATGCCCCACCATTATATAGTGTTGCCATACAAGATTCGTGCTTCTTTTGTGAACAGGGCACTGTTAACAGTGGATACAGCCAAATCTTAGGTTTTGTGTCTCTGTGATGTTATTTTGGAAAATTGTTCAATGGAATCAGTCAATCTTGGTGAAACAGGTGTGGACGTTATTGTTGAGATACAGACGTGAATCAATGGTGCCCGCCGAGTGAGGTAGTTTTGGCACCTAATGAGAGTCAATAAAGGGAATATCCAACATATATTCCGTGCTTGTCTGTGGACAGGGTGTGGAATTGTTGGTGTTCCCAGTTTCTGAACCACTGGTGTCACAAAATCACTAAAGCATGTATGGGAACAAGATTTGGGTTGGTGACGTTCTCTCTTTGAGCAATCAGATGAATTCGACAACAAGAGAGGGTGAGGGGTTATCTGGTAGTTGAACTCAGTCTCCGGGAATGTCTCCGCATGTTGACGAGATGTTGGCTGATTTTCCTTGGAACTTACCTTTTCAACAGATAAGCCTTTTGCATACATGTACCTAAACAAACTGCACATGATGTCAAAATTCCGTTAAAATTCAGGTATTAAGTCAAAACACTGTACTGCCTTAAATCGGTTTCAGTTTTCCAAGCTTTCATATCGTTCAGATAAGACAAGGATGAAGCGTGCCTTGTTAACAGTTTCAAAGTAGATCAATCGGTGAAAGAATATTGACGTGAAGTTCACAAAAAATAGGTCCAGCACCTTATCTTCTTGACAGCCGAATTTCTCTTATTACAAGACAGTATACACACATTGGAAGGAGAGGAACTAGACTCCATGCATGCTTTCAACCTGTCCCAGCCTCACACAGACACAGTTCAGGAGAGGAACTAGACTCCATGCATGCTTTCAACCTGTCCCAGCCTCACACAGACACAGTTCAGGGAGAGGAACTAGACTCCATGCATGCTTTCAACCTGTCCCAGCCTCACACAGACACAGTTCAGGGAGAGGAACTAGACTCCATGCATGCTTTCAACCTGTCACAGCCTCACCTGAGTGAACAGATGCTGTCGCTTGCGAAAAGAGGCGAGACAGACAGTGATTTCCTGGAACTGGACCTGACTGCCCCATCTCCTCACAAGAGTTTTACAGTCTATGAAAAAGACCCTCTTCGGTAGCAGTCAATGGGCGAATGGATTAGAACCCGTTTATATCGTTTCCTAACTGACAACACTAATGATCTTTGTAAAGAATTTCAAACTACATGACCAGGTGTTTTAGGTTCATTCTCCTCTTCAATGGCACAGTGTGGCCAACCTCACGGTCTGTTACCACTCAGAGGAAAAGAGGTCCTTACACAATGACGGCACTAAACACATGGTGAAATACTTTCAGATAACTAATCTCTCGCCATTATGTCCTTACACAACGACAGCACTAAAGACATGGTAAGACACTTTCAGATAACTAATCTCTTGCCCTCCTTCAGGCAAATAACTCAAGCCCGTGACGGAAGCATTGGATTATTGTCCTAACGTTTTGTCCCCTAGTTTACAGTCAACAAACAAACAATAAGCAACGAAATGGTGAAAATTGCTCTACGCAAAGTGTGTTTTGACAACTTAGTCTCCAGATTACAACAATGAAAAACGTTATAATGAGTAAATCTGTAAAGGTTAGCAACACCAAAGATGAAAGGGCAATAAAGGCACAAGGCAGACGACAGCAAAGCAGACGAAAAGCAGTATGGGTAGGCATGACAGAAAAGAGGAAACTACCAACAAAAGATTTCCAGAATACAGGCACACAATGATACTAAAACAAATTCCAAGCATCACTTGGGAATATTGAAATTAAGATAACAAAAATGCAATGTGAAGATGATTCCGTTAAAACATTTGACTGTTGTTTAACAGCGTGCTTTCAGATGGGGGCCAAAGAAAGCTAAATTAAGGGTATCGATAGACTGAACAGTACCACATGAACGACAGGTCAACAATAAAATACACCAGAGACTGAACAGAGACTGAACAGCACCACACGAACGACAGGTCAACAATAAAATACACCAGAGACTGGACAGCACCACATGAACGACAGGTCAACAATAAAGACACCAGAGATTCGACAGCACCACATGAACGACAGGTCAACAATAAAAGAAACCAAAGACTGAACAGCACCACATGAACGACAGGTCAACAATAAAGAAACCAGAGACTCGACAGCACCACATGAACGACAGGTCAACAATACAAGAAACCAAAGACTGAACAGCACCACATGAACGACAGGTCAACAATAAAAGAAACCAGAGACTGAACGGCACCACATGAACGACAGGTCAACAATAAAAGAAACCAGAGTGAAAACATGCAACAGTCCAAGATGAGGCAGTGTATAACTCATCACAGTTGACTCAAGTTTTATTCTGAGCAGTTCATCTATCCAAAACATTAAATGCTGTGATATAGTATTCTTAACGCTGCAAGACTCAGAAATCGCAAGCCATTACTTGCTGCAAATCCCAAATATCACCTGTCGCAGGCGCAGAAACACTTTCACAACGAAAAGAGACTTGAAACCTAGAACAGAAAGCAATGATGATTTCTATGATCTTCAGGAAGCTGTGGGTAGCACAGATGTAATTCTTGTGCATGGTTATCCCACCGTTTTTAGATGAGAGTTTTGCATAGATAGTTTATTGTACATGCCTTTCTGTTCTGCTACCCTAATCCTCATTTTTAGTATTTTCTCCAATGACACTCGTGGGTGTGAGTAATATTTCAGTTTTACATAAAACAGCTTGAGTTCATTTGGTAAATGAGTGATTTGAAATCTTCTCCATTGCTTTCATCTTATGCTTTTTGTACCTCATGCTGTTATTGGATGCACACACACACACACACACACACACACACACACACACACACACACACACACACACACACACACACACCACACACACACACACACACACACACAAACACACACCATCTCAAACACATAACACACACACAATATATACACACACACCACACACACACACACACACACACACACACACACACACACACACACACACACACATACACACACACACACACACACACACACACACACACACACACACACACACACACACACACACACACACACACACACGTGCACACACACACACACACACGCACACGCACACACGCACACACGCAGACAACCAAAACAGGTTGATCACAAAGGCTCAGTTAGCTACACAAACAATTCAATATTGTGCAATATTTATCAGAGGAATTTGATATTCACTTTTACAAACGGTTTTAGCGGTTATTTTGTTAGTCCACGTAAATTTGTGTTTGACTGTAAAAGTCAGAAATGCGAAAACTGTATTAGCTGTTGTTCGTCTCCTCCATTCCTGACCATGTGAGATGGCACGTGTGGTTACCTGGCCATGTGAGATGGCACGTGTGGTTACCTGGCCATGTGAGATGGCACGTGTGGTTACTTGGCCATGTGAGATGGCACGTGTGGTTACCTGGCCATGTGAGATGGCACGTGTGGTTACCTGGCCATGTGAGATGGCACGTGTGGTTACCTGGCCATGTGCGATGGCACGTGTGGTGTGTGAAGTGAAGTTCACAGTCCACCGCAGTGACAGTGCGGACCTCTACACTGTGTCTTCAAGCTCTGCCTGTATGGGACATAGTTAAGAACTAGGTCTACACGGTGTCGACATTGTGTCTTCAAGTTGCACGTGCATGGGTCATGGTTATACATTGTGTCTACACTGTGTCCACACTGCTTCCTAAAGCTCCACCTTTATAGCACATGTTTACGCTATGTCTACAGTATTCTCAAGCTCCACCTGTATAGGTCATGGTTACACTGTGTCTACACTGTCTCTTCAAGCTCCACCTGTATGGGTCATGGTTACACACCGTGTCTACACTGTGTCTTCAAGCTCCACCTGTATGGGACATGGTTACACACCGTGTCTACACTGTGTCTTCAAGCTCCACCTGTATGGGACATGGTTACACTGTGTCTACACTGTGTCTTCAAGCTCCACCTTCATGAGTCATGGTTTCACACTGTGTCTACACTGTGTCTTTAAGCTCCACCTGTATGAAACATGGCTGCTGCCTCAAGGCTTCCAACAGTGATACAGGACTAAAAGAAAGTGAATTTAAATCCGTGTGCCAACCGACATTGAACCGTGTAGCATATCTTGATTTTGTCTGAACTGAGCAGGCTGATTCAAGAGATTAACTCCAAGCGACTGGCAGGATGGGTGCTGTTCCTCCATGCCAGTGCGTGAGGTCGTTATGTACAGCTGGTTCTAG
>CM031618.1:3304373-3309373 GCA_018398815.1 Conus ventricosus | reverse complement strand
ACTGATGCCAGCACCGACACACCATGGGCTTGTGATGCAGCGGTTCTCCTGTGGGCAGGCTGTTTCCTGTGTTCACTGCCAGCCTTTCAGAAGCAAGATCTGAAGCATCCCGTTTCCACCTGTTGGACCTTTCCTCCTCTCTGGGAATCCGGAGTGAATCATCACTGAGCTCAGTGATGAGGCCTGCATTCCATACGTCACGTCACAGATCTAAAATTGTTCCAGGCTGGCGCTCTGGTGGAAAGGGTTGCTGTGGACATATCTCGTCCGCTGTCCGTCACTTGTCATGGAAACAGACACATCTATGTGGCCATGGACTACGTCACCAAGTAACAGACACATCTGTGTGGCCATGGTCTACGTCACCAAGTAACAGACACATCTGTGTGGCCATGGACTACGTCACCAAGCAACAGACATCTGTGTGGCCATGGACTTCTTCACCAAGTACCAGACACATCTGTGTGGCCATGGTCTACGTCACCAAGTAACAGACACATCTGTGTGGCCTGGTCTACGTCACCAAGTAACAGACATCTGTGTGGCCATGGACTTCTTCACCAAGTACCAGACACATCTGTGTGGCCATGGACTACGTCACCAAGTAACAGACATCTGTGTGGCCATGGACTACGTCACCAAGTAACAGACACATCTGTGTGGCCATGGTCTACGTCACCAAGTAAGAGACACATCTGTGTGGCCATGGTCTACGTCACCAAGTAACAGACATCTGTGTGGCCATGGTCTACTTCACCAAGTAACAGACATCTGTGTGGCCATGGACTACGTCACCAAGTAACAGACATCTGTGTGGCCATGGTCTACTTCACCAAGTAACAGACATCTGTGTGGCCATGGACTACGTCACCAAGTAACAGACATCTGTGTGGCTATGGACTACGTCACCGTGTGGCCTGAGGCTTTCGCTCCACTGGCTGTTCTTCAGCAAAGTTGATAATGGGACATGAGTTGAGGCTTCCAATAGACTTGCTCACAGGAAGACCTCCAAGTGAAGAACTTCCAACAGATGCCCACCAGTATGTCTGTGAGCTGCAAGAAGGGCTGGAAGAGACACACCATCAGGTGAGCCAGAATCTGAAGATGTCCGGAAACGCAACGAAAGCCCAGTATGGTGCCCAAGCTCATACCATCAGCTTCAAACCTGACGATCAGCTCTGGCTGTACAACCCACGGAGGAAGAAGGGACAGTCTCCCAAGTGGATGACCGACTGGGACAGAGACTACGCGGTGACGAGGACATTATGATGTCATTCGATGAGTGACTGGGACAGAGCCTACACGGTGACGAAGACATCGTCTGATATTGTCATTCGCATCCAGAGTGGCTCAAGGTCCAAGTACAAAAGCGGTTCCTGTAAACAGACTGTGCCATGATCGTGGACCTGGACAATATTCATGGAGTGATGACCAGCCACAAGAAGCAGAAAACACTGCTGTGCCAAGGGAAACTGAGGCATCAGATACCCCAGGGTCATCAACACCACGGATCAGCAAATCAAATTAATCCATTGAATTTAGAACTACAGACGGTAATCTGTCCAATGGTGTGAAGGTCATGCGTTCTGAGAGAACAAGGAAGAGTCTGACAAGTACACAGATTATCAGTGAATTTCAGAGGCTACTGATAATGACCATCCAAGGACATTAAATTAGCTAGGTGCAAACGTTTTTTAAATGGCAAAAAAATGAATGTTCAGTATACTTGTTTAGTCCAGAAGGAAAAGTGCCGAAATCAAACTCGGAAAAAGGAATGTTAAATGTAAAGCCAGCTGTTCATAATTCAGATAACCTTTTTATTTGCTGGTGATCCAATTGCAAGTTTATTGGTTTATTAATGTTAGATTGCTGTCACAGAAGGTTATCACAGTTACTTTCAAAACGTATTGGCCATTGTCTGGAACTTAACAAAAACCATGTATATGAATTATTGTCGGGACGACAGTCAGTTTGGGGAGGGCATAGTGTTATGAACTAGTGTCGGCTGTAACAGACGGCTTACTGTGAAGACGATCGGCAATCTCGTTTGTAAATTAATATCGCGAGAGAGATCAAGGTGGCGAGAACTTCATTAATTAACCAGTCGTTGAGTTGTTGTCATGAACGAGAAATCGGTTTTCTTTTTCAACGATGTTTTTCTTTCTCTTGGGGGGGGGGGGGGGGGGGGGGGGGGGGGGGGGGGGGTGGATGAGGGGGGGGGAAAGAGCGTTGGGTTCGACGGACTGAATGGTGTGAATGGAGATCAAAATACTGAAGTGAATCTCTTTTAAAGATTCTCGAGCGGGTTTGGAGATGCTGATAAGCAAGCAGTCACGATTTTGCGTCAGCATAACAGCGTCATAACGCGTCATCTCTGACTGACCTCACTGACATAGCCTGCATTCTACATGTCACGTCAGCATATAACGCGTCATCACTGACTGGCCTCACTGACGTAGCCTGCATTCTACACGTCACGTCAGCGTCGTAACGTGTAATCACTGACTGAGCTCCGTGACGTAGCCAGCATATCACACGTCACGTCACCGTCATAATGCGTCATTACATACTGTGCTTCGTGACGCAGTCTGCATACCACACGTCACGTCAGCGTCATAACGCTGCTCCTGTCTTCGGCCCCAATCCCACCACACAACCCAAACCAAACTTCGCCATGTTGTTTGTTTCTTTGTTGTTTGTTTGTTTGTTTGTTGTTTTACCCATTGTCCCGTCAACCTGGAAAACACCCTCTTTGGTGCTACACATGGGCCATTGTGTCTCCCAGAGGAGATAAACCAAGGTTCCTTGTGCAACAGGCGTAACGTGCACGTAAACGAGCCCATAGCAAGGTGAGGATTGCCTCTGGCATCCATTCTACCTGGACATCTACTTGAATAGGTAATACAAAAGTGTACGCAGACAGGAAAACAATATCCACACATTCACGACGGGGGAAAACACACACACACACACACACACACACAGATAGACAGACAGACACACAGGCAGGTAGACAGACAGACATGCCGATAGGGAGATAATACATAGATAGAGAGATGGACACACAGACTGGCAGAGAGGCAGACAGACAAACAGATGGATGAATGGCTTGACGGACAGACAGATAGATATAACAATTGTGCTATAGGATGGAGTATGATGTAAGTATATGTAAGTATAAGTACTGGTTCCGGTGGACCGGTGGCAAAAGGTCACATTGTTTCCTTTTGTGATTCTACGTTTGTGAACTGACATGGACTGTTGCCATTTCTGAAGCAGCTGCTTCCAGCCTCAACCTCTTGACGTTACTGTTGCAGCCTGGGATGAAGGTGTCTGGAAACCAGCAGATGTTGTCTTCCATGTCTATGATCAGGGGGTTGATGACCATGTGGACAGTACGAACAGATCCATGAACATGTGGATGGGAAGGACTGAGCAAATGGTAGTCTTGTTTCCATCTTGCCTTCTCATGCAAAACGAAGTGTAGCAAACACAATTCTTTTTAAAAATAATTTGCACATACATGGTACGTATCCATTACAACAGCCACAGGCTGTGGTCAGCTCTTGCACTATGGTAACAGTCACAGGCTATGGTCAGCTCTGGCATTATGGTAACAGCCATAGGCTATGGTCATATGTGGCACTATGGTAACAGCCAAACGCTACGGGCATCTCTGGTATTATGATAACAGCCATAGGCTATGGTCATATGTGGCATTATGGTAACAGCCATAGGCTATGGGCATCTCTGGCATTATGGTAACAGCCGCAGGCTATGGTCATATGAGGCACTATGGTAACAGCCACAGGCTATGGTCAGCTCCAGCATTATGGTAACAGCCACAGGCTATGGTCATATGAGGCACTATGGTAACAGCCACAGGCTATGGTCAGCTCTGGCACTATGGTAACAGCCACAGGCTATGGTCAGCTCCAGCATTATGGTAACAGCCACAGGCTATGGTCAGCTCCAGCATTATGGTAACAGCCACAGGCTATGGTCATATGTGGCACTATGGTAACAGCCACAGGCTATGGTCAGCTCTGGCACTATGGTAACAGCCACAGGTTATGGTCATTGATAGCACTATGGTAACAGCCACAGGCTATGGTCATAGGGGGCACTAATGGTAACCAGCCACAGGCTATGGTCAGCTCCAGCACTATGGTAACAGCCACAAGCTATGGTCATAGGTGGCACTATGGTAACAGCCACAGGCTATGGTCAGCTCTGACAATATGGTAACAGCTAGAGGTTATGGTCAGCTCTGGCAGCCAGAGGCTATGGTCAGCTCTGGCACTATGGTTACAGTCACAGGCTATGGTCAGCTCTGGCAGCCACAAGATATGGTCACTTTGGTAAACAGCCACAGCTACCAAGTCCTGCACTGACCACCAGCCCAGGCTGCTGAAGCAGGCCATGGCAATGAGGGCTGGCACCGTGCACTGACCAGCCCTTGGTGTGGACCACCCAGAAGGGAAAGCAGGGAGGGGGAGACACCAGCAGCACAGTTCGCCCCACGATGACTGGGGGGCAGGGGGGGGGGGGGGGGGAAGAAGGGAGGGGCAGACACCAGCAGCACAGTTCAGTGTCCGCCCCACGACGACTGGGGGGCAGGGGGGGGTAAGCAGGGAGGAGTAGACACCAGCAGCACAGTTCAATGTCGCCCCACGATGACTGGGGTGGGGGGGGGGGGGGAAGCAGGGAGGGACAGACATCAGCAGCACAGTTCAATGTCGCCCCACGATCACTGGAGGGGGTGGGGGAGCAGGGAGGGGCAGACACCAGCAGCACAGTTCAGTGTCGCCCCACGATGACTGGGGGGGGGGGGGGGGGGCGGGAACCAGGGGAGTGCAGACACCAGCAGCACAGTTCAGTGTCGCCCCACGATGACTGGGGGGGGGGGGGGGGGGAAGCAGGGAGGGACAGACACCTGCAGCACAGTTCAGTGTCGCCCCATGATGACTGGGGGGGGGGGGGGGGGGGGGGGGGGGGGG
>CM031618.1:3288256-3295756 GCA_018398815.1 Conus ventricosus | reverse complement strand
CCACTCACCCGGACATTGACAGCCAGGCAACAGAACAACACTTTTTGTTTTGTTTCATGCTGCCCGAGCCATCAGACAAACATATATAATAAATGCAAGAACATCAATAGGTCGGCACGCCAACTATAAGGCGTACACACAGAACTATATACATATATTACTACTTCAGGCACGCCAAACAGGGCACACAACACAAAATATATCTATATGTATCTATCACTGGCGCTACTGGTTCCAACGACGACGAAGACGATGACGACGACGAAACGATGAAGAGGAAGAAGACGACGAAGATGACGCAGACGACGAAAACTTTGAAGACGTTGAAGACGACGACTACAGCGTCAAGTCCGACACAGGACTTAAAGAACTTCACAGAGCTGTTGCTCAACGTCACTACCACACCCACGGCGTCTCTGCCGGCGACAAGGCGACAGTCTCACACAGGAGCTGTGGCTCACACACAAGACACAGAACGCAGCGACGGCCTAGCCAACAGGTCGCTGGTTCAAAACTCGGGAGCGGCGCTCTGGCTTAGCAGCAGCGGCGTCTCCAGCCCAACTGGCTCAGCGGGTAGTTGGTCCCGGGCGCAGTGGCAGGTAGGGTGGTTGTCGGCACTCAGGCCGACCTCTCAACACCGACACAGGGTGGAGAACAAGGGTGTAGATACAGCTATGGCCCCGACCCTCAGTAAGTGGCAGCCAGTCCCCTACAGTCCAGGTACACTTCTGCCTGGGGAAACTGATTAACTACCTTGATTATCATGGCTACTATTCATTACAATCACGACTACATTCATATTCATTAGCCACATTACATTCCACTAGAACATGAGTCAAACATCAGCATATTCTTTCTTCAACACTACAACATTCTCTTCAGGATCCATAACACTACACAGGAAAGGATTTCGAATATAAACCTTTCAGAATCTAGTTTTCCAAATTGGGGAAAGGATTTCCACCTAGACCCCCTTCAATAAACCATGAATACAATCATTACACACAATCAACGGTTACTTTTCATCAAACTATAAATGTCACCACAAAATGTTAATTTCTTTTTCTTGTAACACAAGAATGTTCATTTCATTTCATATAATCACCAGATTTTAAAAGGTATCTTTTACAAAAAGATTAATCTTCTTCAATATAAGTAAGGGAAAGATTTCCACAACACTGTTGTTTACCAACACACAATTATTTAATATTCATATCAAGAGTGAGTTAAATACTCATCCACATCAAAAATCAAAACAGCATATATAGTCTGTGTCGCACCACTTTGGGAGCTTATTATCCATAGCATCAAACTCTCCCTCTTCTCGCAAACACATTGGATAATTAACATCTTTTCATCATGACGTTCATAACTAGTTAAGTCACAGAATAAACAAAATCTTTTTTTTCTGAAGATCACTTCCTTTAACACTCACTTCATCTATTCATATTTTCCGAAACAATTTCGTTTTGCTACCCATCAAGTCATAGTATAACAGAACACAACAAATACTTTTGTTTTCCAAACAAAACCTTCACAGTGCGCTGAGGAAGTTTCAGTCGCTCCTAAACGGGAATACGGCTTCGGTTTGCTAATAAATAAATATTGAACAATAAATACTGACCGCCACCAAAAACAGCTGGAGTCCTCTTCGGCCTCTGGGTTGTTGCGTTGCCGGAATCACTGCAGAGACTGCCTAACCGGTTCAGCTCACCCGGCTCTCCTGCAGTGCGCAGGAGAGCAGCAGTAGCTAAACTTTCCAACCGGCTTCCGGATGACTACCTTCGGTTAGCCCGGTTGCATAAAAATTTGTAACTGGACGGGAAACGGTCCGTCACAGATGACATGTTACACATAGCATCCACCATGCGTAAGAAATGTGAAGTGTTTTCCCTACACTCAAGAGAAGTTCGTTTATATACCTAGCACTTCTGCACTCGCACACACGCACTCTACCTTACTGGTCAGTCCAGACTCTGGCTTGGGGGCTTCGTCAGGATTCTTTCCAAGCCCTTCACTGGCATGAACTGCCAAGTAAAGGTCCGTCACACACAGTCTGCGACGCACTCTGTCCAAGCCTCTAAGCCGAGCTTGCAGCTTTCCTCAGAGGGTCAAGCAGCTGGTACAGTCTTTCTGTCAGTGTCCACCTCCGGGCCCAGCAGTGGTGCTGTCAGAACCGTCCTAGCCGTTGTGTCCGTCTACGGCTGTACTGTCGCAGTGCTAGGGCAAAACTGTCTCCTGGTAACTGGAGGCCCAAGCACTGGTCTGTCACTAGTGTTAAGTACTGTGGTACGACGTAGCTCCCTAGCTAACTACAAGTTAGCTAGTCCGCTGTCCTCAAGGCCTGGCGTCGCTAAACTAACATTAAGTTAGCAGTGACCGCACTCTTCAGGCTCTCGTGTCGCACTGCCGGAGTTCGTCTGCTTGTTTACCTGAGTGTCAGTGAACACTTCTCACGCGGGTACACTTCCGCTGAGCTCGCCTACGTGCGCAGAAACCGTGCGTCACTACAGAACTTATTTCTACTGTCCGTCTAGGGCTGTACTGTCGCAGTGCTTGGGCAAAACTGTCTCCTGGTAACTGGAGGCCCAGCACTGGTCTGTCACTAGTGTACTGTAGTACGACGTAGCTACTAGCTAACTACAAGTTAGCTAGTCCGCTCTCCTTAAGGCCGAGTGTCGAGCTCCCTAGCTAACTACAAGTTAGCTAGTCCGCTCTCTCCTCAAGGCCCGAGTGTCGCTAACCTAACAACAAGTCAGTAGAACTGCACTCTTCAAGCTCCCGTGTCGTACTGCCGGAGTTCGTCTGCTTGTTTACCTGAGTGTCAGTGAACACTTCTCACGCGAGGTACACTTCCGCTGAGCTCGCCTACGTGCGCAGAAACCATGCGTCACTACACTCCCCCGACTTTATGATGAAAGCTTTTTGTCCAGGGGTTGCAGTGAGGAAGGGAGCTCTTCACCTCGCTTGAGCCCATGTCTGTAGTGTCGATTTGCAGGTCCTCCGAGAGTGTTTCTGTTAGGAGCCGGAGATGCGAAAAGCACTGTGTGCCAACAGGCCCATGGAAACTGATCCATTGCCAGTCTGCGACCTCGTCGGTAAGGCTATTTCAGCCACTTCGGAGGGTCAGCAGATGCCTAAGGTATCACTGCTTGGGCAGGCTCCCAGGCCTCCGGCGCTGGATAGTGTTCCCACAGTTTTTTCCCTGTGGGTCCATCCACGCACCAAAAGCAGCATGACCTTTCAATGAATCAGGATGGCTGCCGCCTCAGCCAGGCACATCTGGAACCAGCCCCCGATATACTGGCAAAAGTGTCCATCGCTTCCCTCTGCCCATCCCGGATGCGTACGTCACCCAGGGCGGACAGAAGACACTGCATTCAGGGGAACCGGAGCAATCACTTCCAGCTACCCAGTGACACGACAAACCAATCCATGGCCTGCCACAATGCCTTGCACACCCCTCAGCATACCATCACAGTCTCTCTCTCAGGCACCCTAACAGCAAGCAGAAGGCTCAGGGGATTCCATGTCCACTGGTGCTGGGTACTTCCTCCGCCAGCAGCTCCGCCTCTCTGGGCTCATACTAGCCGTCAACACCAACAGTGCCTTCCAGTGAATGAGAGCTGGCACAGACTTCAGATGAAGTGTTTCTGGAACTGGCTCTCCCACATGCTGGCTAAAAGCCTTCATGGCCTCCTTCTGGCAGTTGGTGAAGACTGTATTGCCCAAGCTGGGGCAGTGCCGCCTGTGATGAAGTCTACAGCCTTTCCCAGTTTCCACATGGCCCCAGTAGCCATGCCATTGCCTGTCTAAGTGCCTGTGTCCGACCCTGCAAAACAACCTTTGATGAAGATGGCAACCTTTCATCGAATATGCCGGGCAGATGGTGAATGAAGGCATGAGCTTTCGGATACCTGTTAGCCTCTCCACATCCAGGAATCAAACACTTCTTGCCCCTCTCTTGGGTTTCCTGGCATGTGGAACCGGCCTCCTTTGCCTTCCTGGATCTGTGGCGATGTACAGACATGTGCTTGGGAGAAGAAGTTCTGGCATCCTGGATCTCAGCAGTAGGGTTTGAGTCTGTGCGTCTATTCCCTGTTGTGGGCCCTTTGTCAGAGGATTCCCTGTCCCTTCCTATAAGGCCTGTGCTGGGATCCTCCTGACGCTGGCTAGACTGCCCAATACCCCCACTGTCCTGAGTAACCTTGGCCGACACATTTCCAGGTGGTGGTCCTGAGCAACTTGATTTGCCAGCTGTACTTGAGTCCTTACTTGGCATCCTGACCTGTTCTCCCTCTGGTCACTTTCACCTTAGAACCAGCCCTGACCCTAGCAATTCGAATAACCTCAGACGATGGTTCCTTCGAATTCTTGCATGGAGTGCTTACTGTCAGAGGCTGGTTCGGTCCTTTCAGCGGTTGAAGCACTAGGCATATGTGGTGGTGTTATAGCCAGTAGCTCCCACTACTTGGACCGTACGAAGGTTGCACCTTAGAAATCCTGCCATGGGATATGGTCCTCACAGCATTGCCAGGGTGCGAAGGAACTGGAACCTTGACTGAAGAGTGGTGTCGTTTTCCTTTCTTCCCTCTCCTTTGCCAGACTGGTTCTGCAGCCACTTCTGGTACCGCCTGCAAGCTTTTTTCCGGTGCCCAACCTGTTTGCAGTAAAAGCACTTGATGTTGGAATCCGGATTGTCAGGAGCTTGTTTTCCACTTTCTCTGGCTATAAGCTGCAGATGAGTGGTCAGTTTATCCACAATCAGCTTAAAGCTGTCCAGATTCTGCTTGGAAAAACCAGAACTGACCTGTGGCTCCTCCTGAACTTTCCTTGGTGCCTCATCCATGACCAGGGAGACGTGCTGGTACCACTTGACTTTATGGACGGCTTCTTCCATGGTTCTGGGTCTCTCCAGATAGGCATATTTACCTGCCTCCTTATCCTGACTGCCAGTGCAAAATCTGCTGATCGCCTCGCCCTGTACATATCTTTCTGGCAGGTCTCTGAAGGCTGAAACAGCAAGCACTGTGACCCTGTCTGCCCAGTCCTCACAGGACTCCCTGGGTTCTGGCTGGCTTGCTGGAACTTGAGCTTGGCTGTTTCCGTCAGCTCTCTGGCCCGAAGCGTGCTTCCAACTTCCTCATCATCTGGTGATATGAGCACTGATGCTCAGCTTGGTGGCTATGGTGAAGAAGTCTAGGGCTTTTCCTTCCAGACACCATCCCAGGTAATCCGACTCTCCATTTCTGACCAGTTGAGGGCTGTTCTATAGCTGTCAAAACCTGTACTTGAATGACAGCCAGTTTGTGTTCCCGTCAAACTGTAGATTTGGGGGCAATTTTCGGGGGTTCCCTCTTGGTCCAGAATGGGGATGCCTAACAGGACTGTTTTCCCTGCTGCTGTCTGAGGGGTCAGAATACAATTCCGACTCGCTCTCAGTGCAGTCGAGGTGGGTCATGGCAGTAAACCTGTTTCTGTGTGACCTACTTTGGTGCCTGCTCCAAGTTACTCTCGAGGGCAGGGGACAGCTCGACGGGGTCCGTGTTCGTCCGTCATGCCTCTGCCACTATACAGGCGCCCTTCCCCATCTCCATGATCATGATCATGATCTCCAGCAAAATCTCGACGCCTGTGGTCAGTCGGTGCTGGCGACCTGGACCTACTTGAGTATGGGGTAAAGTGCCTGGAATCTTTAGGTCTAAAGTCCCCGCCATGGGGTCCGTGCTGTGTCCCTGTGATCTTGTTTCAGAATCCGACTGCCTCAGACTCTGCTTGTGTTCCCACGCCAGAGACTCTGACCCAAATCTGTGGCAACGCTGTTGCTAGAGGCCGACCTTGACGAAGACGGAGACCTCCGCGACCGCCCGTGTCCTCGATCCGAGTAACCAAGTCTAAAAGACTCGCTCCTTCCTGGTGATTTTCTCACCATTCTGGAGGGATGGGGTTCAAATCTTTCAGCAGACCCAGGAGAGCCCACTTCCAACTCAACCTGGTTGTCCACAAGTTTGGTGGATGAGTCGGAAACTGGTGGCAGCTCGGCGAGCAGGGAACTGGCATCACTGGGTTCAGCAACTAGACTTGTGCTTTTGCTTGCCCTGAGTGAAGAGAGGACCAGAAATTATCCATGGACTGCTGCCCATCCCATGTGGGTAAGGGAGTACTCTTTCTTTCTTCCCCCAATGTGGCGGCCATTTTGGGGCTCTTCCATGGCCCCCTGCTGCATTCCGAAATCAATCAGTTCAAGCAGGTCGTCACTGGGTTTGCCACAAGGAATGGACATCATCATGGATAACCTCAATTTCCCTTCCTTTCCCTGAACACACAAGCCGCACTGCTCAATCCAGAGGCTGTGTTACATTCAGCCCTATGGTCTACTGAATAAATCTTTCCCCCTTTTACTAATGGAGCAACTGGAAAGTACTAGTGTGGAGTACAATTAGTACCTGGTCTGTGTACAACACAACCAACACCCAACGCTATTAACAACTTCTGTTGTTAACTTACAGCTAGGGTTGTACTAACTGAAAGTGCTAAGCATATCCCACTTCTGACACCAATGAAGTGTTTTCCCTACACTCAAGAGAAGTTCGTTTATATACCTAGCACTTCTGCACTCGCACACACGCACTCTACCTTACTGGTCAGTCCAGACTCTGGCTTGGGGGCTTCGTCAGGATTCTTTCCCAAGCCCTTCAAAACTGTCTCCTGGTTAACTGGAGGCCCAAGCACTGGTCTGTCACTAGTGTTAAGTACTGTGGTACGACGTAGCTCCCTAGCTAACTACAAGTTAGCTAGTCCGCTGTCCTCAAGGCCTGGCGTCGCTAAACTAACAATAAGTTAGCAGTGACCGCACTCTTCAGGCTCTCGTGTCGCACTGCCGGAGTTCGTCTGCTTGTTTACCTGAGTGTCAGTGAACACTTCTCACGCGAGGTACACTTCCGCTGAGCTCGCCTACGTGCGCAGAAACCGTGCGTCACTACAGAAACTTATTTCTACTGTCCGTCTAGGGCTGTACTGTCGCAGTGCTAGGGCAAAACTGTCTCTGGTAACTGGAGGCCCAGCACTGGTCTGTCACTAGTGTACTGTAGTACGACGTAGCTACCTAGCTAACTACAAGTAGCTAGTCCGCTCTCCTTAAGGCCGAGTGTCGAGCTCCCTAGCTAACTACAAGTTAGCTAGTCCTTCTCTCCTCAAGGCCGAGTGTCGCTAACCTAACAACAAGTCAGTAGAACTGCACTCTTCAGCTCCCGTGTCGTACTGCCGGAGTTCGTCTGCTTGTTTACCTGAGTGTCAGTGAACACTTCTCACGCGAGGTACACTTCCGCTGAGCTCGCCTACGTGCGCAGAAACCGTGCGTCACTACAAATGGAAAGAATGGAGGAAGTTAGGAATTGAGTGATGATATTGAGCTGATATTGATGACACGGGAAACGACTGAATGAAGCGTCGACAGGCAACTCTTCAGTTGGCACTACCCAGTTAGGCAGCCCGTTGTGT
>CM031618.1:3228256-3283256 GCA_018398815.1 Conus ventricosus | reverse complement strand
TTCTTGGACTTATTCTGTTCACAGTTTTTATACATGACCTGCCAGAATGTGTAATTAGTTCATGTAAAATATTTGCAGATGATACGAAAATATATGATTCTGTAAGTAACCATCTTAAATTACAAGATGATATTGATAATCTAATTAAGTGGAGTGAAACATGGAATTTATATTTTAATCCAGATAAATGCAAGGTTATACATTATGGAAAAAATAATCCGGAATATACATATACTATGAAGTATAATGATGCTGTCTCAGATGTTGACTCCGTTTCAGAAGAAAAAGATCTTGGTGTAATGTTTGATAGCGGTCTGAAATTTGATAAGCACATAAACAGTGTAATGATGAAAGCTAATAAAATGCTCGGCATAATCAGACGGTCTTTTTCATATTTGGATACTGAAGTTTTTACATTACTATATAAGGCATTAGTTAGACCCCACTTGGAGTATGGAAATGTGATATGGAGCCCTTATTTAAAAAGGCAATCAGCAAGTATTGAGAAAGTACAAAAAGAGCCACCTTGTTAATTAAGGAGTTCAAACATGTTAGCTATGCAGATAGATTGCGAAGGTTAAATTTACCATCGTTAAAGTTCCGACGAATAAGGGGAGACTTGATTGAGACTTACAAGCTATTTAAGGGACTTAATAGTACAAACTTTAACAGATTTTTTTCAACTAACCTTAATCAAATTACAAGAAATTCTGATAACAAAATCCAAATTAAATATTGTCGCACTAATATTAGAAAATTTTTCTTTAGTAACAGAGTGGCACCGTATTGGAACAAACTACCTGCACACATTAAAAAAGCAAAAGATTTATGAATACTTTTAAAAACCTTCTGGATACTAACGCAAAGTTAAATATGTTAAAATTTCAAATTTGATTGATAGAATTGATTAAATATATCCTGAGCATATGCATGCATTATGCAACCAATGTTTATGAAATAAGATGATTGGGACACAAAAAGCTGTGAGGCTATCCAAAGTCCCAAGTGAACTGAACTGAACTGAACTGAAGTCACAAGAAAAAGAATAAAATCTTCTCTTTTTTTTAAATCAAATCTTAAAACGCGAGAATTGTTATGAAATTGCTGACAGCACACAAGTACAAAGTATTTCGGAGACAGCACAGGAATCTTTGTTATACTCTACCCTTCAAATCATATGCAACATTATTTTTTTTTACTTTACTTGCATATTTATGAATCGATGCTTTTCAAACGCACTTACATATCTTAAACTACAAATCAAGTTTATGGGTTTTCTCATATTGAACTGTCAGGATCTCTCACAAGACCATCAATCAGAGACGTGAAAAATGAAAATGCATAAATACAATTAATGTCAATATATATATATATATATATATATATATATATATATATATATGTATATATATATATATATATATATATAACAAAGAACAACAAAGAAAACTCGACCACTTTAAGGAAGCTATAGATCAATATTATTACTGTAAATAATTTCGGCTCCTCTGCGAAGCCTTCTTCAGTACCTTCACGTCACTTCTGTAGAAACGTAGTTCTAGCACTACGTCAATGTTCAAAAAGACGTCAACTCTCTCTCTCTCTCTCTCTCTCTCTCTCTCTCTCTCTCTCTCTCTCTCTCTCTCTCTCTCTCTCTGTCGCTTTACATGTTTAAAGTTTAAGGAATGTATTTCGGATGTGATGTGTACTTTAAACATGTAAAGCGACAGAGAGAGAGAGAGAGAGAGAGAGAGAGAGAGAGAGAGAGAGAGAGAGAGAGAGAGAGAGAGAGAGAGAGAGAGAGAGAGAGAGAGAGGAGAGAGAGAGAGAGAGAGTTGACGTCTTTTTGAACATTGACGTAGTGCTAGAACTACGTTTCTACAGAAGTGACGTGAAGGTACTGAAGAAGGCTTCGCAGAGGAGCCGAAATTATTTACAGTAATAATATTGATCTATAGCTTCCTTAAAGTGGTCGAGTTTTCTTTGTTGTTCTTTGTTATTCCTTCTTCTCTGAAGACTCCAGATGTGTGCGGTGCCAGCGATTTTTGGACTATTATTTTGTGTATATATATATATATATATATATATATATATATATATATATATATATATATATATATATATATATATATATATATATAGATCAATGTGGTTAAAATACCCAAAATGATTTCCAGAGCGCTCAACCCTTGGGGAGCAACATTTGTTTAAAATAAGGTATTAAAAGAAATCTCTACAAATTTGTTTCGAGCGGCTTGCGCTGTCATCAGGATGGCCCTCGGTTTGCCCACCGCCGATGTTATATAGCGTGTGGGCTCACGTTTGCGGTTGTTTGCACGTGCGGGTTGGCTGCACGTGTTTTTGGGGGGCTTTCAGGTTTTTGTTTTGAGCGTGTTCACTAACAACGATTTCCATTTATGCCTGCAGTTGTTTACTATTTCTGTTTTAGTGTTTAAAGTTGCTAAGTGTGGTTTGCATAGTATTAACCATTTTTCAGTTAAACATAGGTTGCACCTTTTTGAAACATTGCTGTATGATGATGCTCTTTTTATGATTTTCCAGGATATATTGTAGCTTGTTTTTGCGTCTTTAAGTTTCCAGATATATTTGCTCAGTTCTGTTTGGTTTTTATATTTTTCTTTATTAAATGACTGTTTGTGGTTTGCATATCTGGTTTTGAAGTGGTTTTCAGTGATCCCTATGTATGTTTCTTTTTCATTTTCTGATGTCACAGTAGCCTGGTATACAATATTGTTGTGAAGACATTTATTGTCTAGTGGGCACTGCTCTTTTCTGGTGCAATTGCAAGATTTCCTTTCTTCACCCTTCTTTGCTGTGTTGATTTTCATTTTGTTGGATGCGTCAATTAGGTTTTTGAGGTTGGGCATACATGAGTACGATAGTTTGACAGTGTTTTTGTTAAATATTTTGGACAGTTTGTGTTCTTTTGGAAATGAAGTTGTTAGGATTTTGAAGAATTCTTTCCCTATGTTTGTTTTGAGTTTCCCGTCGTATGGGGGGTTATACCATATGATTTTTCTTTTCCTATTTTTCTTGCTTTTATTTGTGTTGTTGTCTGGGCTGTATTGTAATTTGTAATTGTATCCACTTTTTTGTAGTGCCTCCTGGTATTCTACTGCTGCATTGTTGAACACTCTCTCACTGCATGACAGGTTTGACAGTCTCTTGTTTATGCCATGGGGAATGGTCTTTAATACAGATGGTGGATGGTTACTTTTGGTGTGTACATAAAGAGGTGTATCGTAGGGTTTCTTGTATGGTTTATATATGTGATTGTTGAGATCCAGTGTTATGTCTAAGTAGTTCACTACCTTTTTGTTTGCTTCAATGGTAATCTTTAAGTTGTGGTTTTGGAAGATTTTGCATAGTTCTTTCTTCTTGTTTTCGATGGTTCTTGGATTGTTGGTTAGTGCAGCAAGTCCATCGTCTCTGTATAGTCCGACTTGTTTTCCGAGTTTTTTCTTGATGTTGGACAGCATGAATAATCCGACCAGTTCACATGTTTCTGCACCATCATATGATCCCATGGTTACGTCGAATGTTGAGTTTCTGTTGGTTTTCCTGATCCAGGTTTCATTTTTGCTGTGTAGTAATGTTTTCTTGGTGTGGAGAATGATTTCCATTTCTGACCCTGTTATGTCTGTGTGGTTACTGGCAAACTTCAGGGCTTTGGTGAGTAGTTCCTCATCTATAGATGGGTAAAAGTCTACTATGTCAAATGTGATGAATACTGTATTACTTTGTTTATTGAGTTTTTTGAACCATTGGATAACTTCGTATGTGTTCTTCCAGAGGTTGTATTCAGAGTTTGATTTTACGTTCTTTATTATTTTTTCCAGCATTCTTTTTCCTGAACCCAAACGCAAAAAAGAGGACAAAAACACCTACGATTTCAAATCATGGCGATCACCACCAGCCATAGATGAAATGAAACCCTTTGAAGATCAAATGAAAAGAATGATAACCAATATTGAATTCAAAAAATCTAACAACGGTTTCCAAACAACACTAAATAAACAAATAAAACAAATATAAATTGACAACAACAAAAAATATTTGTGAAGGCTGATAAAACTAGCAATTATTACAAAATGGAACCAAAAGAATACTCTCAACTCCTTGACAAAAACATCCAGAAAAACTACAAAAAAGCCGACAAAAATATACATGACAGTATCCGCACTAAAGAAAAAGAACTTGCAGAGCGCATAGACCTAAGTGACAGGATAGAAGCGACAGCAACAAAAGAAGCTTTCATAACACTCAAAGACCACAAGCCTAATTTTCATAACAATCCAACATGTAGACTAATAAACCCATCCAAATCTGAATTAGGCAAAATAAGCAAGAAAATTCTGGAAAAAATAATAAAGAACGTAAAATCAAACTCTGAATACAACCTCTGGAAGAACACATACGAAGTTATCCAATGGTTCAAAAAACTCAATAAACAAAGTAATACAGTATTCATCACATTTGACATAGTAGACTTTTACCCATCTATAGATGAGGAACTACTCACCAAAGCCCTGAAGTTTGCCAGTAACCACACAGACATAACAGGGTCAGAAATGGAAATCATTCTCCACACCAAGAAAACATTACTACACAGCAAAATGAAACCTGGATCAGGAAAACCAACAGAAACTCAACATTCGACGTAACCATGGGATCATATGATGGTGCAGAAACATGTGAACTGGTCGGATTATTCATGCTGTCCAACATCAAGAAAAAACTCGGAAAACAAGTCGGACTATACAGAGACGATGGACTTGCTGCACTAACCAACAATCCAAGAACCATCGAAAACAAGAAGAAAGAACTATGCAAAATCTTCCAAAACCACAACTTAAAGATTACCATTGAAGCAAACAAAAAGGTAGTGAACTACTTAGACATAACACTGGATCTCAACAATCACATATATAAACCATACAAGAAACCCAACGATACACCTCTTTATGTACACACCAAAAGTAACCATCCACCATCTGTATTAAAGACCATTCCCCATGGCATAAACAAGAGACTGTCAAACCTGTCATGCAGTGAGAGAGTGTTCAACAATGCAGCAGTAGAATACCAGGAGGCACTACAAAAAAGTGGATACAATTACAAATTACAATACAACCCAGACAACAACACAAATAAAAGCAAGAAAAATAGGAAAAGAAAAATCATATGGTATAACCCCCCATACGACGGGAAACTCAAAACAAACATAGGGAAAGAATTCTTCAAAATCCTAACAACTTCATTTCCAAAAGAACACAAACTGTCCAAAATATTTAACAAAAACACTGTCAAACTATCGTACTCATGTATGCCCAACCTCAAAAACCTAATTGACGCATCCAACAAAATGAAAATCAACACAGCAAAGAAGGGTGAAGAAAGGAAATCTTGCAATTGCACCAGAAAAGAGCAGTGCCCACTAGACAATAAATGTCTTCACAACAATATTGTATACCAGGCTACTGTGACATCAGAAAATGAAAAAGAAACATACATAGGGATCACTGAAAACCACTTCAAAACCAGATATGCAAACCACAAACAGTCATTTAATAAAGAAAAATATAAAAACCAAACAGAACTGAGCAAATATATCTGGAAACTTAAAGACGCAAAAACAAGCTACAATATATCCTGGAAAATCATAAAAAGAGCATCATCATACAGCAATGTTTCAAAAAGGTGCAACCTATGTTTAACTGAAAAATGGTTAATACTATGCAAACCACACTTAGCAACTTTAAACACTAAAACAGAAATAGTAAACAACTGCAGGCATAAATGGAAATCGTTGTTAGTGAACACGCTCAAAACAAAAACCTGAAAGCCCCCCAAAAACACGTGCAGCCAACCCGCACGTGCAAACAACCGCAAACGTGAGCCCACACGCTATATAACATCGGCGGTGGGCAAACCGAGGGCCATCCTGATGACAGCGCAAGCCGCTCGAAACAAATTTGTAGAGATTTCTTTTATTACCTTATTTTAAACAAATGTTGCTCCCCAAGGGGTTGAGCGCTCTGGAAATCATTTTGGGTATTTTAACCACATTGATCTTAATAGCTCCTAACGTTGAGCACTGTGACCTAAAAGATTTTAAAATGGAAGAAATCAATTTTAGACAGTCAACAAAAAACATACAGAGAACAGGAAAAGGCGGCTTTTAACTCACTTTCGCCCTCAACCAGTTTTCGGGCGAAAGTGACCTAAAAGCCGCCTTTTCCTGTTCTCTGACAAGTAACCAAAAAATAACGATTATCTACAAACAAACATACTGTGTAGGGTTATCCGTTTTCAATACTAATTTACTAAACTTGCTTGTCTTTTAAAACTAAGTTATATTTTTGACATAAAATCCGCACACTTATTCTGACTAATTTCTACCTACAAAAACTTTGTACACAGACAGGCAGACACGAGGCGGGAGTTACAGAGACCCGCCAAGGCTGAAACCTGATCACTTAATTTATGGCTAGCGCAGACAAGAGGCCTTCGTTTACATAGAACACACCGCAGGCCGAGCGCCCTGTTTACAAACTGTGCAACCAAAAAATCAATAAAACATGGCTCGCGGCGCACTCGGCAGGTTAACTTGCAACATATTGCATCATCGAATGTTCTAGACTGCCACGTGACACTCCACGTCGAGGCCGCCACGCCGGCAAGAGCCGGCCATTTTAACCATGGCTTCCAATGGAGACGGACGTGTTTTGTTTACAGAGGAACAACGCCTTGTTATGGAGGATCATATGCAATACCACAGGCTTATGGTGGAGTATATAAACTCAGGTGGGCGCTGTTTTTTACCTCGTAAGCCAAAGAGCAGTATTGCTTTTTTGGAAGGTGGGGAGAAAGAAAAACGAGAACTAACCATTGAAGAACTACACAGCTACCTTACAAGCTTGTTGATTCAAGAAAGAGATTTAGAAAGAGATTTGGGCGATATTACTGAAAGAGATGTTGATAGCTTTGATAAGCTTTTGACTGTTGACGAAATGATTCCATTTCTACAAGCTGGTGCTCTTTTTCTAAAACTTGGTAAAAGAAAAACCATCCATTATGCTCTGGTTATGGGTCACTTCCTTGAAAAGGCACGAACAATGTTTAAAAGATTAAAACCAACTGAGACATGGAGTTCATTTTTACAAAGAAACATGAATATTGATGACTCATATGCAAGAAAACTGATGCTGCTTTCAAACCATTTTTATTATTGTCGAAAATTTCACAACCTTAGCATTAGCATCAATGATTTGTATGCCAAACGAAGTCTGATCACAAAGTACTTGCAGAAAAATGATGATTTTCGAAACTTCTGGCAAAATTAGATGGAGTTCTCTTTAGTACACCTAACAGAACGGGGTGGGGTAGTGGGTGACGCCACTATTCCTACAAAAAGCTCCAAATGTTCAGCGACAGGTGTACTAACTGGCGATTAAGAGCCGCCAAAAAAGCTCTGTCAAAGCAGTATTTTACTTTTGAAAAAAACAAAAAAAACACTAACTCTGCCAATGCCAGTCCCAAGCCTGGATGAAAAAAGAGGAGGGGTGTGGTATAAACTTTTTTTGTGCGAGAAGGAAAGTATAATGAAACTCTTTGTTGTGGGAGGCAACCTGTGGTGAAGACAGCCTTGCTGACTGCTACTATAAATAGCCGTTCATGTGTGAACGTCCTATTTTAGCAGCAAGAGGGCTGTTACTATAACTGACCTTTTTTAGCAGCATGAGTCTAACAGGATGTAGTGAAACGCTCGTAACTAGGACAGACGTGCATCCATGCCCGTTTGACATAGATATAAAGTCGCAAGCCCTCTAACTGTGTCAAACGTGCATGGATGCCTGTTTGACACAGTTAAGAGTAGTGAAACTACCAAGCCCTTAACTGTGTCAAACGAGCATGGATGCCTGTTTGGTCTAGTTAAGAGTAGTGAAACTACCAAGCCCTCTAACTGTGTCAAACGGGCATGGATGCCTGTTTGGTCTAGTTAGCCAAACCAACTAACCGCAGTTATTACTGTGCTGGTGATAACAGATGTCAAGTGGCCTTACCAGTTCCACTTGACATTTTAACGCCTTCTTACCTTTACCCACCCCAAGTCATCCTCAAGTTCTTACTCAAGCCATCCTCAAGTCATCCACAAGTTCTTACTCAAGTTATCCTCAAGTCACCCCAAGTCACTTCTAAGTTCTTACTCAAGTCATCCTTAAGTCATCCACAAGTTCTTACTCAAGTCATCCTCAAGTCACTTTTAAGTTCTTACTCAAGTCATCCTCAAGTCACTTCTAAGTTCTTACTCAAGTTGTCCTCAAGTCATCCCAAGTCACTTCTAAGTTCTTACTCAAGTCATCCTCAAGTTCGTACTCAAGTCACCTCAAGATTGGAATTAAGTCATCCTCTAAGTACAACCAAGTTCTTATTTAAGTTATCTATAATTATCAAAAAACAATACAACCTATGTTTTTTATCTTAAATAGTAGATGTCTAATATAGTACACACACGCCTCAAAAAACGCGTCATCGCTGAGGATGTCTTGCTCAGCGTTCTTGGCGTGAGATTGGTTAGCATAGATCTTAATGAAGTTCTTACATCCTAAGCAACCGCATTGATTACAATTCTGGTCTATGGAAATGTCTTTTATAGACTCCATGTCTTTATTTATTGACTCCATCATTTTATAATCCGCCATGATCTATTTTTATCAAAAAAATTAAATTTAAGTTCTTAAAATATTATTGCATTTTAAATGGATCAAATGATTTTTTGTTATTGGCGGTGCTGGCGTGCTGTTGTCTTCTTCTGTATTTAGTGGTTCAGATTTTTTTGGCTGCTTTTGTTTTTGTTGCCATTCTTTATATATTTTATAACCGTAATAACTGCCCCCAGCAGCAGCAAGGGCGCCAAAAATGGCAACAGTTTTAAGTTCAATATTCCATGAAGACTTTGGTGCCCTTGAATTAACTTGTTCTTGTTCTGGAGCTGGCATTGAATCAACTGTTGGCGTTGGCGGTGTTATGTTTTCATTATGAGTTATATTCTGTGATTGTAACTTTAATTTTCTTTGTCTGTTTAACTCTGCTACTCTTTTTCCTGCCGCAACACGCCCAGGATGTTTACTGGTCACTTTCTCGACTTGAATCAATGTTTTCTGATTCAGTGTTTCCTGATTCTGCTGATTTTCCGACTCGTTCATTTTGAAGGGAAATAAAATCTATATGATTAAAAGTTATTAATCCCATGATTAGCGGCGATAACAATGTTCCAAATCTGTAATACAGATCACAGCTTAGAGACTCTAATGACTTTGTTAAAACTGGATCTTGCGTTAAATCATACGTAAGATCTTGTTCAGAATCAATGGGGGCAAATCTACTGACTAGTTTAGTGTACAAACTAAGAACCGTTTGCCCACGCTTTTTACCATTCTCGACCCCAACTGCACCTCATACCTGTTGTGATACTTTACAATGTCTTGCGGCGACATCTGTTGAATCTGTTCTATGCTGAATTCAGTTCCGAGGAACTGTTTTGTTTTTCCACATGCTGCCAAAGAATACAACCCCTCCTTTTTTAGGCATAATAGCTTGATCATCAACTTCTTCATTTGTAAGCCCAAGACTGTGTAGGCCGCTCTGTAGCTCTAGCAGATCATCGCTGTTCATGTTTTTTATTAATTATAATTATTTTATTTTTTAAAATGAGCACCGAAAAACTATTACTAACCTTGTATACCATTCTGCTGTTATTGGAGGTCTAAGTGTAGGATACTCAATGCTTGGTAAAAGCTTGTTAAGAATTAAACCAGCGGATCTTGGCAAACTAGACTTTGAGGATTCAGCAAAGGTAATCGCTATTATTACAGCTTCATTTGCTACGAAAGATTTTCTAGTTAAGCAAGGAATAATTCCAGAGAATATAAATATGTAAAAAAATACATTTATAAAAAATGGCTTCACTCGTAATGATGATAGGCGGTGCAGTAGTGAATGCGCTTGCATTTAGCGGAAGTAATTACGCATTTAGTAAACTACGGGATGACGGTGAGAGAAAAAGACATAACAAAGCTGTAGAGCAACTAGCTGCAGCACAAGACGCCTATGAAAAGCAGAGAATTGAGCAGTTAGATTTCATTAATAACACACTGAAAAAACAGGGGCATGAAGCTTACACATTTAAAGATGTTGATCAAGCAATAAAACAATATTATCTAGTAACGGGCAAACCAATCGAAACATTGCCCCCACCAAAATTCAGTGACTTTTATCATCCATCAGAAAACCAAAAGATGCAAGAAATCGCGTTTATTGTCGTTGGTATGACTGTCGTGTATTTTGTTGCGAATAATATCGGCTGAATAAAAAATGAACAAAATCTATTATTCGCCAAAAGGATATTGGAAGGGAATCACAGCAATAAAAAAGCTAAGCCAAGCAGCGGGCGTCAGTGAACAAACAGCGAAGGAATGGCTATCTAAACAAGCGATTTGGCAAATTTATTTACCTGCCCCTAGACGAATACAGAGACAGCACTTTGTGAACACAACTCCAAACGACACCCATCAAATGGATCTTCTATATTTACCCTCTGATACAATTAGACGAAAAAGATTTAAGTACGCACTTACAGTCATTGACATAGCTTCAAGATACAAAGATGCGGAACCATTAACACAAAAGAGTGCTTCTGCTGTTGCTGTTGCCATACAACTGATATACCAACGAGGCCCGCTAACTTATCCCCGCATGATTCAAGTCGATGATGGAAAAGAATTTAAAGGCCGAGTGAATCAATTATTGTTAAAACATAGAGTTACCATTAAAAGAGGCATTCCAGGAGTTCACAGATCACAGGCTTTAGTTGAAAACTTTAACAAACAGTTAGCTGAAAGACTTTTCTCCTACCAGTATCACAGAGAGCTGATTGACAATTCTCGCAACACAGAATGGGTTAGAAGATTGCCTCTAGTTTTGCGCGCAATGAATAATGAAGAATTTAAAGGGCTAAAACCAGTACAAGCAATCAAAAGAAAAACAATAAATGTTGCTGAAGACTCCAGTACACCCAGCAAACTATTACCATTTGGATTGAAAGTAAGGTACCTTTATTTACCGGGGAAGCAGAAGGGGACACTCGCATCAGGGCAACCGATCCAGTTTGGAGCGTTGATCCATATGAAATAAAAGAATTGTAAAAATGAATCCGCCCGTGTATTATTTACGAGAAACTGACACACAAAACAACCAGCTCCTCAAAGATCTTTTGTGAAAGAAGAACTGCAGATAATCCCCAGACACAGTTCCGCTTTAATTAATTTACGGTTCTATAATGTCCGTTGATATGAAACTCTGGATTAACAAAAACCGTTTTGTGTTTGTTCTATCTAATGACTTTTTTGTTAAAACCCGTTGTGTTGATTCATGTAGATTAGATCGTAGTTTTACGTTGTCATGATGAAAAGTTTATTCCCAAAACAATGCTTCTTTTTTAGTTGTCATGTGATATGTTTGACTGCACAACACTGCGTGATATTCCTTTTGCTTTCTTAATGGTTTTCCCCTGGCTGGGAAATACTGTACATTTTCGACCTTAAACAATAAACTCCTTGATCCCCTTTTCCCAGATAATTCATCCTTCATCTTTCCTAAAACCTTTTTGTTAACGGATGAATGTAAAGGGGGACCCTTTAGGGTAATCGGATGGTGTCGTACCATCCCGCATGCCCTTTAGCCACTTCCATTTCCATGTCTTTATAGTGTCTTCAGTAGGGATATCTATAACAAACTATCTGTATCTGTGTAAAGTACTCTGGACTCTGGATACAAGGGTTTTTAAAGGGTAGTCATAAAGAAATTCTAACATCAAAAGTTTGATAATTCTAAAACAGTAAACCCAATAAATACAGGTTTGTCCAATTTGACTTTCTTTTTTTTCATCATATGCCAAAAGCTGATCATGAAATCTTCTGAAGCCCTGATAATTAGGTTTTGAAGTCAGCTTAATTGCTTCGTTCACTTTGGTGACCAATCTGACATCTTTCGCTTGTGCGGTTCTCCAGAGTCTTTCCGAAACAGCTGTTGTTCATCAACTTGAAAAAGTCTTTTTCTGAAGCATCTGGGATTTAGTTCTAAGATCAGTGTTCTTCATGATTATGGTTTCTTGAACTGTTTTGATCAAAAAAAATTAGCGATGAACAGCTGTCAACTTCAAACCATGCCTTAAATAAAATTTTTAGAAGTCTGTAATGGCAGACATATTTTTTTTGGGCCCGAAGATTAGGCACAAGTTTAGGCGGCTCTCTTGGATTCGTCTTTAGACTTTCTGCAGCTAATGGTAGTCATTATGCAGGTCATGGAGTTCATGGGATATTCTAAGTCAACTTCTAGAATGTATCCTCGTGCTGATAGGCGTTAAACTGTCAACCACTTTAATGCCTTTTTGAATATTTTTCGGATCGCCCGCCGGGTTTTACATTTTAAAGTTGCGTAACGGAAGTGATTGCGCCATTGCCCATCCATACAGATTGTTTGCATTAAATACAGGGACATATTTTAGACCTTTTATTGGATCATAGTCGTCCAAGTTTTTGTTGTTTGCTTTACAGTAATGATGCGACGCCATAAAATTCCCCCGCGCAATCCGTTTTCAATCATCTGAATCATTGGTAAATCTGACAAAAAATCAATTGTACTCCAGTAAACTTTAAAAAAGGTCCCAGCTCATCCCGGGCGCAGAAATATAATGCGCGGGATCCAAACTGTAATGTTTCATGCAGGTCTTTCTATAATTTTCAAAGACGTCCCCCAACAAACATGTATCCCCAAATTAAGTAGGAGTCATGATAGTTCTCCATCGTTTTACACTCAAAACTTCTGCCACGCATCTTGAGCATGCTGGTAATCTGAATCACTGATGTCCTTTCCTCTAAGACTGGGAAAAAAAACCCCTTTTTAGGTGGAAGTGTTCTCATAAAACCTTTCCCAACTGTTCAATGTACTCTAGGTTTAAACACCCTTTCTAACGGGGTTTTGGGTCAATATTTCTTCCGTTATTGGGCAGGACTTTAAGGACATAGCCAGTGACTTTATTGAACCCATCTGGGGTTGCATAGAGTCATAAAAAGACATGTTATTTAAAGTGAAACACATGTACTTTTCTGAGGGACTGTGCAATGCATGCTACCTGAAGGCGCTGGTTACTTTTCCCATTTTATAGTGAGAGTCATAACTCGCAAGTTATGAAAGAATCAGGCAGTGTCCATGTCTTTGGTTCAAACTTTATTTGAAGATTGCAGTTGTTGTGCGCTGCTCCTCTGAAACTTTCCATAATGTGTTCATGGTCTCTTACTTTTGGATTGGCTTCCTCAACTGAGTTCTAAACCACAAACCCAAACAATGTGGGCCTGAGTCTACTGTTCTTGGTTTCAGGTGTCATTTTGTTTCAGATAAATTCAGATTATTAGAACAGTCATTACGCACTTGCTGCAGGGCGTTTTAAGAGTATTCTGCAGCATTTGGTCCTCTGTAAAATTTTCTGGCGTTGAAGGGAGCGCCACCCGACCTGAAAAATGAAGGCAAATGAACAAATTGATGTTTTCTCTTAAGACTGTTTTTTGAAGTTTTTGTGGGCTGGCCCCTTCATAAGGAACAATGAGTGATTCGAAGTCTGCGTAAACAACATATGGAGAATTTGCAGCCGTTTCCAGTTCTTAAAACTAACTTTTGATCGGGTGGGGGCGTAATTAGTTCTGTATTACAGTCAACTGGGCCCAAATAAATGTTTCTTATGTTCGCTTGCGGCTTGAACAGATGGCATCTTGTTAAACATTTTCTGCAGAATTCTTGTTTATTTTTATGCTTTGAAGTTGCCCCCAATAATCTTACTCATTGTTCGTATCAATGTGTAATGCGGCACCCCTGTGGGGGAAAACATCAGTGTAAGTCAACATGATTTTTGTTGGTTCGCCAATGGGTTGGACTGTTCTTGGACACTTTAATCGGTTGTAGATTTGTTTCCTCATCCCATGTGTAGATATTAACAGTTTTTGGTTTGTTTTGTTCTTCAAAATGATCAATGGAATCCACGCTAACGGGAAAGGTTTCCGCTAAGTTAAGATCATTGATGTAAGGGTGATAGTTAGACACTCTCTCTGCGTTTTTGCGGGCGTAATGCAGCCTTGCGAGAAAAACACACATGAAACTTTTGTTGTTGTTTTCTTTATGTTTAGAACTGCTCGTTTGCTACTAATGCTGCGGGCGCGGAATGTAAGACCTGCCTACAATCGGCGCATACTTGGGCTGTTTTAATCTGATCTCTAAGACTTCGCCCTCGGACCAACCAGAGCCTCTCATTTTGGCTTCTTCAGGGGGCCAATAAAAACTGTGTAAGCAGCTGGTCTCCCCAAACCCGGGGGGGTTAAGTCATTATGAGAAAGAAGGTCTGTTGTTTAGTTGAGACCCAAACTTCTAGATTTTCTTCATTTATTGTTATATAGTCGATTAAAACAGTAACATTACTTTAACTGGCGGGTCTATGTTAGTTTACCTGAACTTGAGAAATAGCTGGAGCAACACTTGCCTGTACGTTTGCTGGTTTAAAATGACTTCAAAATTCAATATCATTCAGTGCTCTTGTAAATCTTCTTGCATTGCTTCAAACAATTTGTCTTGACCTTCATATATCTTATCCATGCTGAGTTTCTTTTCTAACTCAAAATATTTTTTAAATCAAAAAAATAATTAATCAGTATCGTGGTTCTTTTTGTGTTTGGGGATCATAAACTAAAGTATAAACCCCCTTTGGCGTTGTTAATGTGAGCTGTTTAGAACAGGTTTAATGTTTCGTTTCTTTTTTAAGCATTCCTTTTTTATCTGCTGGGGGGTCTGGCTGTTGAGAAAAACTTGTCTCGCTTTTCTTTGAGATCAAACTTTTGTCTTTTGTAGTCATCAAAATCAGCTGTAAACGACTAAATTCTTCATCCGTGATGTTTGGTCAGCTAGTGCTTTATTTAAAATCAGCTTAAAGGAACAAAAAAAGTTTAGCTGTTATTAGTTGAACCATAGCTGTGTGCTTTTGGAGTTTAGTTTTTATTTTTTGTTTGCAGCACCTACGGCTAATGAACATAGGCCGAGAGCTAAAGACAACCCCCCTAGAGGTAAAGCTGCTGGTGCACCTATGCTGATGCTAAGAGCCCTACCTTGTTCCCGCCGATGCAGCACTTATAGTTGAAGCCCCAGTATTAACATAGGTAACAGCATTAAAGGCAGCAGAATACCTTCGTTTGGTTTTGCTGTATTTGAAAGACCCTGCTTAGTTTTTGTAGCATTTGTGTAATGTTGGTTAATTAAAGGTTTTTATGCCGGGGGTTTTACTATCTCTTCTTTGGCGACTCGGTGCTGTGGGCACATTTGGATAAACTTGAACAGACATGCTTTTTTAAAAATGAAAAAATAATTTAGTATTCTGTATCTTTTAATTTTTTCTTTTCAATATTCAGCTGTGCATCAATTAATAAAAACAAACATGTACATTAAGGGGTTTTTATCGGCTTCTTTTTCTTTCTCAATTTGAATGTTTACGTCTTTAACCGTTCTCCATTTCCCATGCAAGGGTTTAAACCCTCTGTTGACCTTAGGTCAATCCATAAACCGTATTTTGATGTTAAATAATCATAAAGGATAACACTGTGAAGGTGTGATCTTTAGACGCAAGGTCTGCTGTTAGGCTTCTGCCCCTCCCACCCCCAAACAATTTTCTTTTTTCGTCAAAATGATGATAAGGTCTAATCCCGCTAGCGTAGATTTGGTTAGGACTACCTCAATTGTACTTTGGTACTTTCGTTATTTTGGGATTAAAAAACTTTTCACTTGCTCTGCGAATGGTTTTCATCTTCACACAGCAATAAAATCCCTTTAAGCGATTTTACTGCGAGCTAAGATTAAAATTTCCCATATAGCGTCTGCCCTGCTTTTAGGGTATGTTGAATGATGACGCACGTTTTCGTAATTATTACTAATTGTGACTATATTGGTGCTAAATCAGCCTTGCTAAATTAGAGTTGCTAACAACATCAAACTCTAACGAGATGTCAGAAATGCTGTACTTTGCTTCGGTGTCTGTTGATCGGGATAACTCGTTTGTATTCATTAAAAGTTAGTTCGTTATGCAATCTGTCTTTTAATGCCCCTTGAAAGTATGGCGCATGCGCTTTTAACACTCAAAATCTAGGGGAAGGAAAAGCGATTACCATACGCATAACTTACAGCTAAAGCTTTTTGCGCTTTTACCCCCTGAGGCGAGTTCGGCGCCTATTCTAAGTTTTAGTGCTTCTTCATTGCCGATTCCTTGAAACGCAAGATCTTCCCTTTCATTCGTGGTTAGCCATAGATCAGAATAGGTTAAAAATATGTCTGCTTGTTTAAAGAAAAATTTCTTCCCCCTCAGTTTTACAGAATTTCTTAACGTGCCCGTCCCAAATTCTGGACAATGTTTTTGGTTTGGTCTGTTGTTTTAAGCGGTTCTATTTTAAAAGTAAGCCGTGCAGAGCCTGGCACAATCAAATATCCGCTCCTAGGTCTGGAAATTTGACAGTTAAAAATTTGATTTCCGCATCAATAGTTGATGGATTATTTGGAACGTAATATTCCGTTTATTTCCCTTCACGCCATGGGGGTTTTTCAGACTTCTATTTTGGGTCAGAATCGAGCCATATATTGTGACATTTTTATAAAACCCCCAATATAAAAAGTTAATTTATTAAAACATGGCGGGAATTGGATGGTGAAATAGATTTGATATTAGTGATCTTGGAGACGCCCACATGGATTTAAAGGGGCTCCTTTGACACAGCATCGCTCGACGTTTTTCATTTTCGGGATGATTAGAGGGGGCGCAAAGGGTGAATTAACAGAAAGTAAGGTCAGATCATTTACCAAAGTTTAGGACTAGAACCTCCCGAAACTATATACCCTGATGATTTTGAAGTAAAAGATGACCCTTTGTATGTAAAAAACAAGCAAGGACAACCTTTTCAGCTTACACATAAACGAGACTCATTCAAAAATTTGTAGGCATGGGTACAATCAAAAAACACCTTCAAGTGGAAGTTCGAAATCGCCCTTGGGCCCTTTCTAAACCAGAATTAGATAGGGAGGCAGTTGCTAAACTTCAAAACACACTACAAGAACTCCCGACAGATAACCAAATGCAAACCATTAGAACTTAAAGATTTGATCAAACAGCAGTCAAAGTAATAAATACAGTAGGAGCAGAACTCACTGAAGAAGAAGAAACAGCATTAAAAACCCATACACGAACCACGGTACCTGAGAGAGATTAGTAGCCCTTGATCGTACTTTAAGAACCATCCGAGGGGAATTAGAAAACAATTTAGCAAAACTGGGTGTACTAGATGAGGATATAAAAAAGAAAAAAGAAAAACTCGTTGAGGCTGACGACGCCAAAATTAGGCGTGAGATTAAAGAAAGAATAAGACAAGACTAAAAATCTTGAGAACGAAGATCAGCAAGATAGAAGTGTTGTCTAATAACCGAGAACAATTTCGAACTCAAGTGAATAGGGAAAAAGAGAAAAATATCCAAAGGAATTTTATTGAAGACACAACGTAGCAGAACGAATACGAACGCTGTTTAGAGAGCAAGGCGTCACATTAGCGAGCGTTATAACAGCCTTAGGATTTTCAATAAGTACACTGGTGATGGCTTTTACGGCGGTGGTGGAGGGCAAAAATTCGTGCCTCCATCGCCATCTCCTGATTAATCATGGGTAAAAAAAACAGCTTGATCATCTTGCAAGTTTATTAAAAAAATTAGCTGGTAAAGCTTTAGACTCTTTACCTGGTATATTAGGGAGTTTTGTTAGCTGGCTTTGCTACTGCAAGCAAGTAGTTGGCTTTATGGCCGGCATTATGGGCATTTGTTTCTTAATAGTTGGGGTTACTAATTTGTAAGATAAGACCAAGTAATCTAGGTGTTAATCAAAAACAAGTGCTGTCTTTTCATATTCATGGTCGTTCGAACAAAGTCCGCGTCTTCAAAAGTCTTGGGCTTTGGACTTCGGGGATTGGATGCTTTATCTTGGGGGGGTATCGTGTTTTTTTATTGTTTGTAATTTACTGGCTCAGAATTTTGTCGTTTTTCCCAACCTTTGTTCATTGCCTGCTATAGAATTTCATTATTGTAGTTTATTATTGTACCTCTGGGTTGAGGTCAGAAGGCAGCATGTATAAACAGTGCCAACAGCAAGTCTACTTTCGATCTTGCGTATTGTAAACATTTTGGTACTTTTAATTTCTTGAAGTAAATCAACTGTTTGAATTAATGGCGTCCTTAATTTTTAAATATTGTTTTTGCGCGTCAAAGCCGTTTGAAGGATCAGTTATGCTCGATCTGCCTGTGCTTGCGAACTAGCAAACACCAACGTAAGTTTCGAATAGGGTCGTTTATTCGTTCTATTCCTGCTTTAGTTAGGCCTCAGTATGTCTAAGATAAATGTGTCCATGCTGTTTTGTGATCTTGCTCTTGGACCCGAGGTGAACAGCTGTGCCCGAAGAGAAAGATGTGTAGGAGGATTCCAGTCATAGTTATATTTCTGTGCACGCCCCAAAAATAAAGGGTGCCTAAGCCATGATTAAGATCCGACTTTTGTCTAAAGTCTGTCTTACATTAATATTTAATTCGTTTCAGATCCTTTCAAAGCCTTCATGTCTATTCTGTTGCTGAATGGATTTTTAACGGTTTGTCATTTGGCAATGGCGCTCGCAGTTCAGTCAAAATACGTTGAAGGGTAATTTGAAATGAAATCTGTACACTGACCCCACCAAAGGATCGGGATTTATTTAAATGATTAGCATACGACACTCCCCCACCCAGTTGAGCACAAAACACGGCAAAGTTTAACTGGTTCTGATAAACTGGGATCGGATTTACTGAACCACACTTTGCGATGTAGTCTTTTTTAATAGGGGGGTTAAGATATCTTCTTATGGGTACTCACCTTTTTATGAAAAGTGACAGTCTGGGTCACAGCAATGTCAAGAGTATCAGTTGCTATATTTTTAAGATTGTTTGTGCGGCCCAACAGATATTTTGCATCTTTAGTATATTTGAAGCACTCATTTTTATTTTGTTTAAAAAAATGTTTGTAACAATAACAACTCAAGACAGTCCTTCGTTTTTAGAACATTTCTATTGAGAACGATTGCGGAACCAAAATGGTCGCACTCCCTGAAATATTCTACAAAGTCGTATGGTTTAATATAAGTGAATCCAAGGGGAATAATAAGATTCAAAATTTAATAATACAGGAAACTTAGTTGGCCAGTTAATCTACCTGATGGTTATTATCGGATTTTTCTCACTAAAGAAGCAATGGGGCTACTTCAACTTTTCTCTCAAACTTAACAATGCAAATCTAAAAAACAATGTTATCATTCAAACCCGAAAAAGAAGAGTAGGTTACTATTTTGATAGAGAGCTAGCTAAATTGTTAGGCTTTACAACTGACAATCGCCCACTCATAGTTTTAGAGTTGCGCCAGACAAAACTACTTATGAGCGGGAAAGTCCGCTCGTCTTGCATTACATTCATTACTCTATGTTCATTTGGATGAGCTGAGCACTGATGAAAACTTATATGATGGAAGGCCTCAACTGTTTTAAGAGCTCTTCCGTCAGGGAAAACTGCATATTGCGATTATGAAAAATTTTACAATTCCCTAATTTACAGTTTAAAAGATTAGTTTGTGGGAGGGTCGGATCATTTAATATAGAAATCAAAGACAAAGCAGGAAAAGTTGTAAAATGCGATAACCTACACATTGTTTTAGAAATAAAATAATACGCTACTAAAAATAATGTCGCGTGGGCCAGAAGAATCAGGAGTTCATTAGCGCCTGTGAGGTGTATAACTTTAGAATTAAAAGACCTTGCAGGGCGTTACCCGACTTTGAACGAATGGTGAGATAGGACTTTGTATGGGTTTGAGTACACTAAAGATGGCGATTATAACGCAAAGAGGTTGGCGACAATAAAAAGTTTCCTAAACTAGAGCAACTGCGCAATGTAGAAGCAAAAAATGCTGGCCTGTATGAATATTAAATAGTTCGAAAACCCGACAGCAAATGGCACTTAGAACCTTTTTTAGAAAAGGGAAATAAAATTTGAATTCTAAGCCCATTTACATTTTTTAGCCGTCAAAAAAGTTTCAGAAAGCTTCAACTTGGCCCTTTACATGTAAGTCGTTGCCCGAGGGCAATAGTCGGAAAGAGATTGAAATAACGCCGTATGGGGAAAAAACAGTACATCCTCCACGAAGGAATCGTTTTAAAAGATGCTTCTACAAAATTACAGTTCATTCCGCAATGAAATTAGGAGACACGTTACAATGATATTTGAAATTTCTGTCTTAAAAGATGTGAAGGGGATGGGGGTTGTGGGTGTTAGTGACGTCCTTCTAAAAGGAATTCTAATTAGCTGGCAAAACTTAGACGTTTAAAAACTTAAAGTTACTGTCGTCATTTTCACAATGGTGAGGATATTAAGGTCATAACAACAAGCAACAAAATCAATATTAGTCTAAATAGAAACAATCTTACAGAACTTTAAAATTTGGGTTAATCTTACCATTTAGACCTTATAGGATTTTTTTATACTGAACAGTTTTGACAGAGGCATGATATAAACAATAACTGGATTAGATTAAGTTCTGTTATAAAACTATGGAGCAGTTAAACTTTATGACAAAACCCCTCATTGTTCATTAATTTTTGGACAAAAAATGGTTGTGGAATAACGATAAACTGTTTGTAACAGGTTGAGGATAAAAATTTTTTTTTCCCCAACCAGTTTGTCACAAATTAATGAACAATGAGGGGTTTTTGTCTAAAGTTTAACTGCTCCATAGTTTTATAAACAGAACTTAATCTATAAGACAGACTTTAGACAAAAGTTGGATCTTAATCATGGCCCAGGCGTCATTTATTTTCGGGGCACGCACAGAAAGTATAACTATGACTGGCGTCCCCCTTTCAAAATTTTTTCGGCCCTGGTCATAGAGCAAGAGCATAAAACGCATGGACAAACATTTATCTTAGACACTTCTAAGGGCCTAATTTGGGCGGGAATAGAACGAATAAACGACTCTATTGTACTTACGTTTGGTGTTTGCTAGGGGTCGCAAGCACAGGCGAGATCGAGCATAATGATCTTCTACTGGCTTTGACGCGCAAAAACAATACTTAGCAAATTTAGAGGACGCCATTAAATTTACAGTTGATTTACCTTCAAGTATTCAAGGTACCAACATGTTTTACAAAAACGCAAGATCGAAAGTAGACTTTGCTGTTGGCACTGGTTTATACATGCTGCCTTCTGACCTCAGACTCCAGGTAGGAATAATAATAAACTATATAATGAAATTCTTTTAGCAGGCATGAACAGAAGGTTTGGGAAAAACGACATAAATTCTGAGCCCGTAATTTTTACAAACAATAAAAGGGAAAACCCCAAAATTAAGTCATTTTAATCCCCGAAATCCAAACCCCCAAAGGCATTGAAGACTCAGCAAAGCTCGCGGACTCTGCTCGCGATGACCATGAATATGAAAAGACAGCGCTTTTTTCTTGGATTAACTGGCATAGGATACTTGGTTTTTATCTTACTAAATAGTAACCCAACTATTCGAGAACTAATGCCCCTAAGTGCTCGGCCTATAAACCAACTACTTTGCTTGCAGTAGACAAAAGCCAGTGACAATACTCCCCAATATTCCTGGTAAGCGTCCACGGCTTTACCAGCTAATTTTTTTTTAAAAAATTTGCAAGATGATTCAAGCTGTTTTTTTACCATGATTTATCAGGGGAGGCGATGGCGGCGGAGGCAGAACTTTGGGCCCCCCACCACCGCCTGTAATTTGCCATCACCAGTGTACTTATTGCAAATCCTAAGGCAGTTTTTAACGCTTGTAATGTGCGCTTGCTCTCTAAACAGCGTTTTTATTCGTTCTGCTAGCGTTGTGTCTTCATATAAAATTTTTCGGATAGTTTCTCTTATTCTATTCACTTGAGTTCGTAATTGGTCTCGGTTAGTAGTTAGCACTTCTAGTCTTGCTGATCTTTCTTGTTCAAGATCTTTTAGTCTTTGGGTTATTCTTTCTTTAATATCATGCCCTAAGTCGGCGTCATCAGCCTCAACGAGTTTTTCTTTTTCTCTTCTTATATGCCCATCTAGTTCACCTAGTTTTGCTAAATTGTTTGTTAATTCGCCTCTGATGGTTCTTAAAGTACGATCAAGGGCTAATAATTCTCGCATGGGTAGCGGTGAGTCGTGTATAGTCTTTAACGCTGTTTCTTCTGAAAAACTGGTTTCTGCTTCTATTGCATTTATTATTTCATCTGCCGATTGATTTAATTCTTTAAGTTCCATGTTTTGTATTTGGTTAGCTGTTGGGAGTTCCTGCAGCGTGTTTTGAAGTTTAGCAACTGCATCCCTATCTAATTTCGGTCTAACAAGGCCAAGGCGATTTTGATCTTTCACACTGAGTCTTTGTATAATTGTACTCTTGGCTAAAAACTTTGATGGGTCGGGTTTAGTTGTAAGCCGAACAAGTTGCCCTTGATCGTTTTTTACAGACAAATGACCATCTTCTAATTCAAAATCATTTGGGTCTATAAATTCGGGAGGTTCTTGGCCTAAACTTTTGTAAAATGCTTCGACCGTACTTGCTGTTAATTCACGCTGCAATGAGAGCGTTGAGCGATGCTGTGTCAAAGGGATCATTTCACTCATGTCGTCTCCACGATCAAAAACATCATAATCTTCTTCAGCTTCAATTCCTGCCATGTTTTTAAATAATTAACTTTTTATTTTGCTTCATAAAAATGCCACAACAAACATATGGCTCGATTCTTGACCCGCATAGAAAACAGAAAGAGCCCCATAGCGTGAAGGGAAATAAGCGGAATATTACTGTTCCAAATAATCCATCTACTACTGATGCGGATCAAATTCTTACTGTCAAATTTCCAGACCTAGGAGCGGATGAAGTGATTGTGCCAGGCTCTGCCCGTCTTACTTTCAAAATAGAACTCGTTTCAACAACAGACCCAAACAGGACAGTTGTACAGAATCTGGGGCGGGCAATCGTTAAGAAAATTTCTATAAAACTTGAGGGGCAAGAAATATTTTCTTTACACAATGCAGACATATTTTTAACCTATTCTGATCTATGGCTAACCGGGAATGAAAGGGCTGATCTTGCGTTTCAAGGAATCGAAAATGAAGAAGCACTAAAACATAGAATAGGCGCTGGAGATACTAAAGACGGCAAAAAGTATGTAGCCGTAAATTTTGCGTATGGAAATCGCTTTTCCATACCCTTAGATTTTGAGTTGTTAAAAGCGCATGCCCCATACTTTCAAGGAGCATTAAAAGACAGATTGTCATACGAACTAACTTTTAATGAATACAAACGTGTTATCAGATCAACAGACACCGAAGCAAAGTACAGCATTTCTGACATCTCGTTAGAGTTTGACGTTGTTAGCAACCATGAATTAGCAAGGCTGATTGAGCACCAATATCAGACAAAATTAGCAATATTTTACGAAAGAGTGATTCATCATACAACATACCCAGAAGCAGGGCAGACACTATATGGAATTTTAGTTTTAGCGTCGCAGCACTTTCGCTTAAAGGTATTTTATTGCTGTGTGAAGATGAAGAACCGTTCAAAAGAGCAAGTGAAAAGTTTTTTAATCCTAAAATAACGAAAGTGCAATGTACAATTGACGGTAGTCCTAACCAAATCTACGCTAGCGGGCTTAGACCTTATCATCATTTTGACGAAATAAGAAAATTGTTTGGGGGTGGGAGGTGTAGAAGTCCAACAGTTGGCCTTGTGTCTAAAGATTTACATCTTCACAATGTTAGGCTTGATGATTATTTAACAACAAAATACGGTTTATGGATTGACCTAAGGTCAACAGAGGATAATCAGTTGCATGGAAGCGGGAGGAACTGTGAGAGACGTAATAAACATTCAAATTGATAAAGAAGAAGAAGCCGATAAACCGCTTAATGTACATTTGTTTTTATTATATGATGCGCAGCTGAATATTAGAGAAAACAGATTAAAATATGTACTATACTAAATTATTTTTATTTTATAAAAAGCATGTCCGTTCAGGTTTATCCAAATGTGCCTACAGCGCCGCCAAAAGAAGAGATAGTAGAAACCCCTAACATAAAAACCTTCAGATTAACAAACATTACGCAAAATGCAGCAAGTACTAGAGCAAGACCTTTCAAAATACAGCAAAACCAAACGAAGGTATTCTGCCGCCTTTAATGCTGTTACATATGTTAATACTGGAGCATCGACTTAAGTGCTCTATCAGCAGGAACGAGTGTTGGTCTTTTAGCAACGGGCATAGGCGCACCCGCAGCTTTACCTCTAGGAGGTTTGTCTTTAGCTCTCGGCCTGTGTTCATTAGCTGTAAGTGCGGCTGGCAAAAAAATTAAAAACTAAACTCCAAAAGCACACAGCTATGGTTCAACTAATAACGGCTAAACTTAGTTCGTTCAAACTGACAATAAATAAAGCACTAGTTGACTCAAACATCACGGATGAAGAATTTAATCGTTTACAGGCCGATTTTGATGACTACAAAAGACAAAAGTTTGATCTTCAAAGAAAGGTGAGGACAACTTTTTCTCAACAGCCAGACGCCGAGCAGATAAAAAGGAATGCTTAAAAAAAGTAAACGAGACATTAAACTCTGTTCTAAACAGCTCACAGTAACAACGCCAAAGGGTGTTTATACTTTAGTTTATGAGTCCAAGCACAAAAGACCGTTGATATTGATTCTGATTAATTATTTTTTTTTAATTTAAATAAATATTTTGAGTTAGAAAAGAAACTCACATGGATAAGCTATATGACGGTCAGACGAATTCTTTGAAGCAATGCAAGAAAATTTATCAAGAGCACTAATGATATTGATCTAGAAGTCATTAATCCAGCAAACGTACAGGCAAGTGTTGCTCATGCTATTTCTCAAGTTCCAGGTAAACTAACAATAGACCCGCCAGTTAAAGTAATGTTAGCTGTTTTAATCGATATATAACAATAAATGAAGAAAATCTAGAAGTCTGGGTCTCAACTAAACAACTGACTATTCTTTCTCATAATGACTTAACACCTGGTTGGGCAGACCAACTGCTTGCACAGTTTGACGCTGCCGCTGAAGAAGCCAAAATGAGAGGCTCTGGTTGGTCAGAGGGCGAAGTTTTAGAGATTAGATTAAAACAGGCTAAGTATGCCCCGATTGTTGGCAAGTCTTACATTCCACTGCCTCGAGAGTTGGTAGCGAAAAGAGCAGTTCTAAACATAAAGAATTCAGACAACAAATGCTTTATGTGGTGTGTTCTCGCAAGGCTGCATTATATTCGCAAAAACGCAGAGAGAGTATCTAACTATCAGCCTTACATCAATGACCTTAACTTTAGTGGGGTGTCCTTTCCTGTTAGCGTGGATTCCATTGATCGGTTTGAAGAACAAAACAAACCAATAACTGTTAATGTATACACATGGGATGAGGAAACAAATCTACTGCCAATTAAAGTGTCCAAGAACAGCCCAACAATTGGCGAACCAGACAAAAATCATGTTGACTTACTACTGATGTTTTCACCAGCAGGGCTACCGCATTACACATTGATACGCACGATGAGTAGACTAATGAAGCATACTTCAAAAGATCATGGCAAACAAGAATTCTGTAGAAAATGTTTAACAAGAATGCCATCTGTTCAAGCCGCGAGCGAACATAAGAAACATTGTAAAGTTCTGTAGACTGTAATACGGAACTAATTACACCTCCACCCGGATCTAAAGTTAGTTTTAAGAACTGGAAACGGATGCAAAATTCACCATATGTTGTTTACGCAGACTTCGAATCACTCATTGTTCCTTATGAAGGGCCAGCGCCACAAAAACTTCGAAAAACAGTCTTAATGAGTAATCATCAAATTTGTTCATTTGCTTTCATCGTTGTCAGGTCGGATGGCGTTTATTCAAAGCCAAAATTATATAGAGGGCCAAATGCCGCAGAATACTTCTTAGAACGCATGCAGCAAGTGCGCAATGACTGTTCTAATAATCTAAACTTATCTGAAATCATAATGACGCCTGAAGACCAACAACAGTATGACTCAGCCACACATTGTTGGATTTGCGGTTTAGGTCTCTCATCAGACGCAGAGAATCCGACAGTAAGAGACCATGATCACATTAGCGGAAAGTTCAGAGGAGCGGCGCATAACAAATGCAATCTTCAACTAAAGTTTGATCCTAAGACATGGAAGCTGCCCATCTTCTTTCCAACTTGCGAGGTTACGACTCTCATCTTATAATGAAAGCAGTGGACGATGCCTTCAGGGTGTCATGCATTGCACAGTCATCAGAAAAGTACATGTGCTTTAATCTAAATAACATGTCTTTTTATGACTCTATGCAACATATGATGGGATCATTAGAGTCACTGGCTATGGCCTTAAAGTCCTGCCCAATAACAGAAGAATATTTTGACCAACTCTCGTTAGAAAGGGCGTTTACCCTTATGAGTACATGAACAGTTGGGAAAGGTTTGACGAAGAGACGCTTCCTCCTAAAGGCGCGTTCTTTTCTAGTCTTAGAGGAAAGGACATCAGCGACTCCGATTACCAGCATGCTCAAGATGCTTGGCAAAAGTTAGATTGTAAAACGATGGGAGACTATCATGACTCCTATTTAATGGCAGATGTATGTTTGTTGGCGGACGTCTTTGAAAATTATAGAAAGACCTGCATGAAACATTACAGTTTGGATCCTGCGCATTATATTTCTGCACCCGGGATGAGTTGGGACGCTTTCTTAAGTTTACTGGAGTACAGATTGTTTTATTGTAAGATTTACCAATGATTCAAATGATTGAAAAGGGAAAATTGCGTGGGGGGAATTAGTAGGGCGTCGCATCATTACTGAAAAGGCAAAAAAAAAACCTGGACGACTATGATCCGAGTAAAGGGTTTCTAACTTTTATGTATTTAGATGAAAAACAATCTGTATGGTTGGGCTATGGCGCAATCATTTCCCTTTTACGAATTTTAAAAATTTTTACCAGGCGGTGATCCGAACAATATTAAAAAGGTTTTTTAAAGGGGTTTGGGCTTTTTTAACCCTTTTCAACAGCGTGGTTTCATTCTAAAATTTGACTTAGTTTTTTCCTCAGGAACTCCTTGCCTGCAAAAATTGACTACCCCTTTGCAGCAGAAAGTCTAAAGTTGGATCCAAGGGGGAGCCCCCCTTAACTTGTGCCTAATTTTTTCCGGAAAAAAAAAATTTTGTTTTGTCTTTAAAGGGATTCTGAAATTTTTTTTAAGACAGGGGTTTAAAAGTTGCCCAGCATTTCATCGCAAATTTTGTTTTTTGATCAAAAACAGTTCATAAAAAACCCTTTAACCCTTGAAGAACACTGATCTCAGAACTAACCCACGATGTTTTCAGAAAAAATTTTTTAAAGCTGATGAAAAAACAGCTGTTTCCAAAAAAGGATATGGAAACCGCAAAAAGCGTAAAGATTTTAAAGATTGGTCCCCAAAAGAGAACAAAGAAATTTAAGTGATTTTAAAAAACCCAAAAATTTTCAGGATTTAGAAGTTTTCATGATACCTTTTTGGCAAAAATTGAGGGAAAAAAAGAAAGTAAAATTGGAAACAAATGTTTTTTTTGGGTTTTCTTTTTTAGAATTATAAAAGGGCTTTTGTTTGTTAAAATTTTTCTTTTGACTACTTTAACCCCTGTACCCTGGTCCATTTTTACTTTACAAGTTTAAGGGACCGTTTTTTTTTTATAGATTTTCCTTTTGAAGCATCTTTTAAAGCCAGGGAAACCGAGGGGAAAAGGGCCCATGCGGGATGGTATGATAAAAACCCGATTACCCTAAAGAGTCCCCTTTTGATTCAATTACTAAAAAGGGAAGGTTTTAGGAAAGATGAAGGAGGGTTTTTCGGGAAAGGTGATAAGGGAGTTTGGGGGGGCAAAGGTAAAAAATGTACAGTTTTTCGAGCCGGGAAAAAATTTCTTTAAAAGAAAGAAAAGGGGGAATATCCGCGCGTTGTGCAGTAAAACATATCCCCATGACCAACTACAAAAAAGCTTGTTTGGCAAAAAGGACTTTTCCATGACAACGAAAAACTGCGATTTAATTACTTTGAGATCAAAACAAATTGTTGTAACACAGAAGAATTTAGATAGAACAAAAAAAAAACGGCGTTTTTGTTAATCCGAGTTTTCAAAATGCAATTGGGCACTGGGAAAACCCGAAAATTTTTTTTAAAGCGGAACTGTGTCTGGGGGAAAATTTATCTGCAGTTCTTCTTTCAAAAAGTTTTTTGAGGAGTGGTTTTTTTGTTGTCCCAGTTTCTGTAAATAAAAACCCCGGGCGGTTTTCATTTTTAAAATTTTTTTTTATTTCTATGGATCAACACTCCAAACCCGGATTTTTTCCCCCTTGGGGGAGTGCCCCCTTTTCGGCCCCCCGGAAAATTTAAAGGTATTTCTTTAAAACCCTTTTTGGTTTAATAGTTTGCCGGGGATGAAGACTCTCCTTCAACAGCATTTATTGTTTTTTTTTTGGATTGTTGTAGGTTTTAGCCTTTAAATTCTTCATTTTTCATTGCGGGAAAAACTGAGGGCAGTCTTCTCCCCCTTTCCCTTGTTGCGGGAATTGTCAATCAGCTCTTGTGATATGGTAGGGAAAAGTCTTTCGGCTAAGTTTTTTTTAAAGTTTTCAACTAAAGCCTGTGATTTGTAAAACCCCCGGAACCCTTTTTTAAATGGAAATCTATTTTTTTTAACTTTAAATTGATTCATTTTGGCCCTTTTTAAAATTTTTTTCCCTTTCGTCGACTTGAATCAGGGCGGGGAAAAGTTGGGCGGGCCTCGTTGATATATCAGCTGTATGGCAACCCGCAACAGCAGAAGCCCCTTTTTTTGTTAAAGGGTTCTGATCTTTGTATCTTGAAGCCTTTTCAAAGACTTTTGGGTGCGTACTTTTAAAAATTTTTCGTCTAATCCTATCGGGGTAAATATGAAGATCCCTTTGATGGGGGGTTGTTCGGTATTGTATTGACAAAGTGTGGTCTTGTATTTTGTCAGGTGCAGGTAAATAAATTTGCCAAAACGCTTGGGTTTTGATAAAACCCTTCTTTTTTCTGTTTGTTCACCCGACTCCTGCCCCTTGGCTTTGCTTTTTTTTATTGCTGTGATTCCCTTCAAAAATCCTTTGGGGGGGAATAATTTTTTTTTGTTTAAATTTTTTTTTTAGCCCCAAAATTTGTGGGAACAAAATACACAAGGGTCATACCAAAAGACAATAAACGCGTTTTTTTGGGATCTTTTTTTTTTTTGATGGGTTTATAAAAGCACTGAATTTTGGTGGGGGGGAAAGCCTGGGTTGGGGTTTTTCCCGTTACTAGATAAAATTGTTTTAAATTTCTTGATCAAATTTTTTTTAAAAGTGTAAGCTGCATGCCCTGTCTTTTCGTGTTTTATTTTTTTAAAATTTTAACTGTCAAGGGCTTGCCTTTCATAGGCGTTTGTGCAGTGCTGTTTCTCCATGCTTTGTTTTGTCTTTTTCTCTCGCCCTCATTCCCCCGTTTACTTTTAAAAGCGAAATTACTTCCCCTAAAAAACAAGCGCCCTTCACCCAGCGCCCCCCTATCATTTTGCGAGTTTAAGCCATTTTTTTTAAAAGTATTTTTTTTTACATATTTATTTTTCTGGAATTATTCCTTGCTTAACTAGAAAATCTTTTGTAGCAAACGAAGCTGCAAAGATAGCAATTGCTTTGCTGAATCCTCAAAAATTGGGTTTTTCCCAAAATTTGGTGGTTTAAATTTTTAAAAAGGCTTTTACCAAGCATTGAGGGTTTTTTTCACTTTTGTTTCCCCCAATAAAAGGAATGGGATCAAGGTTGGTACAGTTTTTTTTGGTGCTCATTTTTTTTAAAAAAAAATAATTTAATTATTAAAAAACAGGGAAAAGTGATGATCTATTAAAAGCCCACAGGGCGGGCCCTAAACCCTTCCCGAATTTTGAATGGGCCAAAATTGATGATTTAGCTATTATGCCCAAAAAAGGAAAAGGGTTATTCTTTGGCAGCATGTGGGGAAAAAAAAAAGTTCCTCGGAACTGAAATTTAGCATAGAACCGATTTTAAAGATGTCGCCGCAAGCATTTTAAAGTATATAACAGGTATTTAAGCGCAGCTGGGGTTAGAAAGGTGTAAAAAAAATGTGGGGGAAAAAAAGGTTTTTTAGTTTGTACACTAACTTGTCCGTTGATTTGGGTTCCCTTGATTTGAACAAGATCTTACGTTTGTTTTTAAGCAAAATCCCGGGTTTTAAAAAAAGTCATTTTGAGGGCTTAGGGTTTTGAAACTTTTTACTACCCGATTTGGAACCCTTTTTATCGCCATTAACATGGGATTAAAAATTTTTAAAACATATAGGGTTTTTTTTTCCCCTTTAAAAAGACCGAGCTGGAAAAACAGCAGAAAACCAAAAAAACACTGAAACAGGTGGAGGAAAGTAAAACCCAAACCAGAAAATCAGCGAAAACCCCTGAATAGGTGGGGGGGCCCGTGAAAAACATCCTGGGAGGGTTTAAAAAGGAAAAAAAATTAGCGGTGGAACAGACAAAAAAAATTTAATGTTACGAATTTTTAACTTTATCATTAAAAAAAAAACCGCCAGCGCCAGAACAAAATTTTTCAAAGCCCGCTAAAAAACTCCATGGATTTAAGGACACCAAAGTCCTCATGGAATATTGAACTTAAAACTGTTGTCATTTTTGGTGCTCTTGCTGCTGCTGGGGGCGGTTATTACGGTTATAAATATATTAAACAACGCTGGCAAAAACAAGAGCCCAACAATCTCCACCGCTAAATACAGAAGCACGAACACAACAGCACGCCAGAACCGTCAACAACAAAAGATCATTTTGATCCATTTATAATGCAATAATATTTTAAATTTTTTTTATAAATAGATCATGGCGTATTATAAATGATAAAGTCAATAAATAAAGACATGGAGTCTATAAAAGACATTTCCATAGACCAGAATTGTAATCAATGCGGTTGCTTTAGGATGTAAGAACTTCCTTAAGATCTATGCAGAGAACGCTGAGCAAGACATCCTCAATGATGACGCGTTTTTTGAGCGGTGTGTACTATATTAGACATCTACTATTTAAGATAAAAACATAGATTGTCTTGTTTTTTGATAATTATAAGATAACTCAAATAAGAACTTGGGTGTACTTAGAGGATGACTTAATTACAATCTTGAGGTAACTTGAGTAAGAACTTGAGGTGACTTGAGGGACGACTTGAGTAAGAACTTAGAAGTGACTTAAGGATGACTTAAGGATAACTTGAGTAAGAACTTGTGGATGACTTGAGGATGACTTGAGGATGACTTGAGATGACTTGAGGATGACTTGAGGACAACTTGAGTAAGAACTTAGAAGTGACTTAATTAAAAACTTAACTAAGAACTTGAGGTGGCTTAAGGTGACTTTTTAAAAAAAATAAAAAAAAAATTTTTTATTTTTTTTTTATTTATTTTTTTTATTTTTTTTTTATTTTTATTTTTTTTTAAATTTTTTTTGACTTAAGGTGACTAAAGTGATTTATCTCCCTTTAATTATGCAAAAAAAATATAATTACCTCCCCTGAATAAATTATCTATTTATAGATCTTGAGAGAGAATTGATTATTAAAAGTTGTGTTTTTGTGTTTAATTTGCTAAAGTTTTTAATATAAATATTGTACAAAGTAGCTACTAAAAAGTACTTTATAAGCACAGTTGTTGTTTAACCTTTAAAACTATTCTGCTTGAATAAAAAACAATTTTAATAACACCCCCAATTATGCATAAACACCATAAAATTATGAGAGCTTTCAGTTTGTACAGTATATATATTAATCCAAAAAGTGTAAAGTTGGGAATATGCCTGCGGTGGTTTTGTGCTTGTTTGTGTGGGTTGGAAAGTCTTAATTTGGCCCTCTTCTCTGCCCTATAGTGACCCTTCCCATTTTCGTGTTTCGTCTAGGTCACTGGCGCGGCTATAAACGCCCGCAAACCACAATGTGATGTCTGGGTCACTGGCGTGGCTATAAACGCCCGCAAACCACAATGTGTGCGTGTCCTAGGAAAGGGCCCTGAAAATGGGGTGAGAGAATTGCCCCAAATTAGACAAACTGAAAGTAGGCAACCAAGTATAAGAAATACCACTATTAGAGGCATATTCCCAAAATCTTCGCATCTAGCCACATTATCTGTGTATCCTCTGGATCTGGCTTGGGGCCCTAGGGCGCCTAGGGTCTCAAGTTAGACCATGGGTGATCAGTAATGTGGCTAGATGCGAAGAGTTTTGCATTTTTTTTTTATATTGAAAATGATCAGGAAAAACATAGGATTAGCAGTAAATTAGTATTGAAAACGGATAATCCTACACAGTATGTATGTTTGTAGATAATCGTTATTTTTTGGTTATTGAAGTCTTACTTGTCAGAGAACTATAAAACCTTCATTCTGGGTCACTTTCGCCCGAAAACTGGTTGAGGGCGAAAGTGAGCCAGAATGAAGGTTTTTATAGTTCTCTACGGTGCTTCTCTGGGTCCTCCCCAGCACCTTCGGGTGTTTCTTTTTCTTCTTTGCCTTAACTAGGCTGACCTGGAGAAAGGTCCAGTGACGGTGAGGAAAGACCACACTGACCACAGGGAAAGTCCTGTTGACAGTGGGAAAGACTACAACTTTGGATTCTCTCTTGAGGCCACATAAGACCGTATGGCGAAGCTTGGCTGTGTCTGGAGTGGCACCGTCTTATCTGTCCGTGGGCAGGGTGGTTGGTTGTGGGGTGGACTGGGGTTTTTTAATCTAAAAAAAAACATGTCTTTTTTAAAATAACTTTTTTAACTATGCACATTTTGGGGGACTTAGAGTCACTGGTTTGGCCTTAAAGTCCTGCCCAATAACAAGAATATTTTGACCCAACTCTCGTTAAAAAGGGGCTTTACCCTTTAGGGTAATAACATTTGGGGGAAAGGTTTGACAAAGAGATTCCCCCAAAAGGGCGCGTTCTTTCTAGTCTTAGGGGAAAGGACATCACGACCCCGATTACCAGCATGCTCAAGAGCTTGGCAAAAGTTAGATTGTAAAACGATGGGAGACTACATGACCCCTATTTAATGGCGATGTATGTTTTTTGGGCGGACGTTTTTGAAATTATAGAAGACCGCATAAAAATTTACGTTTGGATCCTGCGCATTATTTTTCGCCCCCGGGATGATTTGGGACGCTTTTTTAAAAAGTTTACGGAGTCAGATTTGATTTATTGTCGATTTACCAAGATTCAAATGATTGAAAAGGATTGCGTGGGGGAATTAGTATGGCGTGATCATTCTGTAAAGAAAACAACAAATACCGGGACGATAGACCGAGAAAAGGGTCAAACTATCTTAGTATTTAGATGCAAACAACTTTTTGGGGGGCATGGCGCAATCATTCCTTACGCAACTTTAAAAGTACACGGGCGGTGACCGAAAAATTTCAAAGGCATTAAAGGGTTGGGCAGTTTAACCCCTAATAAACGCGGGGTTTCTTCTAAAATTTGACTTAGAATTCCTCATGAACTCCATGACCCTGCTAATGATTCCATTAGGCAGAAAGCAAAGATGGATCCAAGAGAGCCGCCAAATGTCCCTAATCTTCGCGGCAAAAAAATTATGTCTGTCATTACAACTTCTGAAATTTTATTTAAGACAGGGGGTTAAATTTGCAGCAGTTCACGCATAATTGCTTTTGATCAGAACAGTTAAAGAACCAACATCATGAAGAACCTGATCCAAAACTAAACCCACAGATCTTCAAAAAAAGATTTTTTCAAGCTGATGAAAAACACTGTTTCGGAAAGACTAGGAAAATCCGCACAAGCGTAAAGATGTAAAATGGTCCCCAAAGGAAAACGAAGAAATTTAAAGCTGACTTAAAAAACCAAATTATCGGGATTTTTTAGAAGTTTTCATATCATTTTTTGGGCATAATGATAAAAAAAAAGAAATAAATTGGACAAACCTGTTTTTTTTTGGGGTTTATTTTTTTAGAATTAAAAAGCTTTTGATGTTAGATTTCTTTATGACTACTTTAAGCCCTTACCCTGATTCCAGAGTATTTTCACAGATACAGACATTTTTGTTATAGATTTCCTACTGAAGACACTTAAAGAAAAGGGAAAACCGAAGGGGCAAAGGCCATGGGGTGGTTGAACATCCGATTACCCTAAAGAGTCCCTTTGCATTCAATTACAACAAGAAGGTTTTAGGAAAGAAAAGGATGAATTATCGGGAAAGGTGATCAAGGATATGGGGGGCTAAGGTAAAAAAATGTACAGTATTCGAGCCGGAGAAAATCATTAAGAAAGAAAAGGGAATATCTCGCAGCGTTGTGCAGCAAAATACACAGACAACTCAAAGAAGATTGTTTGGCAATAAGATTTTTCTCATAAAACGAAAAACTGCGATCTAATCTACATGAGATCAACACATGTTGAAACAAAGAAGTCATTAGATAAAAAACCCAAAAAAGGGGTGTTTGTTAACCCAGAGTTTTCAATGAAATTGGGCCTGGAAAAACCGTAAATTTAAATTTAAAAGGGGAACTGTGTCTGGGGGAAATTTATCTGCAGTTCCTTTCACAAAAGATCTTTGAGGGGGTTGTTTTGGTCCTTTCTCGTAAATAAACCGGGGGGATTCTTTTTTTACATTCTTTTTTTTTCAATGGAAAACCTCCAAACCGGATGGGTTGCCCTGATCGAGTGCCCCCCTTCTGCTTCCCCCCCGGTAAAAAAAGGTACCTTACTTTCAAACCAAATGGTAATAGTTGCCGGATGAAGCCCCTTCTTCAACAGCATTTATTGTTTTTCTTTTGATTGCTTGTACGGGTTTTTTAGCCCTTTAAATTTTTTTATTTTTTTGCGCGAAAACTGAGGGCAGTCTTCAAACCCCATTCTGTGGCAGAATTGTCAATCAGCCTCGTGATACGGGGTAGGAAAAAGTCTTTGGGCAAAATGTTTGTTAAAGTTTTAAAACTAAAGCCGTATTGTGAACCCCCGGGAATGCCCTTCAAGGGAAACTTTTGTTTTAACAATAATGTTTTCATTTGGCCTTTAAATTCTTTCCACGCGACTTGAATCAGCGGGATAAGTTGCGGCCTCTTTTGATATACATTTTTGGCAACAGCAACAGCAAAAGCCTTTTTTGTTTTAAATGGTTTGCCTTTGTATCTTGAACCATGTCAATACTGTGGGCGTATTTAAAATTTTTTTTGCAATCCTAAAAGGGGGGTAAATATAGAAGACCCCATTTGGGGTGTCGTTCGGTTTTGTATTGACAAAGGGTGGTCTCTGTATTCGCTAGGGCGGGTAATAAATTTTGCCAAACGTTGTTTGAAACATTCTTTTGCTGTTTGTTCACTGACTCCTGCCCTTGGCTAGCTTTGTATTGCTGTGATACCCTTCCAATTCCTTTGGGGAATAATGTTTTTTTCTTTTTTTATTCAGAATATTATGTGCAACAAAATCCCAAAAAGGGGCATAAAACCCAAAATAAACCGATTTCTTGCATTTTTTGTTTTTCTGAGGGTTTGAAAAAAGTCACTGAATTTGGTGGGGCAAGCCGGTTGGTTTGCCTGTTCTAAAAATATTGTTTTATTGCTTGTAAAATTTTTAAAGTGTAAGGCATGCCCCTGTTTTTCAGTGTGTCATTAAAAAAAATCTAACTGCCAGTCTTCCCCCTTCATAGCGCTTGTGCAGCTGCTAGTTGCTCCAATTTTTGTTATGTCTTTTTCTCTCGCCGCATTCCCCGTTTACTAAATGCAAAAATTACTTCCCTAAAAGAAAGCGCATTCCCCACAGCGCCGCCATCATTATTGCGAGTGAACCCCATTTTTTATAAATGATTTTTTTCTTTACATATTTATTTGTCGGGAATTTTTTTTCCTTGCTTAAAAAAATCTTTCGTAGCAAACGAAGCTGCAATGATAGAAATTAGCTTTGGAATCCTAAAAGTCTTTTTGCCAAGATCGCGGGTTAATTCTTAACAGGTTTTTTCCCCAAGTTTTGAGTACCTAACTTAGTCCTCAATAACAGCAAATGGTATACAAGTTGGGAAACAGTTTTTTCGGTCCCTTTTTTTTTATAAAATAAAATAATTAAATTTATTAAAAAAATGAACAGTGATGATCACTACAGCTAAAAGGGCGGCCAAAAACCTTCCTGAACTATGATGACCAAGTTGATGATAAAGAAATTTTCCCCAAAAAGGAAAGGCTGTATTCTTTGGCAGCTGGGGAAAAACAAAATTTCCCTGGGAACAAATTTCACATAGAACAGTTTCAACAGATGTCGCCGCAAAAATTTTTAAAGTATCAAAACAGTAAAAAGGCAGCTGGGCAAAGGGTGAAAAGGGTGGGCAAAGGGTTCTTGTTTGTACACTAAATAGTCAGAGATTTCTCCCATTATTCTGAAAAAGATCTTACGTATGTTTTTAACGCAAGATCCGTTTTAAAAAAAGTCATTAGAGCTCTAGGTGTGATCTAACTACAGATTTGGAACTTGTTATCCCCCTTTAACATGGGTTAAAACTTTTAATCATTAGATTTTATTTCCCTCAAAATGACCGAGGGAAAATCAGCAAAACCAGAAAACACGAATCAGGGGGGAAAAAGTAACCAAGCCAAAAAAACAGCAAAAAACACTAAATCAGGGGGGGCCAGGAAAAGACCCGGGGCGGGTTAAAGCGGGAAGAAAATTTGCAGGTGGAACAGACAAAAAAAATTAATGTTCAAAATAAAACCTCTGAAAACAAACAACCGCCGCGCCAGAAAAAGTTACAAGCCGTTTAAAAAACTCCGGGGATTAAAGGGACACCAAAAGTCCCAGGGAATATTGAACTTAAAACGGTCATTTTGGTCCCTTTGCGCGCGGGGGGCGTTTTTAGGGTTTATAAAATTTAAACAACGCTGGCAAAAAAAAGACCCCAAACAATCTCCCCCGCAAATAAAAGCCGAACAAAACAGCAGCCAAAACCGTCAACAACAAAAGTTTTTTTTGATCCTTTATATGCAATAATATTTTAAATTTTTTTATAAAAAAAATCAGGGCGTATTATAAAATGATAAGCAATAAATAAAGACAGGGAGTCTATAAAAGACTTTCCATGACCAAATTTAATAAGGGGTTTGCTTTGGAGTAAGAACTTCCAAGACATCGAAAGCTAGCAAGACTCCTCAATGATGCGCGTTTTTGGGGCGTGTGGTATTATTAGAATCTACTTTTAAAAAAAAACATATTTTGTCTTGTTTTTTAAAATTTAAATAACCAAATAAAAAACTTGGGGTACTTAGAGGAGATTTAAATTTTAAAATCTTGAGGAACTTGAGTAAGAACTTGAGGATGATTGGGGACACTTGAGTAAAACTTAGAAGTGACAAAGGGAGATTAAGGATAATTTGAGTAAAATTTGGGGATGACTTGAGGAGACTTGAGGATATTGAGAATACTTGAGGATGATTTAGGACAACTTAGTAAAATTTAAGGGACAAATTAAAACTTAACTAAAAACTTGGGTGGCTTAAGGGGGATTTTAAAAAAAAAAAAAAAAAATTTTTTTAATTTTTTTTTATTTATTTTTTTATTTTTTTTTTTTTTTTATTTTTTTTTAAATTTTTTTGACTTAAAGGTGACTAAAATGATTTTCTCCCAATTAGAAAAAAAATAAATTCCCTCCCCTGAAAAAAATTACTTTTTATAGACTTGAGAGAGTTTGATTTTTAAAAATTTGTGTTTTTGTTTTTAAATTTTGCAAATTTTTTAAAATATAAATATTGTACAAAGTGTACTAAAAATCTTTAAAAGCACAGTTGTTGTTTAACCCTTTAAAACTATTCTGTTTGAAAAAAAAACAATTTTAATAACACCCCCAAATTATCATAAACCCCATAAAATTATGAGAGTTCAGTTTGTACAGTAAAAATTTTTAACCAAAAAGTGAAAAGGGGAATTGCCTGCGGTGGTTTTTGCTTTTTGTGGGGTTTGGAAAGTCTTAATTTGGCCCCTTCTCTGCCCTATAGTGACCCTTCCCTTTTGTGTTTCGTCTAGGTCCTGCGCGGCATAAACGCCCCAAACCACAAGGGATTCTGGGTCACTGGGGGCTATAAACGCCCAAAAACCCCAAGGGTGGCGTGCCCAGGGGGGGCCACTAAAAAATGGGTGGAGAATTGCCCCAAAATTAACAAACGAAAGTGGGGAAACCCAAAGTAAAAAAAAATCCACATTAGGGGCATTTCCCAAAAAACTTTTCGCATCTACCCTTTTATCGTGACCCTGATCTGGCTTGGCCCTAGGGCGCCATAGGGCCAATTAGACCCGGGTGTCAGTAAGTGGCTTGCGGGAAATTTTTTCATTTTTTTTTATATTAAAAATGATCAGGAAAAACATAGATTAAGCAGAAAATTAGTATTGAAAACGGAAACCCTACACAGAGTATGTTTGTAGAATCGTTTTTTTTTTGGTTATTAAAGTTTTTACTTGTCAGGAATAAAAACCCTCATTCGGGGTCCTTCCCCCGAAAATGGTTGGGGGCGAAAGTGAGCCAAAAGAAGGTTTTATATTCTCTACGGTGCTTCTCTGGTCCCCCCCAGCACCTTGGGTGTTTCTTTTTTTCTTTTCCCTTAACAGGCTGCCCCTGGGAAAGGCCCCGTGACGGTGGGAAAGCCCCCACTGACCACGGAAAAAGCCTTTGACAGGGGGAAAACTACAACTTTGGATTCCTTTTGGGCCAATAAGACCGATGGCGAAGTTTGGCTTGCGGATGGCCCCGTTTTCTTCTTCCGGGGGCAGGGGGGGTTGGGGGCGTGGGGGGGCCCGGGCAGCGGGAGGGTGGTTTTTTCGCCGGGGGCTTGCAGTCATGAAAACGGGCGGGTAAACCCATGGGAGCACTTTAAGGCTGTATAGCTGCTCCTGTATTTAATTTACCTTTTTTAGGACAGTTAGTCCCTTGTATCTTAAGATATCCTGCGGGCCTGTACCCTCGTAAACACGCGCGGCCCCCAAGGTGGTACGGACTGTTAAAGGGGCGGGTGAAGACGGTGTTCTCTGGGCCTCCCCAGCACCTTCGGTGTTTCTTTTCCATTAAAATTTTAATAATATATATTATATATATATATATATATATATAATATATATAAAATTATATATATATATATTAATAATAATATATATACTTTTTAAAATTTTTTCCGGTTTTTTTTTGAGAAAGTGTCAAATGGGAGCAGCTAAATAATGATTAAAAGTAAACTTAAAACCGGGATGACAAACTGTTTCGGGGCCTTCCTCCCTCAATCCCGTGCCAATCCCGTACTGACCTAAATTGTTTTTAATGGTTTTTTGGTTTGGGAAACTTGGGGTCCAGTTGGGTTGTGTTGCAGTGTTGTGCAAGGGGGACCCTTTTAAAGGTTGTAAGGCTTTCTTTTTGAGAGAAGAACGCTCAAAAATTTTTGGGAAATTTCAACCGATATACTGAATATCAAATTGGGAAATTTAAAAATTATTTTTCACACAAAAAAAACACTGCGTAAAAAAAAAAGGGACCTTTACAAAAAAAAAAGCAGATTTTAATTCCACTTTTGACGCACAATGGGTTCATTCGAGGTGCAAAACATGTGAGATAGTGGGCCTTTTGCTATTGTCAAAACACAAATATTTGGGCAAAAAAGTTGGGGGACAGAGATAGGGATTGGGGGACGGACAATCCCCTAGAGAGGTAGAAAATAAAAAAAAGAACGTTGTTGTTCCAAAATCACAACTTAAAATTACAATAAAGCCAAAAAAAAAGAGAAACTTGGAGTAACACTAATTTAAACAAAAACCAGTACAGACCATCAAAAAACCCAATGTCCCATTTATGTAAATTCCATGGAAACCCACCCCCCACCAATCAAAAAACTATACCACAAGGGATAAACAAAAGGTTTCCAACCTTTCCCTGCAATAAAGAAATATTCCGAAGCACTGTTGAAAGGGGATACAACAAAAGTTGAAATATAAACCCTAAAGCACCACGGGAGCAGGAAGAAAAACGAAAGAGGAAAAAACCTGGTATAACCCCCCAATGAGGTGGTAAAAACCAACATTGGCAAAGAATTTTCAAATTAACAGAATCGTTCCAGAAAGACCATAAACTTTTCAAAAATTCAATAAGAACACTACAAACATCTTATTCTTGATGCCAATCAAAAAAAATAATTGATGTTTAAAACAAAAAAACCAACTCAAAAACGGGGGTGACAAAGGGGAAAAATTTTGCAACGGCACAATCAAAGAGCAAGCCCTCTGAAAAACCCAAGGTCTCCTGATAAAACGTTACCAAGAGGACAACAAAAAGCAGCAAAGAAAAAATAGGAAAGAAAACAAATTCCCCAAAGCTGGGACCCAACCACCAAAAATTTTTTCAAGATAAAAAAATCAAACACCAAACAAAAAAAGTAAAACTAGGGATCTAAAAAAAAAAATACAGATTTAACACACAGGGAAAATAATCAAAAAGCGCGCTACAAATAGCAAAAAGAGATTATTTGTGCACAACAGAAAAGGGGATTTTTATAACAATAAAAATACCAACATCCCCCCCAAAACAGCAATCCCAAATAAAAAGCCTTACAACCTTAACAGCCCCCCCCCTCCCCCCTTGCAAAACACTGAAAACCCAACCCCAACTGGACCCTTTCACAATCCAAAAATATATAACAATTGAGGCAAGCAGGGGATTGGACGGGTGGGGAGGAGGGGAAGGACCTCAGAAACGAATATGCGACTTACCCCATTTGCTCCTCCCCGAGTTTTCGGCAAAAGTGGCCCTAAATCAGAATTACTGTTCTCTGACAAGTAAGACGTAAAAACCAAAAAAAAAAGTTCTACAAACAAATACGGGGCGGGGGTTATCCTTTTTTAATACTTTTTTACAAAACTTTTCAGATTTAGTTTTTTTTTAATCCTATGTTTTTCTTGTCTTTTTTCAATAACACTTTTTTCGCGAAAAACTTTTTTCAAAGAGTCTCTGTTTTTCTGTAAATAAAATACAGCTTTAATGTTCTTAAAGTTTTTTTAAACCCGAGTTAATTTCGGGCATAAAACCCACATTTTTCCCCAGCATGTCTTCGCTAAAAGCTATTTTTCGAAAAGTGTTTCTTTTTTAAAAACTATGTTCTTTCTGCCGAACGTATTAAATAATGTTTTTGCGTTCCTTAAAACAGTCTAAAAAACTTTTCAAACACTCACTCGTTTATTGCTAGGTTTAACTAAAATATAGTCACATCTGTCCTATAAACCTTCTATCTGAATCTTTTTTCCAAAAGGTTGGGCAGAAACACAATAGAAAAAAATTTAACGATAAATGTTGAAACGGTTGGGGAAAAAATATTTTTTTTTCCACAACCTCTCCCCAAAAACAAGGGAAATGAGGAGTTTTTGCAAAAATTTTTAAAGCTCCAGGTTTTATAGAAAAATTTAATCAATCCATTTTTATTTTTACATCCCTGAAAAACTTGTTCAAAATAAAAAACCCTAAAGGCCAAAATGTGAAAATTTAATCCAATTTAGTTCTGTAAGATTGTTTTTTTTAAGTCAACATTGATTTGTTGCTTGTTGTTAGATCTTAATACCTCACCTTTGGAAAACGACGATGGTAAGTTAAGAGTTTAACGTTTAAATTTTGCCAGTAATATAATTCCCTTTTTAAAGGTCGTCACTAACGCCCCCAACCCCTCCCCCTCCACCTTTAAAGACAGAAATTTTAAAAATTTGTGAAAGTGTCTCCTAATTTTCTGCTTTGGGAAAAAACTGTAATTTTTTTGAAGCTTTTTTTTAACGTTTTTTTTTCTGTGGAGGATTACTGTTTTTTCCAACGGCTTTTTTCAATCTCTTTCCGACTTTTTTTATCTGGCATAAACTTACAGAAAAAGGGGCCCGAGTTGAGCTTTTTTGAAACTTTTTGACGGGCCAAAAATGTAAATGGGCATGAAAACAAAATTTTTGTCCCCTTCTAAAAAGGTTCAATCCATTGAGGGCAGGTTTTCGAAAATTTTATATTCTACTGGGCCCATTTTTTCCTCTAGTTTTTCGCAGTTGTTCAGTTTAGGAAAATTTTTTCTGTCGCCAACCTCTTTTTGTTTATAACACCCTCTTTTGTGACCAAAAACCCAAAAAAAGCGCCTATTCACCATTCGTTCAAAATCCGCAACGTCGCAAGGGTTTTTTTTTCTAAAGTTATACACCCAAGGCCTAATTAACTCCTGATTTTTCTGGCCCCCGACATTTTTAGACAAGATTATTTTATTTCCAAAAATGGCAGTTATCAATTTTACAACTTTTCCCCGCTTTGTCTTTTATTTTTAATTTAAAAAAGCAACCCCCACAAAATAATCTTTTTAAACGAAATTGGGAATTTATAATTTCATAATCACAAAGCACTTCCCACGGGAAAAGCCTTTTAAAAAAGGGGGGCCTTCCGATATAATTTTCATCAGTGCCGCTCCCAAATAACATGTAAAGAATTAATGCAAGATCGACGGACTTTTCCCCCCATAAGTAGTTTTTTTTGGGGTAAATTAAAACTTAATTGTTACTGTAAAGCCAACATTTTAGCTACCTTTAAACAAAATATAACCTCCTTTTTCTTTAGGTTGAAAGTTTAAAATTGTTTTTAGATTTTGCATTGTTAAGTTTTGGGGGTTGTCAAAAGTTACTCATGCTTTTTTTGTGGCAAAACCCCTAATAACCACAGGTTTTGTTAACTGGTAATTTGGCCCCGTTTTTCAACTTTTAAAAAACCGTAATTTTTTTCTTGGGCCCCTTATATAAAAAAAATACGACTTGTAAATATTTCATAAATGCAACCATTTGCTCCGCATTCGTTATCAATAGCAGTTCAAAAACGAAGGACGGTCTTTTGGGGTTTTTTTGTTACAAACATTTTTTTAAAAAAAAAAAAAGAGTGCATTAAAATATGGCGCAAAATATTTTGTTGGGGCCCCACACAATCTTAAAAATAAGAACCCGTTCCTTGAATTCTGTGACCCCGACGCCCTTTTTTATAAAAAAGGGGAGTACTCCCTTTAAACAGATATTAACCCCCCCCATTAAAAACGACCCCACCAAAAAGGTGGTTTAGCACCGGCAGTTTTACAGCCATTAAAAATTTGTGGTTTTGCGCATCAACTGGGGTGAGCTCGTAGCGATTTTAAAACACCAGACCTTTGGGAGGTCTGTACAGATTTCATTTTTTTACACCTTCAGACTTTTTTGACGAACTGCAAGCTCCAACCAATGACAAAAACCCTTTTTACAAGCAAAAAAAAATAGAAATGAAGGCTTTTTTAAAGGATCTGTAAAAGAATTCAATATTTTAAAACAAGACAGCCTTTAGACAAAAATTGGGTCATAAACTGGCCCAGGCGACCTTTATTTCGGGGGACGACAGAAAGTTAACATGATGGCATCCCCCTTTTAAACTTTCTTTTTTGGGGGACAACTGTTGAGGCCCGGGGCCCTACAGCAAGGCATAAAACAGCATGGACAAACATATCTAACACTTCTAAGGCCCAACAAGGGAGGGAAAGAACGAAAAAAAAAAAACTTTTATTCTACTTACGTTTTGGGGTTTTCTATCGCAAGCACAGGGAAGTGAGCATTACTGATCCTTTAGGCTTTTTGCCAAAAAAAGTTCTTTTGGGAAATTTAGAGGGGCGCCATTATTCTACATTGATTTTCCTTCAAGATTAAAGGGACCAAAAAGTTTTACAAAACGCAAATCGAAAATAGACTTTCTGTTGGCACGGTTTTTACATGCTGCCCTTTTGACCCAGACTCCAAAAGGTACTAAAAACTATAAAAAGAAATTCTTTTAGCAGGCAAGAAAAAAGGGTTTGGGAAAACGCATAAATTCGGGCCATAATATTTCAAACAATAAAAGAACACCCAAGATTTAAGCACTAACCCCCAATCCAAACCCCCCCCAAACCATTGAAGACTCAGCAAAGCTCGCGGCTCTGTTCGCGAGACCAGAATATGAAAGACACGCTTTTTCTTGGATTAAATGGGATAGGGTACTTGGGTTTTTTTCTTTCTAAATAGTAACCCCAAATATACGGAACAATGCCCATAAAGGGCCCGGGCCCTAAAACCCAAAACTTTTCTTTCAGTAGACAAAACCGCGACAACTCCCCAATATTCCTGGGGAAAGCGTCCACGGGTTTTTTTCCAGCAATTTTTTTAATAAACTTGCAAGGGGCAAACTGTTTTTTTACCCCCGATTTACAGGCGGAAGGAGGCGATGGGGCGGAGGTAAAGAACTTTGACCACCGCCCCCTGAAAAAACCATCACCAGTGTACTTATTTCAAAACCTAAGGCCGTTAAACTTGCTAAGGGACTCCTTGCACTCTAAAAGTGTTTTATTTGTTCGCTAGCGTTGTGTCTTCATATAAAATTTTTTCGATAGTTTCTCTTTTCATTCACTTGATTCGAATTGGTCTCGGTTTGTATGTCACTTCTAGTCTTGCTGATTTTCTGTTTAAGATTTTTAGTCTTTGGGGTTTCTTTTTTTATATCATGCCCAAGTTGGGTCATCGCCCCCAAAGATTTTTTTTTTTTCTCTTTTAACCCTCAGTTCACCCAGTTTGCTAAAAATTTTTTGTTAATTCGCCTTTGATCCTCAAAGCATGAAAGGGTAATATTCCGCATAGGCTGGGGGAATCATTAATTGTTTTTTTAACGCTGTTTCTTCTGAAAAAGGTTTCTGCTTCTTTGAATTTATTAATTGCCTGTGTTGATTTTAATTCTTTTAATTCCATGTTTTGCATTTTTTATCTGCGGGGTTCTTTTAGTGTGTTTTTTAAGTTTTTGCAACTGCATCCCCATCTAATTTTGGCAGCAATGCCCAAGGCGATTTTGTACGCTCCAGGGGGTCTTTTCTAATTAACCCCCGGCTAAAAAATTTGGGGTCTTTTTTTAGTTTTTAACGAACAATTCTCCTCGGGGTTTTTCACAAACAAATGGGCCCTCTTTTACTTCAAACATTGGGGCTATTTCGGGGGGGTTTTTGACCAAATTTTGGTACAAAGATTTTGGCCCCTTTCTTTTTGTTAATTCACGCCGCAATGAGACGTTGAGCGACTGTGTCAAGGGGTCATTTTACCAGGCGTCTCCCCAAAATCCAAAAAAAATAAAAAACTTTTCGCCTTTAATTCTCCAGTTTTTTAAAATTAACTTTTATTTTTCTTCATAAAAAAAGCCCAAAAAAGCACAGGCTCGATTTTTTGACCCGCATAGAAAAAAGAAAAAACCCCATGGCGTGAAGGGGAAAAAAAACGGAATATTTTGTTCCAAAAAAACCATCTCTATTGAGCAGATCAAATTCTTTCTGTCAAATTTCCGCTTAGGAGCGGTGAATTGATTGTGCCCGGGGCCCGCGCGTCTTTCTTTCAAAATAGAATGTTTCAACAACAGACCCCAAAAAAGGGAAATTGTCCCCCGAATCGGGGCGGGCAATCGTTTAAAAAAAATTTTTATAAAAAATTAGGGGGAAAAAATATTTTCTTTTCACATGCAGACAAATTTTTTAACCTATTCGATCTAGGGAACCGGGGAAAGAAAGGGGGACTTTGCGTTCAAGGAAACGAAAAGAAGAAGCACTAAAACATAGAAAAGGTGCCCCAGATACTAAAGACGGCAAAAAGTATGACATAAATTTTGCGTAGGGGAAAACGCTTTTCCATTTCCCTTTGTTTTGAGGTAAAAGCGCTGCGCCCTACTTTCAAGGAGCATTAAAAACAGATTGCCCAAGAACTAACTTTTTTTGAATACAACGGTTTTAGATCAAACACCGAAGCAAAGGGACAGCATTTCGCATCTCGTTAGAGTTTGATTTTTTAGCAACCCCAAATTTTGCAGAGCGATTGCGCACCAAAAGAGTCACATTTTTTCCCAAAATTTTTACGAAAAAATGTTTATCATACAAAAATCCCAGAAAAAGGGCAGACAATATGGAATTTTTAGTTTTAGCGTCGCGCAAGACGCTTAAAGGTATTTTATTGCTGTGCAAAATGAAAAAACCGTTTAAAAAGGGAATGAAAAGTTTTTAAACCAAAAAAACGAAAAGTACAAGTTCGATTTAGGGAGTCCTAACCAAATCCCAGCGGGCTTAAACCTTATCACAATTTTTATGAAAAAAAAACTGTTTGGGGGGGGAGGGGTTTGAAATCCAACAGTAGACCTTTGGGCTAAAGATTTAAAATCTTTACAATGGTTTTGGGTTGATGATTTTTTAAAACAAAAACGGGGGTTTTTGGGTTGAAAGGTCAACAAGGAAATCTTGCATGGAAACGGGGGAACTGTGAGAGACGTTAAACCCCCCAATTGAAAAAGGAAAAGCCAAAAAAAAAACCGCTTAATGTACTTTGTTTTTAAATATATGTGCGCACGAATATTTAAATAACAATTAAAAATGTTGTATACTAAATTATTTTTTATTTAAAAAGCATGTCTGTTCAGGGTTTTTCCAAAATTCCCTACAGCGCGCCAGAGAAGAGATAGAAAAGCCCTAACATAAAAACCCTTTTGATTAACCAAAAATTACCAAAGCAAAAAAAAACGAGCAAGACCTTCAAAATACAGAAAACCAAACGAAAAGGTTTTTTGCTGCCTTTAATGCTGTTTTATAGTTAATACGGGCATCGCTATAAGGCTCTATCCAGAAAAGTGTAGGCCCCTTAGCAACGGGCATAGGGGCACCCGCAGTTTCCTTAGGAGGGTTTTTCTTACTCTCCCCTCTGTTTCATTAGCTGTAGGGGCTGTGGCAAAAAAAATTAAAAAAAAAACTTCAAAAAAAAAGCAGGGGGCAACAATAACGGCTAAACTAGTTTGTTTAAACTGACAAAAAATAAAGCGCTTTTTTGACTCAAACATCCGGATGAAGATTTAATCGTTTCCCGGCCGTTTTTATGTACAAAAGACAAAAGTTTGATTTCAAAGAAAGGGGGGGCAAGTTTTTCTCAACAGCCCGACGCCCAGCAGATAAAAAAGGAATGCTAAAAAAAGTAAACGAAACTTAAACTTTTCAAAAACCCCACAGTAAAAAAAAACAACGAAGGGGGTTTTTACTTTGTTTTTTGAGTCCAAGCACAAAAAGACCGTTGATTTGTTCTGATTTAAACCGTTGTATTTTTTTAATTTTAAAAAAATATTTGGGGTTAGAAAAGAAAAACAGCATGGCAAGATAAAAGGCCCCGAGAATTGTTTGAAGGAAGCCGAGAAAGGCGTTTTGTCAAGAGCACTGAATGTATTGATTTAGAATCATTGACCCAACAAACGACGGCAAGCGTTTTTTTCATGCTATTTTTCCCAAATTCCAGGCAAACAACAATAGACCCGCCGTTAAAGTAATGTTAGCTGTTTTTAACGACATGAACAATAAATGAAGAAAAACTGAAGTCGGGGCTCAACAAAGCAACATTCTTTTCAAAAGACTTAACACCCCTTGGGGAGACGAAGCTTACCGTTTGACGCTGCCCCCTGAAGAAGCCAAAAGGAGGTTTGGTTTTGGGCAGAGGGCGAAATCTTAGAGATTAGATTTAAAACAGGTAAGTATGCACCATTGTAGGCAGGCTTACATCCACTACCTCGGGGGTTGGTTTTAAAGAGAGCATTTTAAACATAAAAAATTTGACACAAATGTTTCATGTGGTGCTCCTTGCAAGGTGCTCATGCCCCGAAACCCAAAAGAGGATAACATCGGCAATAGCCAAAGATCTTAACTTCAAAGGTACCTTTCCTTTTGTGTTTAAACCCAAATTTACAGTTTGAAAAAACAAAACAACCCAATAACTGTTAATGTATACAAAGGGATGAGGAAACAAATTTGGTGCCAAAAAAGGTCCAAAAAAAGTCCAAAAAATAGGCGAACCACCAAAATCATGTGGATTACCCTAATTTTTTCGCCAGCAGGGGTGCCCCCTTACCATTGATACGCACAAAAGAGCAGATTATAGCGCATACTCAAAACAGAAAATAAAAAAGAATTCGTAGAAAGTTTAAAAAGAATTCCAACCGCTCAAGCCCCGCTTGAACTATAAAACATTGTAAAAGTTTTTGTAGCTGTAAACAGAAAATAACAGTTTTTCGTTCGCGCTTCCTTCTGGCCTTCCATTTTTAAACCCAAAATATGTTTACGTAAATTTAAAAAAGCGGAAACTGGTCTGGGGATTATCGCAGTTTTCTTTCACAAAGAAATTTTAGGAGCTGGTTGTTTTGTTTTGTCAGTTTCTAAAAAGGGAAGAAATGGAAACGGCTGCAAAATTTTTCCCAAACGTAGTTTACCCCAGACTTTTGGTCGCTATTGTTCCTTTGAAGGGCCAGCACCACAAAAACTTCGGAAAAACAGTCTTAAAGGGAATCATCAGATTTTTTTCATTTTCCTTTATTATTGTTAGCTGATGGGTTTATTTAGAGCCCGAATTTTAAGAGGGCCAGATGCTGCAGAAAAATCTTTAAAAAGCAAGCGCAATGCGTAAAGCCCGTTCTAAAAATCTAAAATTATCTGAAACAAATGGCGTAAGACAAACAAAGTAATCAGCCCCCATTGTTGGATTTCGGGAGAGCTAACGCCCAAAAGTGTAAACCCACAGTAAGAGACCAGATCAAAATTTGGGGAAGTTTTGAGGTGCAGGCACAGAAATGCAATCTTCAAATAAAGTTTGATCCAAAGACATGGAAGCGCCTGTATTCTTTCACAACTTTTCGAGGGTTAAAATCTCACCTTATAATGCAAGCTAACCACGCCTTCAGGGAGCATGCATTCAAGTCATCAGAAAAGTCATTTTTCCTTTAAATAACATGTCTTTCTACGACCTTTTGCAGCACATGATGGGTCATTGAGGCACGGGGTAGCCTTAAGCCCCCCAATAAGGGAAAAATATTTTGACCCAATCTTTTTAAAAGGGCGGAAACCCCTTTAGTACATGAACAGTTGGGGGAAAAGGGTTTGTTTAAAACTCACTTCCGCCTAAAGGCGCGGTTTTTTTCTAGTTTAGAGGAAAGGACATTAGGACTCCGATTACCAGCATGCCAAATGCTTGGGAAAAGTTTAAATTGTAAAACGAGGGAGACATCATGACTCCTATTTAATGGCAGATGTTGTTTTTTTGGGGGACGTCTTTGAAAATTACAGAAAGACCTTCAGAAAATTAACCTGGAACCCGCGCATTACTTTTGCGCCCGGGGTGAGTTGGGGCGCTTTCTTTTAAATTTTTCTGGAGTAAAGTTGATTTATTGTCTGACCCACCCAAATTTAGATGATGAAAACGGATTGCGTGGGGGGAATTAGTATGGCGTCGCACCTTACTGAAAGCAAACAACAAAACTTGGGGGACAGATCCAAGAAAAAATCAACTATCTCATGTATTTAAGCAAACAATCTGTATGGTTGGGCTATGGCGCAAACCCCTTCCATTACGTAACTTCAAGATTTCACGGCGGCATCCGAAAATATTCAAAAGGGGATTAAATTTGGGTTTGGGGAGTTTAAAGCCTGATAACAGCGTGTTTCATTTTGAAGTTGACTTTAAAAAACTCATGAACTCCAGCCTGCATAATGACTATCCATTGGCAGCAGAAAGTCTAAAGACGGATCCAAGAGCCGGCTAAAATTTTGCCAATTTCGGGGGAAAAAAAAATTATGTTTGTCATTACAACTCGCAATTTATTTTAAAACATGGGTTGAAGTTGACGCATTCATGCATAATTTTTTTTTGATCAAGAACGTTCAGAAACCCTACATCATGAAGAACACTGATCCAGAATAAATCCACGATGCTTCAGAAAAAGACTTTTCAAGCTGTGAACAACAGCTGTTTGAAAAAAACTTTGGGGAATCCGCACAAGCGCAAAGATCAATTGGTCACCAAAGAGAAAAAGCAATTTAAGCTGACTTCAAACCTAATTACAGGACTTCAAAGATTTTATGATGCTTTTTTGGGATAAGATGAAAAAAAGAAAGTCAAATAAAAAACCGTATTTATTTGGGGTTTTTCTGTTTTGAATTATCAAAGCTTTTGATGTTGAGTTTCTTTAAAGAAAACCTTTAAGCCCTCGTATCCAGAGTCCAGGTACTTACCAGATACAGATAGTTTTTTTTATAGATATCCCTACGAAATATTTATAAAGACGGAAAACCCAAGTGGGGTAAAGGGCATGCAGGTGGGATGACCGCCGTTACCCTAAAAAACTGCCTTTTCATTCAATTACAACAAGAAGGTTTTAGGAAAGATGAGGATGAAATTATTGGAAAGGGGGATCAAGGAGTTTGTTGGTTTAAGGTCAAAATGAAGTATTTCGAGCCAGGAGAAAATCATTAAGAAAGCAAAGGGAATATCTCGCAGCGTTGTGCAGTCAAACATATCACATGACAACTACAAAGAAGCATTGTTTGGCAATAAGACTTTTCATCATGACAACGTAAAACTGCGATCTAATCTACATGAGATCAACACAACAGTTGTAACAAAGAAGTCGTTAGATAGAACAAACACAAAACGAGTATTTGTTAATCCAGAGTTTTCATATGCAATCGGGCACTGGAGGACCGCATAAACAGGGGGGTTTATATTTTTTCATCAACTTTTGTTATAAGATCAATCATAGCTTCATCCAATTCATTTAAATCTTTTCTCATGTTTGCTTGATGCGTTCGAATTTTTTTTATTATTTCAAGATATTCTTTTTCCCAATTTGGGAGTTTGAGTTGTAGGTGATCTGGATGATTTAGCATGCATTGATTAATCCCCGAAAATGTTTCCTTAATAGCATTACACGCATGAAATGATTCCCGTATCATTTCAAGGTCTCTTCCTTTACCATTCTTGTTTCGTTCTGCGCTTCCTTCTGGCCTTCCATTTTAAACCAAAATATGTTTACGTAAATTAATTAAAGCGGAACTGTGTCTGGTGGGATATCTGCAGTTCTTCTTTCACAAAAGATCTTTGAGGAGCTGGTTGTTTTGTTGTGTCAGTTTCTCGTAAATAATACACGGGCGGATTCATTTTTACAATTCTTTTATTTCATATGGATCAACACTCCAAACTGGATCGGTTGCCCTGATGCGAGTGTCCCCTTCTGCTTCCCCCGGTAAATAAAGGTACCTTACTTTCAAACCAAACGGTAATAGTTTGCTGGGTGTACTGGAGTCTTCAGCAACATTTATTGTTTTTCTTTTGATTGCTTGTACTGGTTTTAGACCTTTAAATTCTTCATTATTCATTGCGCGCAAAACTGAGGGCAGTCTTCTAACCCATTCTGTGTTGCGAGAATTGTCAATCAGCTCTCTGTGATACTGGTAGGAGAAAAGTCTTTCAGCTAACTGTTTGTTAAAGTTTCGACTAAAGCCTGTGATCTGTGAACTCCTGGAATGCCTCTTTTAATGGTAACTCTATGTTTCAACAATAATTGATTCACTTGGCCTTTAAATTCTTTCCATCATCAACTTGAATCATGCGAGGATAAGTTAAAGGACCTCGTTGATATATCAGTTGTATGGCAACAGCAACAGCAGAAGCACTCTTTGTGTTAATGGTTCCGCATCTTTGTATCTTGAAGCCATGTCAATGACTGTGAGTGCGTACTTAAATCTTTTTCGTCTAATCCTATCAGAGGGTAAATATAGAAGATCCATTTGATGGGTGTCGTTTGGAGTTGTATTAACAAAGTGTGGTCTCTGTATTCGTCTAGGGGCAGGTAAATAAATTTGCCAAATTGCTTGTTTAGATAACCATTTCTTTGCTGTTTGTTCACTGACTCCTGCCACTTGGCTTAGCTTTTGTATTGCTGTGATACCCTTCCAATATCCTTTGGGCGAATAATAGATTTTGTTCATTTTTTATTCAGCCAATATTATGTGCAACAAAATACACGACGGTCATACAAAGGCAATAAACGCGATTTCTTGCATCTTTTGTTTTTCTGATGGTTGATAAAAGTCACTGAATTTTGGTGGGGGCAATGCCTGGACTGGTTTGCCTGTTACTAGATAATATTGTTTTATTGCTTGATCAACATCTTTAAATATGTAAGCTGCATGCCCCTGTTTTTTCAGTGTGTCATTAATAAAATCTAACTGCTCAAGTCTCTGCTTTTCATAGGCGTCTTGTGCAGCTGCTAGTTGCTCCATAGCTTTGTTATGTCTTTTTCTCTCGCCGTCATCCCGTAGTTTACTAAATGCGAAATTACTTCCGCTAAAAGCAAGCGCATTCACCACAGCGCCACCTATCATCATTACGAGTGAAGCCATTTTTTATAAATGTATTTTTTATTTACATATTTATACTGTCTGGAATTATTCCTTGCTTGACTAGAAAATCTTTCGTGGCAACCGAAGCTGCAATGATAGCAATCAGCTTTGCTGAATCCTCAAAGTCTAGTTTGCCAAGATCTGCTGGTTTTTATTTTTAACAGGCTTTTACCAAGCATTGAGTATCCTACACTTAGTCCTCCAATAACAGCAGAATGGTATACAAGGTTGGTAACAGTTTTTTTCGGTGCTCATTTTTATAAAATAAAATAATTATAATTTAATAAAAAACATGAACAGTGATGATCTACTACAGCTACAAGGCGGCCTAAACCTTCCCGAACTTATGAATGACCAAGTTGATGGCCAAGCTGTTTATGCCCCAAAAGGAGAGGTTGTATTCTTTGGCAGCGTGTGGAAAAACAAAACAGTTCCTCGGAACTGAATTCAGCATTGAACAAATTCAACAGATGTCGCCGCAAGACATTATAAAGTATCATAACAGGTATGAAGCGCAGCTGGGGTCTAGAATGGTGAAAAGTGTGGGGCAAACGGTTCTTAGTTTGTACACTAAACTAGTCAGTAGATTTGCTCCCATTGATTTGAACAAGATCTTACGTATGATTTAACGCAAGATCCAGTTTTAACAAAGTCATTAGAGTCTCTAGGCTGTGATCTATACTACAGATTTGGAACATTGTTATCGCCATTAATCATGGGATTAATAACTTTTAATCATATAGATTTTGTTTCCCTTCAAAATGAGCGAGCTGGAAAATCATCAGAATCAGGAAACATTGAATCAGGTGGAGAAAGTAACCAAGCCAGAAAATCAGCAGAAAACACTGAATCTGGTGGAGACCAGTGAAAAGCATCCTCATCCTGGGCGTGTTAAAGCAGGAAAGAAAATTAGCAGAGTGGAACAGGCAAAAAAAATAATGTTACAGAATATAACTCATCATGAAAACATAACACCGCCAGCGCCAGAACAAGTTGATTCAATGCCCGCTATAAAAACTCCATGTGATACAAGGCCTACAGCACTAAAGTCTTCATGGAATATTGAACTTAAAACTGTTGCCATTTTTGGCGCCATTGCTGCTGTTGGGGGCAGTTATTACGGCTATAAAATATATACACAATGGCAACAGAAACAAAAGCAATCAAAAAAATCTGAACCACTAAATACAGAAAAAGACAGCAGCACGCCAAAACCGCCAATAACAAAGCATCATTTTGATCCATTTCAAATGGAATAATATTTTAAGAACTTAATTTTAAATTTTTTTATAAAAATAGATCATGGCGTATTATAAAATGATAAAGTCAATAAATAAAGACATGGAGTCTATAAAAGACATTTCCATAGACCAGAATTGTAATCAATGCGGTTGCTTAGGATGTAAGGCCTTCATTAAGATCTATGCAGAGAACGCTGAGCAAGACATCCTCAACGATGACGCGTTTTTTGAGGCGTGTGTGTACTATATTAGGCATCTTCTATTTAAGATAAAAACATAGATTGTATTTTTTGATAATTATAAGAACTTGAATAAGAACTTGGTTGTACTTAAAGGATGACTTAGTTATGATCTTGAGGCGACTTAATCAAGAACTTAATCAAGAACTTAATCAAGAACTTATTAAGAACTTGAAGTATTAATTAAAAACTTAATTAAAAACTTAATTAAGAACTTGGGGTGACTTGAAGTGACTTGAGGTGACTTAAGTTAAGAACTTAAAAGTGACTTAAGTGTGTGCATGCGTGGGGTGGGGGTGGGAGGAGGAGGTGTGCATGCGTGGGGTGGGGGTGGAGGGAGGAGGTGTGCATGCGTGGGGTGGGGGTGGAGGGAGGAGGTGTGCATGCGTGGGGTGGGGGTGGGGGGAGGAGGTGTGCATGCGTGGGGTGGGGGTGGGAGGAGGAGGTGTGCATGCGTGGGGTGGGGGTGGAGGGAGGAGGTGTGCATGCGTGGGGTGGGGGTGGAGGGGAGGAGGTGTGCATGCGTGGGGTGGGGGTGGGGCACATCTGTCCCAGTTACGAGCACCACTACATCCTGTTAGACTCATGCTGCTAAATATAGCCGTTCATGTATAAACGGTTATTTATAGCAAGGCTGACTTCCCCACAGTCCTCTTGCTGCTAAAAATAGCCGTTCATGTATAAACGGCTATTTATAGCAAGGCTGACTTCCCCACAGCCCTCTTGCTGCTAAAAATAGCCGTTCATGTATAAACAGCTATTTATAGCAAGGCTAACTTCACCACAGACCGCCCTCCCGCAACAAAGAGTTTCATTATACTTTCCTTCTCACACAAAAAAGTTTATACCACACCCCTCCTCTTTTCTCATCCGGGCTTGGGACCGGCATTTGGCAGAGTTAGTGGTTTTTTTTGGGCAGAGCTTTTTTGGCGGCTCTTAATCGCCAGTTAGTACACCTGTCGCTGAACGT
>CM031618.1:3189936-3225656 GCA_018398815.1 Conus ventricosus | reverse complement strand
CAGAAGATGGGAGGGGGACTGAAAAGAAAGAATAAATGGAATGTTGTGAAAGTGCACATTATGAACAGGAAACATCTTGCATACAGAAAGATACAAACGCATAGACACATCGCGGCACGAGCAATGCCAGCAGTAATTTGTCTGCAATTAGTTGTTGTGGTTATTGATATTTTTCGTGCTCCAACATAACAAGGCTTGGAAGACTTATAACATCTTCCTCTGTCTTTTTCTTTGTCTGTGTCGAAGCTCTGAAGACAGCAACGCTGTGTAAGCAGGTGGACGGTCTTTGTTGACGAGGACAAAGCGGGGTCACTAAGCCTGCAGAGAGGTCTGTTGAGTGATTTGAAGAAGTGTATAGGAGTAAAGTTTCGCACAGCCTCTCAGCTGTATTTAATTTCCTTTTCCGTTTCATCAAAGAGGTGCCACTCAGTCTGGTCCATACAAACTTACAAAGAAGGTTTACAGTTCCTTCGAATAAAAGAGACAAACAAATTACTAGACAAAACACGACGCGTTTCGACCTCTTTGGTCTTCTTCAGGCTAGACTAACACTGTATTAAACGAAGGACGCTGATGGATGCGACGACAAAAGCTGGTTCTAATGTCTCGTTGACTTAGAACTAAACAGAGGAACGGTCGACTTGAGTAACAAGTTGAAGTCTTTGGTTCCAGCAAAACGTACTGTAAAAGGACATTTATAGAGTGCTTTACCTCGCAAGAGCCCAAATCGCATATTACAGAAATATGATGAAATACTACTTCCAGAAACACACCCCCCCCCCCCCCCCCCCCGGATGGCCTTCAAACGAGATCGAAACCTTGGCGACCTTCTAGTTAGGTCATCCTTCAAACCTACAGCCTTTCAGGACCGTCACCCCCTTGGCAACAGCTGCTGTGATAAACCGAAGTGCAAGTGTTGCCCCTTTCTCAATACGAAGACACTCACCTTCAAGGGGCCCTCAGGACGCCAGTTCGCCATGAAGAGCAGCTTCAACTGCCAGACCAGTGACTTGGTCTACATAGTCCACTGTAGCCTATGCGGCCGTCTCTATGTAGGTGAGACCTACCGCACACTGGAGGATCGCTGCAAGGAGCACAGGGACAGCATCCTCCAGAGAAAACAAACCCCTGTGGCAGCCCACTTCAACACCGACCTCCACAGCATCAGCCACTTCATTGCAGTGGTTTGGCGCAACAGCATGGGAGACGTCTTGAAGAGAAAAAACATGGAGAAAAAGATCATCCACCATCTGGGTACCACAGCGCCAGATGGCCTCAACATTAAAGACTAGATCGAATCACAGCTATCCCTACCCCCCCCCCCCCCCATTTTTCCTATTTGCTCCCCCCTTCCCTCCCCCCTCTCATCTTCACCATCCCCCTTCCCCTCACTATCTAGATTCTTTCTCACCTCTTTTTCCAACTACCACCCCCACCCCCACCACCCCCTGCAGTATATCCATACGTCATAATGTATTTCGTCACTGAGATATTCCATCGACGTCATAATTTTTTTTCCTGCAGCAACAGTGACTTGTGTTTAAGCTGCACCCGCTCTCTTCAGTTGCTTTGAAGGTTCTACGAACCGAAGTACCCAGTTCCTCTCCTCCCAAGTGGGTTCGAGTGTTTTTTCTACCTTTTTATATATCCTTTGTGAAAGAACCCAGGCAGTCAAAACTTTTTATACCTGATGACATACTAGTTCTAACTCGAAGCAAGCACACACATGCACACACACACACACACACACACGAAAAAAACACACACGGAGACAGACACACGAGCGCGTCAACACCAGCAAACACGCGCACAGAGATAAGTGGATATCTTTTGACATTATGTCAGGACTTTGAAGAGGCTTTCAGAGTGATATTGTCGACTGAAGTATCGCCTAGTAAACGAAAATCAAATGGAACACCTTAAACAAAACCCAGATGCATAATTCAAACAATCACGCTATTCACGTCTGCAATACGCCTTTGTGTTTGTTTGTGAAAGCATTGCTATCAGAGTTTTGGTGTTGTTGTTTGTCACAACATTGCTATCGGAGTTTTGGTGTTTTTGTTTGTCACAGCATTGCTATCAGCGTTTTGGTATTTTTGTTTGTCACAGCATTGCTATCAGAGTTTTGGTGTTTTTGTTTGTCAAAGCATTGCTATCAGAGTTTTGGTGTTTTTGTTTGTCAAAGCATTGCTATCAGAGTTTTGGTGTTTTTGTTTGTCACAGCATTGCTATCAGAGTGTCATGTGATGTAGCTTGACATGGCGACATGTGACGTTCCGTCGCGCAGCCCTTATTTGTTATAAAGCATTTCCCTAGGTAAGGAAGAGGAAAGGTAAAAGAAAAGTTAATTTGAATGGCCTGACCAGTGTGATCGGTGTCGCTGGTGGCTATAGACGTAGGGCGATTATTGGTTGAATGGACGGACGTTGTCCATTGGTTGAATAACCAAGGGCTGGTAATGCGTAGAGTTAGACGAGTACTCACTGAACGTGTACTCAAAAAGAGCACAGGAGGGAAAAATAAGGAATAGGAAGGAGATGGCTTGGGAACACTGACCGGACTGGTTGTTCGAAGAACGAGTTCCACATGCAATTCACCATTACCAGGTGAGGTATAGACAGATGGGGGAGAGAAAGAAAGAGACTTAAGAAAAGGGAAAAAGGGAAAAGAATTTATCATTATTCAGATTTTGAAATAGATTACTTACACGGACTTCATTCGTGTTTCAGCCGTTCCGGTGCTGTGGCAGCACCGGTAGTGGTACAGACAACTGTGGCAGTTGTGTGACAACAGTGCTGTGGCAGCACCGGTAGTGGTACAGACAACTGTGGCAGTTGTGTGACAACAGTGCTGTGGCAGCACCGGTAGTGGTACAGACAACTGTGGCAGTTGTGTGACAACAGTGCTGTGGCAGCACCTAAGTGAGAAGAAGTCGACTGCCGGAGTCGTGTGAAGATTTAAAGAGTCTGTCATGTTGTCCCACAATGAATGTTAAATGTCCCCCCATAGATTGGAACTCACTTGATATTCCTATATTTTAAGCCATCTTTTTGATTCTTCTTCGAAAATATAAACATTGTTTCTCCAGTGAGGAGGAGAAACTGTTGAAAGAAGTATCTGGGAAATAGTATATAAAATGAAATGAAATTTGGTTCCAGCTAGTGGATCTGTGGAATGCTTGTACCTCCACTGGAGTGGAGGAACAGAAGTTATAAATTGGAAAACAAACTTGTTGTCATTATTTGAAAAACTGATTATCGTTTAGTACATTTTTCCCTGGAGAGGAGGGGGAGAAGAAGAGTTATTACAGTGCGCCTTCTGGTTGTTTGGAGAGATTGCGTGTGCACGGAGTGAATGCTGGGCTGAGTGCGGGCATGCATTTATGCACAGTGTGACAGTGGTGACCCCGACTAGGACGTAGGACTAGCGTGTTTTTTTTGGTACCCCCTCCAAAGAAAAATTAAGATTCCTCCTCTAAAGAAAAAATTGAGATTTGTATTTTGGCAAAGAAAAGCTCGTATTGATTGTTGTGGTTATTGTTTGCAGTATTTATTTTTCATGTGTTTCTGTATGTGTGTGTTCGAATGTTGTTAATTTCTTTTGGTTGCTCTGCTCTGTTAGGGTTGTTTTTTGGTAGGATTTCCTTTTGACCCTTTTTTCCCCCTCAGGACCGATAGACTCAACCTCCTCTTGCTCGTACCTGGCAGAAAGGGGCAGGGCGTTTAGGAGTCATTGTCCTTCCCCTAGTTTAGATTTTTTGTCCCCTTCCCCAGGACTGATAGCCCCAACCTCTTCCTGCTTTGATCTAGCAGGGGGGGGGGGGGGGGGGGGGGGGCATGGCGTTGGGGAGTCAATAGTCTCTCCCTCTCTCATTACTATCTAATTCTTTATCTTTCCTCTCGTTTCATTTGGATTTTCCCCCTTACCCCTCTGAGTGTGGGATCGACTTCACCTCCGTCACTCAACTAGTGTAGGTGGTGGAGTGGATTACTGCTCACTCCTAATAAACATTTGTTTTCTTGATTATTTTTTGAGTTTTGGGTTGTTTTGTGTGTGTGTGTGTGTGTTTTGTTTCTGATCGTATATTTATTAGATTAATTGTTTATTGCATTGTGTTGTTAGTATATTGTGTGTATTATTATTTGAAGACTTCCCCGTCTCCAGCTTTACGGAGACAGTTGCCATTAGGGTGCTGTCTGAGGGCTTCTTTCGCTTTTTCTGATTTCCTCTTTCTATACCGAACCTGTCTATTCTTTTATTTTATTTTCATCCCCTTTACAAAAAAATCTCCAAACCTTCTCTTCAATAGGCGACTATCTAGTTTTTTTTCATCATTGTCATCTTTTAGGTAGGATTTCCGTTTGTGTACGTTTTCTCCCCCTCTTTTTAATTGTTCGTTGATTCATTTGTTTTGTAACTTTGTATTCACTTATTGTTTAAGGCGATTCATTTGTTCTGTGATTTATTTATTTTGTTGCACCAAGAAACTAAGTAAGAAAGTAACAAGTACAATAAGAACAGTTAAAAACATAAACATTATACAGAATTTATTTCCGGGGGGAAAAAATTGTATTTTCTCTGTTTTCTTTTCATTCAGAAAAAGAGTTATTAGTATTGCATTTTATTTTCTTACCTGTCTTTTTCCCTTTCGGAAAGAATATTGGTGAAAATCTCTTTTGGAAAGATCACATTGTCAATTCTTATTTGTGGTATTCTTTTGTAAGCCTTCATTACTTTTTTTGTTTATACCTGCATTTAAATTCTTTATTTGTACATACTGTAACAAAGTTGTTTTTTTCTTCTTTTTTTTTGAAACGTATATACCATCACATATTGCCTTATTTTAATCATATTTAGTCATTGTTTCTTGTTTGTTTGTGGTAACTGTTCATGATGGAAAATTTTGATGAATATGTGCGACAGGCCGAGCGTTTAGGCTTTGAAGGTGATAAATGAGCAAACTATGTCCAACAATGTATGGACAGGGCCGACAGAGAGAGAGAGAGAGAGGGCAGACAGAGAGAGAGAGAGAGAGAAAGAGAGAGAGAGAGAGAGAGAGAGAGAGAGAGAGAGAGAGAGAGAGAGAGGAAAACCAGAGACAACTAGAAGAAAAAGATATAGAACGACAAGAGACTCTAAAAAGATTAGAGTTAAAAGATAAGGATAAGGAACGTCAGTTTAAATTGAGGCAACTTGAATTAGAGACTGATGCGGAAATTAAAAGATTACAGGCATCGAGAGAACCTCCACCACCTCCACCGGTCGATTCCGCGAGTACATTTCATCCGAAGTCAACATACATTCCGAAGTTGCCGCCGTTTGAAGAAAAAACCGACAATATTGACAGTTTTCTTTTTCGGTTCGAGATCCACGCTACTTCTTGTGGTTGGCCGAAGGAGAAATGGACGTTGTTTATCGCGTCACTGTTTAAGGGGAGTGCTTTGACACTATACCACACACTTGCGGCAAAGGAAGGGTTGACTTGGGACCAGTTAAAAGAAGAACTCTTAAAGAAGTTTCAGTGTTCAGCTGACCGTTTTCGTGAGCGTTTCCGATCTGTTCGTCCTGACAAGGGAGAATCATTTCCGTCTTTTTTGATAAGAATGAGTCATTGTTTAGACAGATGGATAGAGCTAACAAAACGAATAAAAACTTTTGAATCACTGCGAGATTTGCTACTTCAAGAGCAGCTTTTTCAAAGCGCCAGCAAAGATTTGGCCACTTTTCTCAAGGAAAGACAGTTCGATAGCATTGACGAAATGTGTCAGATGGCGGATCAGTACTGTATTGCTCATCCAGATAAAGGTGTTGCCCACAAGGAAAATTCGTCCCTTTTCGAGTCTCATGCGGCATTTCAGATACATTCTGGACAAGGAAACTGTAGAAGAGGAAATCACGCTTCATTCTAAGGTCTGCACTCTTACACGTCTTTTGGCAACAGACAACGACCTTTCCGTGGTCAAGGCCATGTCGGTTCTGGCGATTTCCGTCAGTGCCAATACTCACCACCGGAAAGACCTTTTCCTTTCCGAGGGCGTGGTGAACAACAACCGCGCAGACTCTTTGGTCCAGTTCGTGGACAGGGCCGAGGTTCGCAGACTAACGGTACCCAGTTGTCCACCGACCAAACCATGCATTGCCATTTTTGTGATGGCAAATACCATTTGAAACGGGACTGTCCTTTCAAAGGAAGTGGAGCAAAGACTGGATTTGTTTCCACTACATGTGAAGAAGGTCTTGTTTTGGCGCCAGATCAGTCCATTGATGGTCTTCTTTTGGAGGATTGTGCCATTAATGGTTTACAAGGTTCTGTTTTGCGAGATACAGGTTGCACCACAGCTGGTGTAAGGAAATCTTTTGTTCTACCAGACCAATATCTTGACAGTGTTCAGAGATGCAGATCGTTTGGTGGAAAAATTGAAACTTTTCCACTTGCAAAAATGTCCGTTGATACACCATACTACTCCGGGTCACTTACCGCCTGTGTTATTGAGAATCCAGTTTGCGATTTGATTTTGGGAAATCTACCAGGTGTTGCGGCAGTACATGGTGGTGCTAGAGGATCTTTCGTTCCTTGTCTCATTAGTACAAGATCAAAAGTTGTAGAGCAGGGAAAACCAACAAAACCGCTTAAGGTTTCAAAACTGGATGAACTGAAAGTTACGCCAGATGTTTTGAAGACCATGCAGAGAAGCGATGAAACATTGATGACTGTACTGTCTACTGCAAGGCAGAGTGTCTCTGACAAACCAACGGACAAGCCGACGTACATACTGGACTCTGACATCCTCTACAGGCATGTACCTGGACAAGACAACAAACAGATTGTGGTTCCCAAAGTGAAAATGGCAAATGCTGAAAATGTATTCCATGTAAACATGCTAAAAAAGTATGTTGAACGTACAAATGTTGCCATTAATGAGTCAGTTGAATGGATATGTCCAGTGTCTGAAACAGGTGTGGCTGTTACAGAAATCATTGATTCTGATTTTGTACCTGATGTTGCATACAGAGACAGAGCAAAGACTGTGCAAACAACAAATGTGGGATTGTTAACATCTACAAGTATAGATGATACTGTACCTCTGCCCACTCTTTCTGTCCAGGGAGAAACTTAACGTGATGTTGTTGTGTGTGATGATCTGTCTTTGATTCAGAAAGAACAATTGGAAGGTATTTTGAAGGACTTTCAGGATGTTCTGACTGATACCCCAGGGACAATGACAGCAATTGAACCCCATACTATTCACTTGAGTACGGAAAACCCAGTCCGAGTCAAACCATACCCCCTCCCATTTGCGAAAAAAACAGGTTGTCGAAAGAGAGATTCAGGTTTTGCTCGGGTTGAAAGTTATTGAACCGTCCTCGTCACCATACAGCTCACCAGTTGTTTTGGTGGACAAACTTGATGCCTCGGTGCGGTTTTGCATCGATTACAGGAAGTTAAACAAAATCACTGTTTGATGCAGAACCTATCCCAGACATTGAGGAACTTCTTTGTCAACTGTCAGAAAGAGAATATTTTGTCAAAATAGATTTGACTAAAGGCTATTGGCAAATCCCGATGGCTGAAGCAGACGAGGAAAAAACAGCTTTTCAGACACCTTTTGGTCTGTTTCAATGGACGAAGATGCCATTTGGTTTACAAAACGTCCCAGCTTCTTTTGCCAGAATGATGCGAGCACTAAAACTTCATGAGTGTGCAGCAGTAAGTTTTTTTGATGACATTTTGCTTGCTGCAAAGTCATGGAATGATCTTCTGGAAAACTTGAGAGCTGTTTTTGTAAACTCCGGAATTTTGGTCTGACGGCTAGACCGTCCAAAATTCGTGCTGGATTCAAGACTCTTGAGCTTTTGGGTCATGTCATTTCTGTTGGGAAAATGACACCAGAGGAAAAGAAAGTATAAAAGATCTTGGCCTTGAAGAGACCCAGTACAAAGAAACAGATTAGATCACTCATTGGATTGTTGTCCTATTACAGAAGATATGTACCGCACTTTGCATCTTTGACAGCCCCTTTGAGTGACTTAACAAATGGAACAAAAAACAAAAGTATCGTCTGGTCAGATGAGTGCCAGAAAGCTCTGGAATGTGTTCAGATATCCTCAGTTCATTCCCTGTGCTGCTTTTGCCCTCTCTTTCAGAGGATTTTGTTTTGAGAACTGATGCCAGCTCCAAAGGCATGGGAGCTGTACTATTGCAGGATTGTTACACCCTGTGCAATATGCAAGTAAAAAGTTCTCTAACATACACGTCAAATACTCAACAATTGAGAGGGAGTGTCTTGCCATTGTTTGGGCTTGTGAGAATTTTGCCAGATTCCTGACTGGAAGACAGTTTCAGTTACAAACCGACCACAGCCATTGACGTTTTTGCAATCATCCAAGACCAAAAATAGCAGGCTGTTAAGATGGGCTTTGTCATTGCAAGGGTTCAAGTTTCACATTGAGCCATTACCTGGCACTCAGAATGTCATGGCAGACTTTCTGTCTCGTGCGTTAGTGCACAGTATCCTTCGTGCTGCTGTAACTGCTGTTTGTTTTCATTGTACACAAACTTTATTATTCTGCTGTTTGTTTTCATTGTGGAAAGACTTTATTGATATTTTGGCAGGGTTATGTCTGCTATTGTCAATCTGAACTGATAAGTAGTTGTAACTGATCTTTCTCCAAAAGTGCATATATATTGGCATTGGTGGCTCATTGTAGGATGCTATTGTATTTTGTGAATGTGTGCAGAATACTTCATTTGTTGTCTTACAAGTGTTGGGTTTTTTTTTTATGTCGGTTCAGTCTGAAGGAAAAAAAAAGTGTATAACTTTCGAGTGACTGCTATATTGTATATTCTTGCTTGAAGAGACTTTTTCACTTGGCAAATTTTTCTCATCAAGCGAGTCATGAGGAAATTCTCGTTTTGTGACGATGTTGGGACATATGATTATGTGACAACAGGCTAGAAAAAAAAACTGTTTACATTTTTGTATATATAAACATGATTGGCATTTGGAATAATCAGTATCATATATGTTCTTGTGTCTATGTAACTTGTGATTGTGATGGAGTATGAATTTGTTTTTAAAAACTAAAAAAAAAACTGATTGTAAATTTTTTTCTCAAACTATGATTTTGAAATGTGATTTTGGATCTTTATGAAGTTCATAAAGGTTGGTTTTATACATTAATGGAAACTCTTGTATAATGGAAAATTGATGATTGATGGCTGAAGTTGTATATTAACTAGATATGTATGTGTATTTCAAAAAAAATTCTTGGCGAAAGTTTTTTTTTCACCCCGGGATGGGGGGTGTCATGTGATGTTGCCTCACATGGCGACATGTGACGTTCCGTCGCGCACGCCCTTATTTGTTATAAAGCATTTCCCTAGGTAAGAAAGAGGAAAGGTAAAAGAAAAGTTAATTTGAATGGCCTGACCAGTGTGATCGGTGTCGCTGGTGGCTATAGACGTAGGGCGATTATTGGTTGAATGGACGGACGTTGTCCATTGGTTGAATAACCAAGGGCTGGTAATGCGTAGAGTTAGATGAGTACTCACTGAACGTGTACTCAAAAAGAGCGCAGGAGGAAAAATAAAGAATAGGAAGGAGATGGCTTGGGACACTGACCGGACTGGTTGTTCGAAGAACGAGTTCCACCTGCAATTTACCATTACCAGGTGAGGTATAGACAGATGGGGAGAAAGAAAAAAAAGAGAGTTAAGAAAAGGGAAAAAAGGGAAAAGAATTTATCATTATTCAGATTTTGAAATAGATACTTACACGGACTTCATTCATGTTTCAGCCGTTCCCGGTGCTGTAGCAGTACCGGTAGTGGTACAGGCAACTGTGGCAGTTGTGTGACAACAGTGCTGTGGCAGCACCGGTAGTGGTACAGGCAACTGTGGCAGTTGTGTGACAACAGTGCTGTGGCAGCACCGGTAGTGGTACAGACAACTGTGGCAGTTGTGTGACAACAGTGCTGTGGCAGCACCGGTAGTGATACTGACAACTGTGGCAGTTGTGTGACAACAGTGCTGTGGCAGCACCTAAGTGCGAAGAGGTCGACGACTGCCAGAGTCGTGAGAGACTTTAAAGAATCTGTCATGTTGTCCCACAATGAATGTTAAATGTCCCCCCATAGATTGGAACTCACTTGATATTCCTATATTTTAAGCCATCTTTTTGATTCTTCTTCGAAAATATAAACATTGTTTCTCCAGTGAGGAGGAGACATTGTTGAAAGAAGTATCTGGGAAATAGTATATAAAATGAAATGAAATTTGGTTCCAGCTAGTGGATCTGTGGAATGCTTGTACCTCCACTGGAGTGGAGGAACAGAAGTTATAAATTGGAAAACAAACTTGTTGTCATTATTTGAAAAACTGATTATCGTTTAGTACATTTTTCCCCAGAGAGGAGGGGGAGAAAAAGAGTTATTGTAGTGTGCCTTCTGGTTGTTTGGAGAGATTGCGTGTGCACGGAGTGAATGCTGGGCTGAGTGTGGGCATGCATTTATGCACAGTGTGACACAGAGTTTTGGTGTTCTTGTTTGCCACAGCATTGCTATTAGAGTTTTGATGTTTTAGTAAATGCGAACAGTGTGACAGACATTCCTGTCTTCATCTCTATGTCCTCAAAGCGGAAGGAGACCAGTCTTCATGATGTCAGAAGGTATAGGCAGTTTCCTGCTATCCCAAAACGCAACAGTTGTCATTAAAGGCAGGTTCAGTGCAGTAGATTAGTTCCCCTGTCTGCTATACTGACTTTGCATGCTGATTCCTGTATGGTTTCCTTCTCTTTTATTTCTACCAGTCGGGAATATGTTATTCTTCCAAGACAACCAAAATAACACAGGACTGCAAACTATGGGCTTAGGTCTATAGTTCATCGCTATATTTGCATTATCCATATAGGGCAGGTTGATAGTGATGAAATAAGAGATGCTGACAATGTCTCATATTCAGCCTGATGAAGAACTTGCTGTACTCAATCTAGTTGACTGGTACTGTGGTGATGACGTCTACTGCAGACTCCATGGACAATCTATGGATAGAACATCATGAAGAAATGATGAAGACCATTGTCAATCTGCATGCAGTGAATGGAACACAACAAAAAGCAAATCCATCGCCTATATGAGGTGGCAATATATTGCAAAGCATCATATGTATGTGTGTAGCATCGTTGTCCTTAAAACACTTGATTTTAGTTGTTACACCTCACACTTTTTCTTTCTTGGTCTGTTTCTGCAGAAGAGTGTCCACAACGTGTCCCTATACCGTGACCCCATTTGTAATACACAAAGATGTTGAAACTAGAATTAACAAAACCTATTCCATTAGCGAACCACAGACCGAGAGTAAAAATTCTGATTCCGTCCCCCTGCAGTCATCTGGGGAAAGAAGAGGCAGGCAACACGAAACAGACAGCCAGGAAATGCACAAATGATAAACAGCACAGAAGCACCAATCAGCATCTTGGTCAGTGCCACTTCCCGGGAAGAAAGGGATGACGATGTCTCTGCACGCCACGTCACCACCTGACGTAGTTTGAATGACGTAATTATCGTTGATATCACAACAACCGTCATTGTGGTTCCCATCAGGCCAGCACCAAACACAACGCTATCAAGGATGTCAATAAACTGCTGATGCTTCGCGTAGAATGCATTTACGACCATCGTTCTGAGCACGATTCGAGTAACGGGGTCATATATACAGCCAATATGATACCTGAACACCATGATGTAAGACAAACCTAGGATCACAAGGTACACAGCTGCTATGATAACAGCCATAGTTTTAGTACGCAGCAAAGTCTGATACTTTAGAGGAATGAGCACACAAAAACATCTCTCACATGCAATTATGGTTGAGATCACTAGAGAAACATAGAGACAACCATAGAGAGCCATAAGGTTGTTGTTTGCGAAAAAGGTGCGTATGGGACCATAATTATTAGCTGCAAAAATAAATTCACTATTATCCAGAGTGGATATCACCAAAGAAATTTCATCTGCCAGAGACAGTGAAAACAGACACAAGTTGACACGGTCCTTCAGACTTTGTTTGACGAACACGGCCATGTTGATGACGTTGGCAGGTATGCCGATCAATGCACAGAACGCCAATACGTAATTCCTGATTCTCAGCACAACCTGCTCCACATGCTCACTGACGATGTTATCTGGATTGTCCCAAGGCAAATACTCCATCTGACTGAATCTGACCGTGATACAGTCCTCATGACGTGAAGTGTTTAAAGTGGCAGTTGGCGAATAGTTGTGAGACACGTGAGTTGGTTGCATGGCTGTGTCGTTATCTGTGTAGGAAACCTGATGCGAAATGGTCATCATGGTTTTGCCAAGACTTGTGACCCTGATGCAGAATGAAAATATTGATCATATCATACTGATTGGCAAGTTTGGACGACAGATTTTTGCTGGTGGCGACACACACACACACACGCACACTCGAACACTCGCATCCACGCACGCACGCACGCACTCACGCACGCACACGCACACCCACACACCCACCCACACACACACAAGAAGATGAAATTAATCGTATTTACTAATGTTTTTTTTGCAGTGGCGTGTATGACCACTATCCATTTCTTCTGAACTCACTTATTTCACTGAAGCTGAACTCCAGCAGCATGAAGATATTTTAGCAGAAGGCAGTGTGCAGTCTTTTTTGTTTTAAACGTTTTTATTTCTTCATTCCAACAACCATCAACAGTCATGAAACATTTTTTGATCTTAATAATTATAGCATTGGTTTGAAGATTTTTTCACGGAACTGAATATCTGAAGGGGAAAAAAAAAATAATAATGAAAAAAAAAAAAAAAAAAAAAAAATGAAAAGTGAAATCGCAAATCAAGATCCCGAACAAAGACACATGATCAAATAAATCTGATAATTTGAAAGGATCAAAATTACATTAATAACTGAACAAACATATCACTAACCATACACACTGATCCCCCCCCCCCCCCCCCCCCCCCCCCCCCAACCATTCCTTTTGAGGCAAAATAAATGCTTACATTCATTTATATTTAGTTATATTTTTGTTTCATTCCTTCAAACAGTGGATATTACATACCAAACAAAGAACCATTTCTGCAATTGACTGCATTCACAGTGATCTCTATAATGTATGCATATTTCTTTTAAGCTGAAATTCTCCATTCTCTCTCACAGTTATTTTTCACAATATAATCCAATACAAGATAACTAACAATATCAATGATCACAATAGTAACAATACTATCATATACTATTAACATTGATAAAGAATACTGGTAAATAATAACACTGACACACTAGTAATGATGGTATCACTAATAACAACAATGATCATGCTAATAGCTATCATAATAGCAGTGACCAATATATCAGCAATAATATCATCAATATCAGTGCTATCAAGACCATCAATACTTCAGTAGTCACAGCAGCAATACCAAAGTTTATGTATGCATTCTAGTTTTAAGTTGCAACTTCAATTTTGACAATGCCATTTTGTATATGTGTAATAACAACAGTGAAAAACCCACTGGACTGCAATTCAAACAAGACTCCTTTTATATCACACACACACACACACACACACACACACACACACACACACACACACACACGCACACACACACACGCACACACACACACATACATACACAAACATACACCTACATACATACACACACACCTGCATACATATACATACACGCATACATACACATACACACATATACATATATATACATCATACACACATACATATATATACACATGCATACATACACATATATACATACCCATACACCCACATATATACATACATACAGATGTATCACATACATATACATGCATACACATATACATACACACACTCATATATGCATACACACGTACATACATCTACACTCATGTATCAATACACAAGACTTTCTCTCTTTGAAAGCCAGCCTACATACAAACACACCCACACACCCATACATACTTATTCACAAACACTTTAATACTTTTCGTCTCGCAGTCACTGACTCGTACGCACACACTGAAATAAACTTGGTAGTTTGAATCTTACTACAGGAGAGAATTAATTAATTATTCTGGCTTATTCATTGGGGTCTTCAAATAGAGGTGTAAAGTTTGTCCATTTCATTTCACATTTGTATAGGTCATTATTAGCTGATGCTATTATTCTTTCAATGCTAAATCTTTCTTTGAGTATTTTTTTGAACACTGAAACTATTGGATGACTTTTATTTATTTTACATCTATATATGTAGTTCTTTGCTATTAAGATTATCAAATCAAATACTGCATCAGTTTTTAAGTTGACCTCAGTTCCAAATATGACTAAATTTTCTGAAAATTGTAGATTACACACCACTGAACATTTTTCCCTAAATACATTTTCTAATGCTTTCCAAAACTCTTAACATGTTTGCACCTCCAGAACATGTGTTCAATACTGTCTTTCTCTTGGTTACAAAAACTACACTTTTCATTGTTAGTTATTCCCATTTCTTTCAGTACTACATTAGTAGCTATAATTCTGTGAACAATTCTTATCTGCAACCATTTCAGTTTGATATCTTTTATAAAGTGAATTTTCTGGAAGCACACATTCCAAGGTATATCTCTGTTTAACTTGTCAGCCCATTTGGTACAACAGTTTGGTCTCCCACAGTCTTTGTTTAATATTTTATAGTATACTTGGGAGCCTTTTTCAACTACATTGTATACTCAGAGGCATAAAAAACGCGAAACAAACTGTATAGAAATTTTGATGTAATTTGGCTACCGATTCCTTTGAACTGGTAATAGAAAGTGAGAAAAAGCAATCGAACACCGCAAAAGTGTCCTTTCAAAGTTCATTCTGGTAGAAAATAAGGTCACATGAACTTGACCTTGACCCTGTGTTAACAGCAGAATGTCAGTATCTGGTGTGACCACCTCGAGCATTGATCACAGCTGTGCACCTGCGGTACATCGAGCGCACCAGAGTGTTGGTCTGCCTCTGGGGACTTGCCACCACACCTGGCCCACAGCAACAGCAAGCTGAGCTGCTGTCTGGGGTCTGGGGTTGAGCTGGTTCAACTGCCTCTGAAGGGCATCCCAGAAATGCTCTATTGGGTTAAGGTCGGGAGAACGGGCTGGGTGAGGCAGCAGATTGATGTTGTTCTGCCTCAGGAAGTTCTGCGTAGCACGGGCAGTGTGCGGCCTTGCGTTGTCCTGCTGAAACAGGTTCTGTGGATGCCGCTGGAAATGCGGCAGGATGTGGGGCCTCAGAACTTGGTCGATGTAATGAACAGCAGTGACCCCGTTACCACGTCCTGGACCCACATTCTGGAAGATGACTGGCCCAATACGGCGATTTATGCCGATAGCCCCCCAGATCATGATGCTTTCACCACCCCATGGGTCCCTTTCGGTGATGTTGGCATCCGTGAAGCGTTCCCCCGCTCTTCTCCAGATCCGGATGCGGCCATCGCCTGGGTCGATGCAGAACCGGCTTTCATCACTGAAGAGGACTCGGCCCCAGTCCCGATGGCGCCAATGCACGTGGATCTGTGCCCACTGCAGACGGTTCTGGCGATGCTGGAGTGTCAGGATAGGTCGCCGGGCTGGACGCCTGCATTGGAGACCAACTGTGTTCAGTCGGTGACGCACGGTCCTGTTGCTGATTGGCCTGCCATGGTTGCCGACGGTGTTCCTGGCTGTGTTGGCAGCGGTTTGGTAAGGCTCCCGTCGATGCTGACGAAGAAGATGGCGGTCTTGGGCTGCTGTGGTGACCCTCGGTCTGCCGCTCCTCAGTCTGTCATCAGTGGTGTTTCTTGCTTGAAAGCGGTCCAGAAGGCGATAGACGGTGGAAATGTGGACTCCGAATGCGATAGCGACCTGCCTCATTGGAACCCCGGCCTGCAGTTGCCCCATTGCTATGCAACGATCTTGACGAGAAAGTCTCGGCATTATGTTGGCGCCTCTGGAAGGGATGATTTGAACTTTTTGGGGTTTGGAAATTTATAGCCCCACAATGGGGGCCACATTGAGTTGCAATTCACATTGATGCACGTGGCGTAGGTAGTCCACATGGCAAATGCACTCCTCGTGCCAAAACGCTGACCCGGCAACATTCACCCACTGTTACAAGGTTACAACCGGCCAAGACACCACGTACTGCTAATGTTGCACGTGCCAACGACATTGCTTACGTCCTGTTCACAATGTGAACAATCGTGCACTGTCTCTATTTTTTCGCGTTTTTTATGCCTCTGAGTATATATCTTTTTAAGTGCTGCATTGTATTCTAATGGTATATTATTCTCAATATGGAATCCTTGTTTTCTTATATAGTTCTTTATTGATGCTATACAGCCGGCATATGATAGAAAGTCTATTTGTATTCTGTATTTTGCTCTGAATTCTTCCAGTGTTAAAAACTCACCATTGTCTTTCATCAACTGAAATATTCTATTAACGTTCTTTTCATTCCAGCTGTTCAATTTTATCATTTTATTACCAACCTTAATGTGTTCATTGTATAAAATAGGTTCTGCTAATACTTCTTCAGCCTTTTCTGGCCTTATTTCATAATATTTTGTTTATATGAGGAGAACACATGCTGCCAGAATATATTATCTTTGCTTTTCATGCATAAGTAGTTTGGAGAATATTCTTCTATTTGTTCAATAAATGGATAGCAAGAAATCATAAAATCTTTCCATTTATGGCTTGTGTTTTTAAGTCTTTTTAACCATGTTAATTTTAATGCTGCAATCTTTGCTTGTATATTTGGTACATTCAGTCCACCCTCTTTCATATCTTGAATAGCCGTCTTACGGCATATTTTGTCTCGTTTTCTTCCCCATATAAACCAAAAACATGATCTCTGCAGCTCTTTAACAAAAGAATCTGGAGGGTTTGGTAGCAGTAGCCAAAGATGAGTAAGTTTTGACAAGATTAGAGCTTTTAAAACTGCTATTCTTCCTAAGGGTGTAATTACTCTTTTCAGCCAGGTTTTAAATAGTGCTTTCACTTCAGTCATTTTTTCTTTGTAATTTCTTTGTTCCATTTCTGTAAGGTCTTTAGTAAACCATACTCCAAGTATCTTAAATTCATCTGGATCCCACATCATTTTTAAATGCTCCATATATTTCACCTTACAGTTTTTTTTAACTTCCAAGCCAAATAACCTGAGTTTTTTTCTTTATTTAGAAACAGTCCTGATGTCTTTCCAAACTTTTCGATAAGATGGATAGATTTTTTCAAATGATATTTTATCTCCTTTGATCATCAGTTGTGTGTCATCAGCAAATTGTGATATCTTGTATTCATGTTTCCCAATCCAAATCCCTTTTATGCTTTTTTTCTTCTTTCATCATAATGGATAATATCTCCACGCAAAGCACGAAGATATACGGTGACATGGGTCCCCCTGCCGACAGCCTCTCTCAATCGAAAACCAATCTGATATCTGACCATTCACAACAACAGTCGACTTAATATTTTTATATAAAAATATATACCCATTGACATATACTCTTTCCAAATCCAAAGGCTTTTAGAACTTTGAACATGAAGTTCCAATCTAAGGAGTCGAACGCCTTCTCAAAGTCAACATTAATTAACATACCTGGAGTATTCTTTGAACTGAGATGGTTATTAGATCATATATTAGTCTAATGTTGCATCCCATATATCTATTTGGGACAAAACCAGTCTGATCATCACTAACTAGTGTTGGAAGTACCTTTTTTATTCTGTTGGCTATACATGTTGATCCTATTTTATATATAACATTTAGTAATGTAATAGGCCTCCAGTTTTTTACATACTGTTTTGGGTTTACCTGGTTTGGGGATGTATGTAATTATACCCTCTCTCTGCGTTATGGAGAGTTCTCCCTCTCTGTAGCTTTCATTCAAAGCCCTAACCACCAGATAACCCAACTGCTTCCAGAAACACTTGAAAAACTCTGCTCCGAATCCATCTGTTCCTGGACTTTTCCCATTCTTCATGTTTTTTAATGCAGCGCTTGCTTCCTCCAATGTTATTTCCCCCTCTAAAGATTCACTGTCTTCCTCTGTTAAGTTCGGAATTTCGTTAACTAAATCATTTATTTCGCATTTTTTCCAGATCTCTTTTTTTGTATAATTCTTCATAAAAGTGTTGAACTTCCTTTTAATCTCACCTGTCTCTTCTATATCTGTTCCCTGAGTGTTCACGAGTTTTGTTATCTGCTTGCTAATAAAGTTGCGCTTTTCTAAGCTACAAAATATTTAGTTATTTTTTCCCCATCTGCAACCCATCTTGCCTTTGATCTTAACAATACTCCATTCATTTTCTTTTCTCTCAGAGTTGTTAATTCTTGATTATACATTTCAAGTTCTTTCAAATCTTCTTGTGTTTTTTGTTCCTTTTCTTCAATTTCTTTATCTTTTGTGTAACGTTTTTTTTCTTTTGGGTTGATTCTTTCTTTTTCATTGTTGCATATGAAATAGTCTTAGCTCTTATTTTCATAAGTAGAAAATCAAGAAACGTCCTGTCAGAGACTGTCAATTTTATATCCGAGTCTTTCGCATCTTGATGATTATTGTAATCTCCATTGTTTTTGGTGTATTCTTTTATTACGTTTGGATTTCTGTGTTTATTTCATCCAAGTATTTTTTGTCTTTTAACAAGGAGGTATTGAATTTCCAAAAAGTACTGTGTTTAGTGTCATTCCCAAATTTCAGTTTCAGGGTGATCATGAATGATCCGACCTATACCCCGGCAAGATATTCGCATCCTCAAAATACCAAATTAAATAGTCTGATAAGAGAAAGAAGTCTAATCTACTTTGTTGTAAAGGTGAAGGCCGTTTCCACGTATATCTTCTGCTGCTTGGATTATTTTCCCTCCAGATATCTGTTAAGATTAGTTCAGTCATCATATCTTCAACAGCTTTCTTCGCCTTGGGATTATTTACATGTTTGTAATTGAAACAGTCAATTTCTTGTTCAAGTGTAACATTAAAATCTCCTACAACTATGATATTGTTGTTATTGTATGCTTTTAATCTCTGCGTAATTTCATCATAGAAGGCTGGATTGTCCTTATTGGGTCCATACACATTTACTAACAGCAGCTCTTTCTCCATAGTTGTAAAAGCTATAATGATATATTTCCATTTGGATCTGTTTCAACTTTATTTATTTCAAATTCAAAACTATTATTAAAAAGGACCGCAACCCCCCTAGAAGATGAACAATGAGATGCAAAGAAGCATTTATAGCCCCATTCTGATTCTATATATTTGTGCATTTCTCTTTGAAAATGTGTGTCCTGTAAACAGTATATTGAAAAGCTCTTTTTTCTAAGGTAATGAAATACATCTCTTCTTTTCTTGCTATTTCCCAGACCTTGACAATTTAGAGATGATATTGTCAAGGCGCTGGTATTGTCTGTTCTATTATTCATTATGCATTTTAAAAGTCCACACTTTATTTATTTGTATAATGTTTTCACCCTGTATATAATTGTAAAAATAAAAGTTTTTAGTTTTAGTAAGCCTTTTGTCAAAGTCATATTTCAGTGCCTGTGGTGCAAAAACACATATTCCAACTAACACACTGCACTTAGCTCCACTAATCCAACTTTCAAAATGCAAAAACAGTACACATTGATTCTTTGATATAAAATAAACATCCACCAGTTCAAGTGTATCGCCATTCAACATTGTACACATCCTTGTATCCCCCTTTGGAAAAAATATGCACCTAATAACCAGGAATGTGAATGATCTTATCCATTGTTCAAGAAGTACATCAGTTTGTTCGAAGTTGTAAATATCTTTTATAAAATTGGCCCCTTTCCCCACTCCCTTGCATTCTACATTCATACCACCGCTCACAATCATACACTTAAACATAAGAACTAAACACAAAAAAGAAAACCATAAAAAACACATAAGACTTATCTTGGGTTCACCATCCATACACAACACCATTTTGTATATATCATAATGTATATTTCTATCATAGTTCATTGCCAGACAACAGAACAATGAAAGAATGTTAATACCCAGTTCCCTCTTTTGTTTCACCATTGAAAGAGAACTATGAATAAGACAACATCAGTATATTATCTCTGTCAGGGAGAAAATGAAAGAAAAAAAAAAAAAAAAGCATATCCTTTCCTTGGAATCACTAAACACACACACACACACACACACACACACACACACACACACACACACACACACACACACACAACACACAACACACACACACACACACACACACACACACACACACACACACACACACACACACACCAAACAAAACTCCTGTTCAGCTGTGTTAATTCACACACACAGAAAAGCTCAAACAGCCAGTATAATCAAAGAGTCTTTAAGAAGGACATACCTGCACTACATACACCGAAGACAGTATCACTTTTAGCCAATCTTACAGTCATGAAGCACAAATAAATTTACGACAACAACAACAAAAATAATAAAAAAATATAACCCTGTCAGAGAAGGAACTAAGTACTTTAGGTAGCCAACTCCAGACTGACAACAGCCTACAGTTGGACATTAATAGCTATACTTTAAGTTTTGAGCACTGAAAAAGTTTCTTAACAATCACAATGTGATGACAGAACAATCCAACGTTACTACATAATCTATAGTATTCTTTTAATTTTGGCCATTTAACTCCTGAGGCATGATGAAATGAAACTGATGATTCTAATTTGAGTGATCGTTCCATTTTTTTCCCCTAAGCTTAACAGATCAAAACAACCGTGTCACATGGCTACTCTGCATCCGCCTTGACCCTTGATCTGAACTTCCAAGTAACACAAGACCTTGGTCTAGAGTTCACAATGCACTTGATACCAAAAAAAAAAAGCTTAGTTGAAAAGAAACAAGTAAATTTAAACTTTTAAAATGATTTTGAATAACCAAATGACTTCATAAACTTGAAAGTAAATGTTCCAAACGACATCTGAAAACTATGGCTATCATTTAGTCTACTACGTGTCAGACCAAAAAATTCAATTCAATTTAAGACAATACTTTAACCAGGATCACTTTATCACTAGGCGTAGGTCTAATCTTGCACAAGCATTTACTTCTTTGCCCAAGTGGCACGATCAGCAGAATGTTTGAACTCCGCTGAAGATCGAACGTTGACGATCTTACCGTTTTGCGTTTTCATAATGACTGAGCCGTTTCTGGTCCAAGCTTGTGCACAAACACTGGTATCACTTTCACGGTGCATAGTAGTGTGTACGCTCTGGGAGTAAGATCTTCTACAAATACTGTCTTTGTACCTTTAAGACCTTTCCGGGCATAGAGCACAGTATCTCGAACGCGTCGCGACACGAATCGTACCACAATACCTCTCGGTTTGTTGGTATCCTTGACGGAGTCGGTAGATCCAGCAGGTCGATGTGGTCCGACTCTGTGCACGGCCTCGATCTGCTCGCTCGTGACTTTCAGCTTCAGCTTGGTGTTAAGCAGAGACAGCACCTTGGCTTCACATTCTTCCTGGGTCTCAGTTTTTCCCCTCTTTCACCCCATATATCCGCATGTTGTTTCTACGTACGTAGGCAGACACTTCTCAGATCGGCGATCTGCAATTTCTGCCAGATGTCGGGCTTCCGCAAGCTGCTGTCGTAGGTCTTCTTCTCTCTCCTTTGCCTCTGAGACCTCTCTTTTCAGCTTATCATTATCCAATTGAACAGTATAGATGCTTGCTCGAGTTCGTTCACAATGTCACAGAGTTTGCACAGTTTGTTCATGATGTCAGAGTTGCTAACCTCACGATCACATCCCTCCCCAATAGGAAAAACTTCCTCTGCAACAGTAGCTTCAGTCATGTCGGAGTTCCCTTCCCTCTCCCCATCAGCCATTTCTCCTCCAGAAACTGAATCAAATTTAGGCAACACTTTTTCACTTGAAGAAACAGGAGAGCTAGTTATTGTCTCAATCTTTTTCTTTTTCTTTTCCTTAGACTTAATTATTGAGTCATCTGACGCACTGGACACTGACTGAGACGAATCTGAACCACGTTGATGTTTACGTTTGACAGGTGTGCTGACGCCATGTTTTCCGTCCATGTCTGAGTTCACAGTCAACCACACATATCCAAATTTTCACAGTGCCTCGGTCCCGCTGAGTGGACCAAACCTGGCGTTGGTGTGATGGCAGTCACAATGTCACTCTCGGACCATCCTGGTGTCGATCTCCGGTCGATAACCAACTTCAAACACCAATTAATAGTGGACCCCACAAACACGGCGCCCGCCTCCGACGTGAGCACCGGAAGTTCCCCCTTCTCAGTGTGCAGTCTTAATAGTTTCAGATTCAGATTCAGATTCAGAAAACTTTATTATCTCTTGTTAAAAGAGAAATTACATTCGTGACCGCTGCCCTAAAAAGTTAAGACATATATATTATAGTTACAAACATGACACTAAAACTAAAATGACTTTCAAACAATAAAAACATGCATATATCACGAAAATGGGAATTTCAGTCTTTCTCCTTTTTTGATAGTGCAAATAAAACATGCATTCAGCCACACATAATTATATATACATACATGTGTGCCCTCATGCATGAGAAACAAGAGAGAGAGAGAGAGAGAGAGAGAGGAGAGAGGGAGAGAGAGAGAAGGGGGAGAAAGAGAGAGAGAGAGGTGATTTATCATTAAAAATCATTAAGATAAGACATATTCCAGACACTTCTATTCCTCACTGCTCCAGGATATGCACACATAACACACACACACACACACACACACACACACACACACACACACACACACACACACACACACACACACACACACACTCCAGCATCTATACTTTTCCGCTTGCTCACAGACATACACACACGCGCACATGCTTATTATATCACAGGTGATCCACCATCTCTGCTTCTTACATGCTGCGTTTGTTTAAAAACGCAATGGATCTGAACACGAAGCTCTTTTTTGTGCGCATCAGCTTAGCTCTGGGGACACGAAATCGTCTGCCTGATGGAAGGAGCTCATACTGTCGCGCAAGCGTGTGCCCACTGTCACCAACAATCGCACGAGCCTTGGTCACCGCACACCTTTCATAGAACTCACTCATCCTCTCCTGTCTCTCACCAACAATCTTACCACAGATGTTCACAACGCTATCCAAGAGTTTCCTGTTTTTCAGACTAAGATTCTTAATAAGACTAAGATTATTAATAATGAAAACAAATCTGTTTCTATACCTTTTGCTTTTCTTTCTTTCTTTTTTGTGCATAAAATGTATACTACTGGGCCTAAATGTACATTTTTGTTTTAATTGAAGTTATGTTTGTAAAAAGGCTGTAACTGTCGTGTGCCGCATATTTGCTTGGAGTATTATTGTATCTGTGTCCACAATTCGTTTATATCATTCTGTGCAACAGACAACAACATTCTGAGTGGTAAGTCATGCTGTTTAGTGACTTCTACGTTTGTGAAAATTATCATCGTATCATTGAACTGCCAAGCTTTATCTACCATAAGTAAAGAACAGATCTTTTTCGGTACTTCACACCCAAAACTGCATTCACTCTGTTTTCATAAGGACACTCGCTGCAATCCGAAATTGGAAGATCACTATAGAGCTGAATGGGGATATAAAATTTTATTTTGTATCAAACAAAACAATTTATATGAGCAGCGATGTTATTTGATGAGAATTTTGAATTTAAAGTTTAAATAAAACATGTAGAAATAAGGGGGAGGGGTGGGGGGGGGGGGGGGGTTTCGTAATTTTATATCCATTGACATCAACATTATGGGTTGAAATATATTACTTTATGAATATGTATGTTCTAAAGTAATGCCAATGCTGCTGGTGATAATAAGATAATGATAATAATAATAGTAATATGATAATAAGAACAACAACAACAATAACAACAATAATAACAATAATAATAATAATAATAACAATAATAATAATAACAATAATAATAATAATAATAATAATAATAATAAAATAATAATAATAATGATAATAATAATAATAATAATAATAATAATAATAATAATAATAATAATAATAAATAATAATAATAATAATAACAAACGATAACAACGATAATGATAATAATAACAATGATGATGATGATGATGATGATGATGATGATGATGATGATGATGATGAAGATGATGATGATGATGGGAAAGATGGTAAGAACAAAAATAGCGAAAAAGTGAATATGAATAAAGGTAAAAAAAAACAAAAAAAAACTGGTTTATCCTGCTAAGCAATGTGGCTTAAAAGTGTACGTCCTGCAATCATAACTGAGGACTAAATAGGAATTTTTAAGAAACCGATATATGGGAGTTAACAAACGGGTTATCTATGATCTTATGCATTACCTAGATTATTACAATTTATCTGGCTTATTGAATCACTGATTGAGAGAGAAAAAAACAAACCTTTCGCCTCTGTAAACTGGATCTCTTGCTGAAAGTCTTGAAAACATTATGATTATTATAACTACTACTACTACCACTATTACTACTACTACTACTACTACTACCACCACCACCACCCACCATCATCATCATCATCATCATCATCATCATCATCATCATCATCATCATCATCATCATCATCATCATCATCATCTTAAATGTCATTATTGTCAATATTAATATCAGTGTCATTGAGGACTACTACTACTATTACTACTACTACTACTACTACTACTACTACTACTACTACTACTACTACTACTACTACTTATTGTTGTTATTGTTATTATCATCATTAAAATTATTATCATTGCTGTTGTTATCATCGTTATCGTTATCATTATGATTATTATTATCATTGTTACTGTTGTTGTTGTTGTTGTTATCATTATTATCTAATTAACTTCTTCCAAATACAGTTCTTTACTTGGCACAGGTGTGTGTGTGTGTGGTGTGTGTGTGTGTGTGTGTGTGTGAGGAGAGAGAGAGAGAGAGAGAGAGAGAGGAGAGAGAGAGAGAGAGAGAGAGAGAGAGAGAGAGGGAGAGAGAGAGAGAGAGAGAGAGAGAGAGAGACGCTTGACGCTTTGATGCTTTGATGTTTTATTGCCTTCAGCGAAGTTAGCCATAAAGGCAAGGGGGTTCCACACATAGTTTTAGAAATCGCGTCATTCACAAATCATAACAAATTATAATCATGGTGGAAGACAATACTATCAAAACAAATATTACAAAGTTTTGCGTATTAATGTTGCCGGGCATCTTATACACGTTCATAAGGAGTGACAAAATTAAACACACACGTACGATATACTATCTTCCCTTCCCTATCGCACCCCCGCACCACCCCTCCACCCCCCCCCCACCCCGTCCCCTCTTTCGCTCCCCCCCCCCCTCCACTCTTCCCTTTTCCTATCCTGACCCACCAATCTCGTTCCTTTGACCCCCACCCTCTTATCCTCCCCTCAGTCCTAACTGACATCACGCCACACATACATGAGAACCAAAAAGAGAACACGCTCACTCATACGCGTACGTCGCGCAAACACCGCTCTCCTGGCTTGTCCACCCCACCCTTTCCCATCCCTCCCAACCCACCCCCCTCCCTCCTTCATAATATAACGGTTTCTCTCACTCGTCCTTGAAATAGGTTCAAATACCTTTTCACAGTGCTCTTTTTTAGAGCACATTTTTATCATACCACCCATTTTTGCTTTCTTCTTGTTGCCAACAGTTTGAATCATGGCGGCTGCAGCTCCATATAACGTTTTGACAAAAATATCCAGAGAGGCATTTATATCGACAGAAAGAGACTGAAGAGCTTTTTTTAATACAACACTTACAATCATCAGAATTAAGTTCACGAACATATTCTAGTAAACAATCGTTTGACCAAACAATACATTCTTCTTCATTCTCCATTGTCATCGAATTGACCGTGCGGGATTTACACGTACACGATCTTTTCTCTTCGACCTGGTACATTTCAACATCTACGACTCCCCGAGATCATGGGTGATCTTGGGTTGAGAGCGTGAGAAATTGGGGTATTTGTGGCCACGATAGCCGCCTGGCCCATCCCCCTACGCTCTACTACGACTTGGCAGGTTCTCACACGATCTGGCACGATCTGATAGGCTCTTGTAGAGCCGGTTCTCGCACGATCTGGTACGATCTGATAGGTTCTTGTAGAGCACGGAGGTGGGGCCTTATTTTCTATCATGGGTGGCATTTGTACTACAACTGATATGCATGTTGAATTTGTATTTTTCCCCTCACCTTTATGTTCTTGTTGTCATTCACAGGTACAGAGTGAGGAGGGCCGAGAGCCAGAGCCAGAGCCGACGAACCAGAGCCAGAACCAGAGCCAGAGCCAGAACCTAGACAGCCAGAGCCGAACCAGAGCGAAGCCAGAGCCAGAACCAGAGCCAGAACCAGAAGCCAGACAAGAGCCAGAGCCAGAGCCAGAGCCAGAAACCAGAGCCAGAGCGACAAGCCAGAGCCAGAACCAGAGCCAGACGAGCCAGAGCCAGAAGCCAGAGCCTGAGCGACAGCCAGAGCCAGATGCAGAGCACTCAGCTGATGTTAGTAAACAAGCATAAGTGTAGCAATAGTTTTGTTGTTTTTTGGGGGGGGAGGGAAGGGGCTTTGTAGATTTTCTACATGTTCATTATACATGCAGTCACATCCAGTCACAGCATGTCTTCCTGCAACAGCCATGCAGCAGCCACCAGTCTCAGCTTTCTGCATTCTCTTGCACGTCTCTGGGGTCTCAGCATCTTGGTTGAGCAGTTCATCATGAATGACCAGCCAAGTGAACATCCCCCTTTATATGTCCAGGGGGACATCACGGGACACTGTTCCCCTTGTCCTTGTACGACCTCGTACGATCTGATACGTATCTCTGGTACGTTCTCATATGCTCTGGTACGCTCTGCTACGACCTGGTACGCTCCTGGTACGATGCATGACCCATCAGCCATCGTGCAAGATCGTACGGGCAAATCAAAAAGTTTCCAACATGTTGGTAACCTGCAGGTGATCTCGCATGACTCCAGCCCAGTGGGCGTAATATCTACGTTCTTACCACGACCTTGTACGCTTTTAACACGACTTACTACGATTCCTCACGCTCTCCCACGGGTCCAAAATTTCGGCCGGAAGTGGGATCGTGCCAGGTCGTAGAGAAAAGATCGTGCACGTGTAAATCCCGCTGTACGTTTAACAACATTTCGTAGGCTAAATTCGACAGGCAAATGCCATGAATCGATCCGGTCACTGACATGCAAATGACATTCACACAAAACCACTGTTTTGAAATGATAAGATAGTCAATAACACTATTTCCATGTGGAGAAATGTAAGTAAATTGGCCATTACCATCACCAGAACACGTACCGTTTACAATAACACAATCTAACATGTAGCACAAATTCAATAAAGATTTACCCAAATCATTCACACATATCCCTTGACTGTCTGCTAAAGTCATGCCAGTCGTCGTCATCATCATCATCATCAGTAATAGGAGAATAACAAAATACTTCATCCCAGTTGGGCTGTTCCTGACCTGTCCTAGAGTTGAAATATCCACATAGTAAAGGTATACATCTTATTTAGAGTTTCAAGAATGTTTTCTTCTAACAAAATTTGATTCCATCTTTTTGTATTTTGTTGCTATAAACAGGACTACTTTCTGGAGCAACGTACGTTGCTATCATCAATATGTCTTTATCAACTTGAAACACGCATTTATCTAGTTTTACTGCCACAGTATTTTCACAATTAAAATGTAACCTCGTTACATAACTCTCAAAACATTTACGTATTAACAATAACAAACCACCAGAATTTCTACCTTGCTTAGACAGTTTCTTTGCTGGCACAGAGTACTTTATGTAATCAGTAAATATTCCATTATAATCAAACTTGTCATCCACAAAAGTTTCCGTCATACAAATGAAATCAAAGAGTTCAACATGTTTTATGAAAGAAATATCGTTAAGCTTACTGTATAGATTTTCAATATTGTACGTCAGGAATTTCAAGTCACATGGATGGTCCTGTCTGTCCCATGTTTTTTTTCCCTCTAGAATTTCTGTCCGAACGACGTGGAAGGTTCTTGCCAGTTTTGTTCGCAGGTGTGCTGTTTGGGGGTGTGAGACTGTTTACGTTGTGTGCGGTGGAAGAAATCCTGCACACCATACTGGCGTGACTCACTCCCGTCACGGCTTGCACGCGGTGACCTTGAACTGCAGGTTGGCTGTGACGCTGGCTGGTAACGAAGAGGGGAATCCCCTGCGTTGTTGTGGTCGGAGGAGACACCGTCCTCTCTGTTGTCATCTGCTTGGCGAAGCGTCTCTGTCGTCGTCGTTGGCATCGTCAATGTCCGCTTGGCGTTAGGATCCACCACTTCCGCGTAGGTTCGAGGATCTGGCTGCCTGGGCTGCACCACTAGCTGTCCCTTTCTGAAAGAAGGCCACTTTCCCTGCCTTCTTCGCTTCAGCAACAACAGTGGCTTGCATGTGTGTGGGGTCGTTGGCTACAGACACCTCTTTGTCTTTCAATCTGCTGCGGAAGTCTTTGTTATTATAATTGCCATTTTGTTCTCCATTGATTGAATTTCACCATTATTGGTCAGGGTTCATCGTTTCTGCTTTGGCCTACACGATGGGCCCGAGCGATGTCGTCTACTGTCCACGTCTTGACCCCCTCCACCCTGTCCAGGGCCTCCATCACAGCTCTGGTACAGGAGTCGTACGTCTGAGAGAGAGAGAGAGAGAGAGAGAGAGAGAGAGAGAGAGAGAGTAGAGAGAGAGAGAGAGAGAGAGAGAGAGAGAAAAAGAGAGAGAGAGAGAGAGAGAGACTCAAGACTCAAGACTCAAGATAATTTATTCATGATTAGGCCATTGCCCCTCATAAAGGGGGTGCTAGCAAGTACAATCAAAAAAGCACCCTAAGGATACATACAGACATAACCAATATGTGTACACAACCTATTCTAAGATATCATACAAGACCGCAGTTTGAACGCTTTAAAAAGATAAATCGACAAATTTCTGACTGTTTGTTCACAAGTACACCCCAAAAGAAGTGCTAATCTGAAGTGATTTGGGACTTTATAATACTTCAAAGGTATTTTACTGAGCTCTAAGTTTTTGCAGGACAGGACAACATAACACAAAATGAACTTCATTTTCTATCTCCTCTATGCAGAGTTGGCATAATAAGTCTGCATTGCAATGAGGTCGGTGACGATAATAGTGCACTGCAATTTCAGAAACACCGAGTCTGAATCTAGAAGTTACGTATTTTAAATGCCTGTCCAAATTCAACAATAAATAGGTTTTAACATTAGGCGCAGTGCAAAAAGATCTATACACGTTAATCTTTCGCTATTACTCACATGATAATTCCATTCTTGCCATCTGCATGCAATCAGTCTATCTCTAAAAATCCGAAGAAAATCATCAATTGCATCAACACCTTGGTTCAGCCAGACATAACCAAACCCATACATATATAATTTACAACGAACATTTGAGGCCCAGTTCTTTTGTCACGTTCGTCCAAATCATACAACATACGATATGCCTTATATGGTAATCTATGCTCATCCATTCTAGTTAGTTTTAACCAAAACTTAATACATTTTAAAGCAGATTTTATGTATATAGGATATCTGTTCGTTTCTCCATATATCAGATCGTTTGGTGTTCGTATGTCGACGCCTAAGAATCGTTTGAGTCCAAACAAATGTACTTTTTCACAGTGTAATGCTGCACTGTCTAGTCCCATAATTCTGCACCGTACTGAACCACTGGCTGAATCTGAGAGTCAAATAATTTTAGAAATGTGTTTAGAGAGTTATTTTTCAACTTATACAATTTTTGCAATATACATAACAAAGCATTCTTGGCTCGACTAGAAAATTGTTGCATGCTGCTACAAAACTAATTCTCGTAGAGAAATATATTCCCAGATATTTGTACGCATTTACAACAGGCATGATTATTCCATTATAAGTCCATTTCTCACTAGCAGATAAATAACCACCTTTCCTAAACACAACAACATTACTTTTGTTCATATTCACCTTCAAGTGTAACGCTGCCGTTGCACGACACAGACTATTGATCTGTGTCTGCAGGCCAATAACCGTTTCAGCCACTAATGCCACATCATCAGCCAGTAATAAAATAACAACTCAAAGTAATCGTGTGAAAAGGTTGCACCATGTCTGCCTCCTCTTATCACTTCTAGTGCTAATTCATTGATAAATAAAGAAAACAGTATAGGGCTGCAAACATCACCTTGTTTTACCCACGAGTAATTTGATGTATTCCGTCAGTTTAGCGCCACATCTGACCCTAGCTTTTACATCATGTACATACTACGAATAGATTTATATAGTTTGCCTTTAATTCCATTTTTCAAAAGTATCGGCCATAACAAGTTCCTTTCTACAGAATCAAATGCCTTTTCAAAATCAATGAAGGCAACGTATAGTTTGCGGTTTTAAACAAAACTGTTTTTGTATTAATGCCAATAAAGTAAACATATGGTCAACTGTAGAATACCCTCTTTTAAAACCCGCTTGGTGTTCACCGTCAAATTATATTCTTCTATCCATTCTTGAAGTCTGTTATTTATAACTGCACTATACATTTTACTGCTAATGTCACACAAAGATATGCCTCTATAATTGTTAGGGTTATTCACATCACCCTTTTTAAATAAAGAAGTACAATAGAGTCTGTCCAGTTGTCTGGGAAAACACCCTTGTCAAACAATGCATTAAATATTTTACAAAAAAATCAACTGATCGAGTCCCTGCAAATTTTAGCATTTCCCCTATAACCCCATCTGGTCTGCAGCTTTACCATTTTTTCAATTTTCGTATTGCAGCATTATTTCTTCTCTTGAATGGGCCGATTCATAGCTCTGCTTTCTTCTTCGTTTTCATACACAAGTTCTACATCATTATCTATAATAGCTATGTCTGTGAATTCATCTCTTTCAAGTAGGTCTTTAAATGCTATACCATTCATCCACACTTAAATTACTATGAACTTGTTTACGTTTAAAGGATATATTTTTAAACAGTTTTCCAAAACTCTCTTTGGTTGTTTACTGTTGAAACAAGTTTTCCAATAACATATCATTATACTGTTTTTCTTTCCTTTTCAACAAACTCTTATATTCCCTTCGTGCAATACAGTAAGCATCACTATCACTATCATCCCTTGTCTTCCTGAATATTGAGAGCAAACCTTTGCTCTAATCTTGCTTAATGTGCATTCCTTATCATACCAGTCATTTTTGTCACCCTTTGACAACCAGATATTCTTTTTCATACAACTTGCTTGTTTTTTGATACTTCATTAAACATGTTCAAAGCATCGTTGCAATCATGATCAACCAAATCAATTGCACGATCGAGGGACGATTGTGATTCATCTGAATGCATCGCACTAATATAAGCATTCGCAAAATCCGAGTTCCACACAAATTTTTCAATACACTGTTGTTCATCCACTGGAGTGGAAACACTTACCTTGTTATTACTCCAGGCAATTTCAAATAAAACTCAACGGGTAAATGGTCTGATTCTAATCTTTCTGATACAATCAGTTCACAACAGAAACAAAATAGTCAGTAATTCTTTGGAGACTAGAAAATAATCATTAACACTGTTTCCTGTTTGTGTTTATATATGTATAGTTGCCATCAGTATCACCATTACAAATGCCATTGAGTATACATAAACCAAGCGCTGTACACATGTTTAACAAACATTTTCCATAACAATTAAGTGTGCTATCAGCAGATTTTCTTACATGGCAATTATAAACAGAACGGCTGTTGAAATGATTTCCAAATAAACCCATCGTCACCAGAAACATCAGAAGAGCAGTTGGAGGTTCTACCATTTAAATCTCCTGATAAAATCACATACACGTCATCAAACCGAATCAAACAATCAAAAAGACATTCTTCAAGTGCACATATACCATTAACGATATCAAAATGAGTATAATAAGGTGAACCCTCTGGTGGGACATATGTACATGCATATATAACATCTGTTGTTAAATCAAAAAGACTCTTGTCAATCAAAAACAAAAGGACATTGGAGAATTTGTCTTAATTTCTTGAATATAAGACATCAGTTTATTTCGGATAAGACATAGTATGCCACCTGACATTCTTCCTTTCTTAGTAAATTTAATGGCTGGCTTGGAAAAAATAGTGAAACCTGGAAAATGAACATGCTGAAGATCATCTACAAAAGTTTCTACTAGGCATATGAAATCAAATTTGAACAGGTAAGACATGAAATCTCTGTTGTTTACCTTAGACAGCAGTCCATTATATTCCAATGTATAAATGAAAAAGAAATCTCGAATTTTTTTAGAACCATTATTAACGTTGCGTAAAAAACGACTAACAACGTGCTGTTTTCCTTTCTGAGAACTTAGGGTTTGGTGTTTTCCCTGGTTGAGCGACGAAATATTGTCATAATTTTTACGTCTTTCGTCATAACCATTTTCCTTCTGAGATGCCCCCTCATTGAAACCGCAATATTACATCTGACAGTAAAACACGCTCTGGTCCCCGAGACAGTCGTCAGCAATTCCATTTCCTTTTGAGAAGCCCCTCATTTAATCCACAAATATTTACATCTGACCGTAAAACACACTCCGGTCCCCGGAGACGGTCGTCAGCAGTTCTATTTTTATCCGTACCATTCTTTCTATAGTAACGAGTTTACATGACAAGTGTTTGCACAAAAATTATTATATTTAATGGTATGAAATCGGGACTTGAAAAAGTGTCACTTGATACCACATCATCTCCTGCCACCCCCCCCCCCCGTACATCAACCAATCCAGTGTTCCCCCTGTGAACCAGTTCTGTACTCACTGCGCGCACACGCCTGACCTCATTATAATCCATCTGATTCACACGGTTGTCACGCCCCCTCCTGTCGTACACTGCCGGTGTCAAGCTGGGGCCGGCCACCCCCCTATTCACACCCGTAAGCCTTTGTTCTTCATCAAGGTAAAACTTTTTTCCCTCGATAAGAAGGTGGTCGAAAATCATCGATGCCCGTTTACCTTCCTCTCTGGCTTTCTTCAGAAAAGGGTACAATGACTTACGCACATTTCTGGGCACGTAGAGAAAAGTCCTCACCAACAAACACCTCACTACTTTCAGATTATGTTTGGACTTCAGTATTTTTTTCTTTGTCTTGAAGAAAGTGCAGCGGGTGATGATCGTGAGTTGGGCTTGGAATTCAGACGATGCACACGATCGAACTGGAAGTCACCTGTCAGTCCGAGTTTGTCAACAATCACGTCACTGATGAGTCCTTCACAATCAGACTGTGTCTCGTTCGGTGCACGTGGAATTCCATGAAAAATCAAATTGTTCCTTTTGATCGTCCTTCTAAGGTCGTCTGTTTTCCGTTCGTTGTCCTGCATCCGCTTCTTCAACGCGTCGTTTTCCCGACGAAGATCGGCCACTTCATCCTTGAGGACGTCACCTCCTCCTGCAGAACCGCATGACCATCTCGAATGTCCCTCACGTCATCTTTGATGTCGCCAATAATGTCTTTCATGTTTTGATATCTTCGTTCATATTGTCAAATTTGTCACTCAAAGACTGAGGACGGACATTAAATTCCGCATGGTCGGTTCAGCAACGGGGTCACGAGGGGAGGCAGAGCTGGTGGTAGCGGCTCCTGACCTCTCAGTGCTGACTCTCCGAGCAGCATTGGAGGTGCAGGTTTGACGAGGCCCGGGTTCTGTTCGACGTCGCCACACTGTAGTAGAAAACTCCCCCAGAACAAGTACGTGAGGAGGCAACCCACAATGACACCGCCAGCCAGCGACTTCAACTTCAATGTCCTTTGGAGCATGGCGGCGTATTTCTTAGCCCTTTTGCACATAAAGTTGATAAATGTCGGCAGAAATCACCACATTTCACCCGAAAATCCAGCTGTGATGAAGGCATGATCCTTCATAGAAATGACTGTGCAATCAGGGTTCGGACATGGACTAATTACGGCGTAATTAAACAGTTTGCACGGAGCTCGTCAACAACACGTCCGACTCCTATGAACTCAGTTCATGCGCCCCCGAGAGAGAGAGAGAGAGAGAGAGAGAGAGAGAGAGAGAGAGAGAGAGAGAGTTAGCCTTTTTCTTAATTTTTTTACCTCCTTTTCATCTTATTTCCTGCCTCTGTTCAAAAAATGCCTATATAATTCCAATTTGCCCCTCTCAGCCGCACCCCCCCCCCCCCCCCCCCCCAACAATACCTCAGTGCGAAAAGGCCGTAACGCTGTCTGTTTTTTCTTGTCCAGTCTTTTCGGCGAGAGTTTGTTCCAACGTTTTGGCACTTCTTTATATCCACTTCCGTCGTTTGATCTCTGTTTAGATCATCGAGCGGCTGTGTGCTGTCTCTTATAACATTTAGAACTGATTTATACAAACGCTTTTACTCAAACACGTGATGTTCATATTTGTATGATTTCTGTAGTTTTGCTTGTTTGCTTAATAATCAATCATATTTTTTGCAGAAAAGTCTACCCACTGGTGCATGTACCATACTTCGTCCGCACTGATGTACCAGACTACAAGTTGCTTAATCAACTTTTTTTTCGCAGAGAAATCTGCCCACTGGTGCATGTATCCTACTTTGGTCGCATTGATATTCTAGATTTCCATACTTGTGGATTCTGGCGCGAACAGACCGCGATATTTTAGGCTGAAGTGATTTTGGTATTTTAGACTTGAGATATTGTTTTATATACCGCCCTTTTTCATGATTATGATCTGATATGATATTCTACATTTACCTTATTGTGAATTTTAGGCTGAAAAGCTGAAGTCATTTCAGTATTTTAGACTCAAGATATTGTTTGACATTCCGTCCATTTCAAGAAAGTAACCTGATACGATATTCTACATTTACCTTATTGTGATATTTTAGAAATACGCACCATTTTTTAAAATTAATTAGTGTGTGTGTGTGTGTGTGTGTGTGTGTGTGTGTGTGTGTGTGGTGTGTGTGTGTGTGTGTGTGTGTTGTTGTTTTTGTGCAAGAAAGAAATGAATCTTCTGATTTTCAATATGAATGTCAACAATATATATGCACGTTGTTGTTTACGTTGTTGTTTACGTTGTTGTTTAGTTGGGAGTTCAGGCCATAGTACACTTCAGCTGGACCGCACAGCGTAGAAAGAAGTCAGCCCAGGGTGGGGGATCGAACCCCCAACCTACAGGCAGCAGGCACCACAGTTGGACAGATGGTGCCAACACTGTGTGCTTGGGCTGTCTGGTACTATTGCTGGGAGAAAGATTCAGTGCTGAAAACCATCGTGCGTGTCGTTCACCTGCTGCATCTGTCCACAACGCACGTGTTCATGAATATTGTTCCGTTCCCTTTGTGTGTTTGTTGTTTAATGTATGTATTGGTTCCCTTTGTGTGTTTGTTGTTTAATGTATGTATTGGTTCCCTTTGCGTGTTTGTTGTTTAATGTATGTATTGGTTCCTTTTGCGTGTTTGTTGTTTAATGTATGTATAGGTTCCTTCTGCGTGTTTGTTGTTTAATGTATACTCAGAGGCATAAAAAACGCGAAAAAATAGAGACAGTGCACGATTGTTCACATTGTGAACAGGACGTAAGCAATGTCGTTGGC
>CM031618.1:3172436-3184936 GCA_018398815.1 Conus ventricosus | reverse complement strand
AAACTGTAATCAAGATCTAAAATACTGTGCTTTCTGTAGCTTGATTCAGATAACAAAACTATAATTCAAGATCTAAAACCCGTGCTTCCTTACCGAAGCCCGAATCGTTCTATGTGGAACACCAAACTTGTTCGGAATTTCACTCGATGTGGACTTAGCGTCCCCATAAAACGTCATCATTTTGTGGGGGTTTCCTTTATTGTGACATCATCGTCCCTGTTGTTTCGCATAGATGTGTAAGCACTTGTTCCCCCCCCCTCACCCCTTCCCCACTGTGTAACACCTGCATTTATCTCCCGTTATCTTAAACAGCGTTCTTGAGTGCGTGTGGGTTGCCCACCATCTTGTATAAGTCATTTCGTGGCTGTTCGTTTGAGGAGGAAGCCAGTCTTCCGAGCTTGTGAGCGTTAAATACTCAGCAGTCTCAAGAGATGGTCCTTCCCTTAACCATTTGAATTCGTCGCCATGGGGGTTATTCATCTTGGCGCCCCCCTGGTCCTGCCTTCGTTGTCTTTGGCTGTTTCGAACCGGGACTGTTGACAGCATTGTTGTCTTTGGCTGTGTTCGAACCTGCTGTTGACAGCATTCTTTGCTAATTTCGATGTGACTGCAGGCGGAAATTCGAGAGGGGAATTCGCGAAGACACGCGATTGCTCTTTCTTGTTTTTCTTGTCGTAAATGTTGTTTCTCTTGCCTGAAGAAGACCCGAGAGGTCAAAGTGCGTCGTTGTTTTTATCTTGTAATTTGTTTGTCCCCTTTGTGTGGCGGATTAATGATATTTTTTTCATTTAAAATAATGGGATTCTTCACATTTCTTATGACATCTCATCGGTCCAGTTGTCATCTACTAGCTATTGTCTAGCCGCCAGAGAGTCTGACTTTCGTACCCTTTTGATACCGACATGTCCTGGGCGTTTTTTTCAATTTCAGGCTGGACTACTTTACTTAATGCCAGCCTGGAATTTCCATTCCATTTCACAACTTTCAAACGAAGGTTTGTGAGTCGATCAGTGTCATGTCTTTCTGGGTCTGAAGTAAGTATATGTACTTAAAAGAAAAAGTGAAAAAGTAAAGTAAAATTCATAAATCAGAAAAAAGAAAATATAATGCATATAAAGATGAAATATAATGATAATTTCTAAAAAAAAAAGGAAATAAATGAATTAAAAATAACCAGATAATTAAAGAAATGGGAAAAAACCCATACCAGAATAGAATGAAAACCAAAATAAGATTCATGCAGCAAACACACACCCCACATGGAGAGATGGATAGAAGACACACCTTACAACCAGGAGAAATGGTAAAAGTGAAGGTGCGGGAATAGACAGTGTTTGTGTGTTTATCATTATTTGCCGTTGATCCCCGCTGGTTCTGCTGTGTCGAGGACTGCATTCATGTGCTTTCCCTTGAGCTCATTTTTCCGTGGTGTCTGTGATTTGCCCCGGGACTTTGAACGTAAAGTGTTTCAAGCTGTGGTTTGGGGTGTATTGAAGTGCCCGTTGGTGAGGGTTGTCAGCAAATTCTCTCTGTGTGTGTGTGTTGTGTGTTGTGTGTGTGTGTGTGTGTGGTGTGTGTGTGTTGTGTGTGTGTGTGTGGGTGTGTGTTGCTGTCCCAACCTCTGCTAACCTCAGAGGTAGTGCACCCACGCCGCTCATACCCACACCCGTCCACAGCCACAGCCCGGTCGGCCCTGCCGCAGCCCCGGCATCGGCAATCCACAGGGAGCAGTTCAATGTCAAGTCGTCAAGAGGCACCCACCGGAGGAGACACTGCACTGCTGACAAAGTCACTTCGGTGGTGTTCTGTGGCGCCTGTTCTGATCTAACATTACGCAGGACACCACCTACTAAGCCCCCTGCTGAAAGACAATAATTGCTTAGTCGCGGAGCCGGCGTGAGTGAGCTCTCCCCCTGGAGGGCGCCACCACGTCCGTTTCCCAAAGACACCCCCCATGGAGTCGCCGATACCGGTGACCCGACGGAACCAAACCAAGGCCACAGACGTGGAGAGGACATCGAAATTGAGGTCACCATGAGAGCAGGACATGAAGGGCCACAGGATTTGAGACTTTTTAAAAATGTGATTTGATGAGAATGAGGATGATGAAGATGATGCTACGGATTTCCATTTCGGTCTGAGATACATGACAGGCTGTACTCTACGCTTCCTTTCATATAATTCCCGGTTTTCAGCCAGGCCCCGAGAGATACAGGCACCTGCAGTGTTGGTCAGGAAATTTGAGTGACACTCTCAGAAACGCCCCCCATAAGTGGGTGTGAAAAATCGACTGTGTTGTCCCCGTCTTCCCAACTGAGTCCGCAGCAAAATCAACTCTGGGTAGGAGCTGGTTGGGGCAGAAAAACCCACAGACTCTGATGGGATTCGAACCCACGACCTCCCAGCCGGGAGTCCGCGACGCTAACCCCCTTCGCCACGGGGCTGGTGCAAACTGGTCTTTGATTTGTGGTCGGGGGGGGGGTTTTTAGGGGGAGGGGAACCATTCGGGACTTTGTATTTTTTCTGCAGCCCGGGCAGAGTATGGTATGCACTATGTTTCAGCCGTGGGCAATGAAGTGTCTTTCCCGTTGCCCGGCAGAGTATGGTATGCACTGTGTTTCAGCCGTGGGCAACTGGAGTGTCTTTTCCTGTTGTCTTGCAGAGTATGGTATGCCTATGTTTCAGACGGGGCAACTGAAGTTTTTTCCTGTTGACCGGCAGGGGTATGGTATGCAACTGTTGTTCAGCCGTGGGCAACTGAAGTGTCTTTTCCTGTTGCCCGGCAGAGTATGGTATACACTATGTTTTTAGCCGGGGGCAACTGAAGTGTCTTTTCCTATTGCCTGGCTGAGTATGGTATGCACTATGTTTCAGCGTGGGCAACTGGAAGTGTCTTTTCCTGTAAAAATTCACACCTTGTTTGAACCGGTCATCTGCATTAACTCAACACACCTGTGTTCAAAGAAGGGCTTTGATTTATCACACACACACACACACACAACACACACACACACACACCACACACACACACACACACATATATATATATATATATATATAAAATATATATAAAATATATTGTGTGTGGGATATATTATATATATATATATATATATATATATTATATATATATACACACACACACATGCACAGGAGAGAGAGAGAGAGAGAGAGAGGAGGGAGGAGAGAGAGAAGAGGGGAGAGAGAGAGAGAAATGATAGATAGATTTGATAGATAGATATAGAGACCGTACCGATCTCACACACACACACACCACACACACACACACACACACACACCACACACACAACCACACACCCACACACACACACAGCGCGTTTCATGCGCACAGGAGAGGGAGACAAGACACGACAGACAGACAGATTTGATAGATAGATAGATTTGATAGATAGATAGATAGATAGATAGATAGATAGATAGTAGATAGATAGATAGTAAAACTGACAGATTGATGGATATACAAACAGACAAAATAGATAGATAGATAGATAGATAGATAGATAATAGACGGATCTTACACACAGACACATACACATACATGCACGAGCGCATGCAGTGCGCGCGCGCACGCACACACACACACACACACACACACACACACACACACACACATACACAAAACACACAACACACACACACACACACACACACCCCACACACACACAGACACACACACACGCGCGCGCGCGCGCGCGCGCACGCGCGTACGCACGATTACACAGACTCAGTTTTATTGCACACGCAATTTGGTTTGGCCCATCAAAATAAACAAACGATTGAATGGTGTATTCTAGGAATGGTTTCAATGGGTGGGAGTCCCCATGGTGTTTTTTTTCCCCGACAAGAAAGCTTTAAGTTGCACTTAGCAAACCATAATTTTTTATTGTGTGTCCCATGGTGGTTGTTTCCCCCCACAAGAAAGCTTTAAGTAGCACATTAGCAAAACCTATTATTGTGTCCCGTGGTGGTTGTCTCCCCGACAAGAAAGCTTTAAGTGGCACATTAGCAAACCATATTATTGTGTCCCCGTGGTGGTTGTCTCCCCGACAAGAAAGCTTTAAGTGGACATTAGCAAATCATTATTAATTGTGTGTCCCCATGGTGGTTGTTTCCCCGACAAGGGAAAACTTTAAGTAGCACATTTGCAAACCATATTATTGTGTCCCGTGGTGGTTTTTCTCCCCGACAAGAAAGCTTTAAGTGGCACATTAGCAAACCATATTATTGTGTCCCCGTGGTGGTTGTCTCCCCGACAAGAAAGCTTTAAGTGGCACATTAGCAAACCATATTATTGTGTGTCCCATGGTGGTTGTTTCCCCCGACAAGAAAGCTTTAAGTAGCACATTAGCAAACCATATTATTGTGTCCACGTGGTGGTTGTCTCCCCGACAAGAAAGCTTTAAGTGGCACATTAGCAAACCATATTATTGTGTTCCTCCTCTTATGTACTGAAAATTGATTCTACCTGTTGGCATCCAAGAGTGTAGCCCCATTTTCATCATTGTGTTCCTGTAGGTGACAGGCGCGGCACTGTACATTTAGGCTACATTCGTGACGCATAATTGCCAGACCATACTTTCATGATTTACGTCATGATCAGCGGTACGTGCATTGTCCATATGAGGTATGACGTATTACAAGAAAAAATAATCATATTTGCATACCCGTGGCTTACTATTGAATTTTGCAACATCAACAACAACAAGAACAACGACAACAACAACAAGAACAACAATAAGAACAGCAAGAACAACAACAACAATAAATCTTATTCCAACTATGATAGCTAAATTTGTTATAGAGGACGTATACAAAAATTATAATATATATATATATATATATATATATATATATATATATATATATATATATATATATATATATATATATATATATAATGGTAGTAAGTACCAGCAGAGATTTTAAAAAATGCTCAAGCGTACTGGGAGCAACATTTGTTTTTAAACCTTACCTTTTAACAAATAATATATATATATATATATATATATATATATATATATATATATATATTTGTTAAAATAAGGTATTTAATACCTTATTTTAACAAATGTTGCTCCCCAAGCGGTTGAGCGCTCTGCAAATCATTTTGGGTATTTTAACCACATTGATCTATATATATATATATATATATATATATATATATATATATATATACATATATATATATATATATATATATATAAAATATATATATATATATATAGAGAGAGAGAGAGAGAGAGAGAGAGAGAGAGAGAGAGGACTGAATGTGCTGTACAATATGAAGAGATGCTGTACAATAGTCCCATATTTTTGTTTACTGCATGTCATTATTTAATGATTGCATGGTAGATAGGTTGAGCGCTTGACTGAATCGATTAAGTCATTAAAAGCCAGCCAGCTCATAGAATCTCGGTATTTTTACGGAGTCTTTGGTAGGTTTTAGTCAGAAAATCGATCCTCAAGTGTAGGAGATGACATCATTAAATGAGGAAGTTATTTTTGTAACAAAAGAACAAACAAACCAACAAACAAAAAAAACAAACAAAGAAACAAACAAAAACAAACAGAGACGCCTGTATGAGAGTGTTTCTATGTTTGTTTGTTTCTTTCTTTCTCGAGCTGAAAGAATAACAACAGTTGATGGTAAGTTATGTACTGTCTCTATTCTGACACATTGACTCCAGTCACTTCAGTGTGAAGCAGACCCGTTGCTGTGCAATGTGAAGCAGACAGATTCTCCTCCATACGATGTGAAGCAGACAGATTCTCCTCCATACAATGTAAAGGAGACAGATTCTCCTCCATACAATGTGAAGCAGACAGATTCTCCTCCATACAATGTGAAGGAGACAGATTCTCCTCCATACAATGTGAAGCAGACAGATTCTCCTCCATACAATGTAAAGCAGACAGATTCTCCTTCATACAATGCGAAGCAGACAAATCACTGTACAGGGTAAAGCAGACAGATTCTCCTGCACACAATGTAAAGCAGAGAGATTCTCTTGCATACAATGTGAAGCAAACAGATTCTCCTCCATATAATGTGAAGCAGACAGATTCTCCTCCATACAATGTGAAGCAGACAGATTCTCCTCCATACAATGTGAAGCAGACAAACCACTGAACAGGGTGAAGCAGACAGATTCTCCTGCATACAATGTGAAGCAGACAGATTCTCCTGCATACAATGTGAAGCAGAGAGATTCTCCTGCATACAATGTGAAGCAGACAGATTCTCCTGCATACAATGTGAAGCAGACAGATTCTCCTGCATACGATGTGAAGCAGACAGTGTCGCGGTCAAGGTCCGCGAATCAAGGATGTGAGGGTGGAAGAGGAGAGAGGGACAGGCTGGGCACAACACCCACCGACCACACACTCAAACCACTCGTGGAAAACAAAATAAACCAAATAAGCAATTTATTAAATTAACGAAATACCTCATTCACACCTAATGGAGGAGGGACGACTGTCAAGAAGAGGGAGGACAGAGAGATAAATTGGAAAAGAAGGGAAAAAAGAAGAGGACAGCCACCTAAAAGATGATATCCACTTAATGGACAAAATAACCCAACAAAAGACCCCACACCCTGGCCCAGGGAACAGCTAAATTTAAACCCTAAACACTAATCTATCCCAAAATAAAGAAAGAAGAAAGGACAGGGGAGAAACAATTAAACGAAGGACGAAACAGGGTCTACCCCAGCCACACAAGCATATTCACCAACATTCGCATACTTATACAGTTCATGAACACTTCTAGTATATTCACACATGTACCCTCACAAACATCACAGCCATACAGAATGTCTCCCACACGCCAGGCATCACCAAACACCGCCCATACACAGCTAGAAACAAACTTAAAGGAAAGTCCTTTCCCTGTCCGAGCAGGGAGACACTGGTGCACCCCAAAGCAGTTGATACGCTCAGGGCTGGCGTTCTGGTCTCGCTCTTGGCACCACGGTCAGCGTCCTGCTCCTCTTCATACCGCTCTCGGAATGGGCGTCTTGCGATTAAAGGCGTCTGGGCCGACAATAAGTCAACCAACGAAAACGCCCTATAAAAGGGGCATTAGGATTTCATTCTAGGTACAGCTGAGATATGGTGTGGGTGCAGGCTACTACCTGGCGAAATAGGCTACACCCGCAAGACTGAATCTAGTTTAGTAATAGTTTACTTCACATTTCATTATTGTATACTCTCTTTTTTCCTCTAATGATTGAAAAAAAAAAACAACAACACAAATTCGTTTACTTGATGAAATTCTTATACTTTTGTCATAATATAATTATACTACCCCTTCAGTCTGAAGGCCTCAGGTATATATATAAAAAAAAAACTGACAAGGAAAACAAGACAGATGACGTGTTGACTTTTGAGTTTAAAATTACAACAACACACCCATACCACATTCAAATTAAAGGAAATATAATAGTAAAATAAATGAGAAACAAAATAAAATCGACAATACATAAACAAATAAACAAACAGGCGGAGCGGAACCGACTAGGGGGCCGCGCCGTGAAGGAACGCTCACTTCCCGACCTCAAGTGAGTCGCGCGGTAACTCAACCAACACCGCGTCCGGCCTGAAGGTTTTTTTTCTCTTTTCCTTTAAATGAAAATAAATAATTTATAGAACTAAACTAGCATACCCTCTCTCTGACGGGGTACACACAAATCAAGAATGACTCAGCTAAAAAAAACAAGCGTGCACGGCGCGCCATGTGGCCAACCAAATCGCTGACAAGAAAAATGCCACTGCTTCAGCGTAGCGCATTTAGAATAAAATTTCAACTTGCCCTTCCACATTTATAAATCAGGCTAACGCTCGCAGCGCGCCTGAAACCATAGTATTTCTACACACCTACAGTACTGCCTCAGCACAGTAGCCAAAACGACAGACATTGAATGAAATTATAACCGATACCCCTGTGGAATGTGAAATGAGAAACTGAGAAGCATGAAAATAACTCACCAGAACGGCGGGTGGAAAGGAGGGGAAAAAGTGGGCCCGGCAGGCTGATCCTCAGCGAAGAGACTGTCCGGGACCCCGGAGCCGACAGCACCAGCAGCCCTTCACCATGGGATGGCCGACGGCTGGTTACCCCCAGCGAAGAGGGTCAAGATGTATGCTTGGTGGGCAGGAATAGCGATTCCTCTCTCTAAACACTATGACTACCACCGTCAGGCAGACAAGTGGTCTTCGTCACAGGTTATAAAAAATGCCTCACCAAAGAGAACGTGGTCTCTCCACTCGTGGCTCCAATCCGAGTGAAGTAAGAATTTTTCCCAAACGCCAGCTGCCGATCAAAGGGGAATAACTTCCAACGACTCAGTGAGCTCTCCACGGGTTTCCACAACTACCCGGGTATCTCACAGAAAGAGATGTCCATGCGGTGCAAAAGGATGCATGCAAACCGCACGGACGGGCAGACTTTTCTCCCTGAAAAGTTGACAACACACAGCTGCCCATCCCTCTTTTACACACACACAAAAAAATGAGGTGGTAACAAACTGACAAACTTAACACATTAAAAGCGGGATGGAGGGCTGTCCGTCCGTGACAGACAGATTCTCCCCTGCACACTGTTAACAAAGCAGAAAGAGAGGGTTTTCACAGCGTGAAGCAAGCAGACTGACCGTTGCATAATACGAAGCAGAGAGACTCATCAGCAGACACCGTGTAGCAGAAATAATCACCAAATAGACTCACTGCTTTGCAGTATGAAGCAGACAGACTTACCTCTGTGCAGTATGAAGCAGACAGACTGACCTCTGTGCAGTATGAAGCAGAAATAATCACCAAATAGACTCACTGCTTTGCAGTATGAAGCAGACAGACTTACCTCTGTGCAGCATGAAGCAGACAGACTGACCTCTGTGCAGTATGAAGCAGAAATAATCACCAAATACACTCACTGCTTTGCAGTATGAAGCAGACAGACTTACCTCTGTGCAGTATGAAGCAGACAGACTGACCTCTGTGCAGTATGAAGCAGAAATAATCACCAAATAGACTCACTGCTTTGCAGTATGAAGCAGACAGACTTACCTCTGTGCAGTATGAAGCAGACAGACTGACCTCTGTGCAGTATGAAGCAGAAATAATCACCAAATAGACTCACTGCTTTGCAGTATGAAGCAGACAGACTTACCTCTGTGCAGTATGAAGCAGACAGACTGACCTCTGTGCAGTATGAAGCAGAAATAATCACCAAATAGACTCACCGCTGTGCAGCATGAAGCAGACAGACTCACCGCTGTGCAGCATGAAGCAGACAGACTCACCGCTGTGCAGCATGAAGCAGACAGACTCACATCTCTGCAGTATGAAGCAGACAGACTCACCTCTGTGCAGTATGAAGCAGACAGACTCACCTCTGTGCAGTATGAAGCAGACAGACTCACCTCTGTGCAGTATGAAGCAGACAACTGCTGTGCAGTATGAAGCAGACAGACTCACCTCTGTGCAGTATGAAGCAGACAGACTCCACATCTGTGCAGTATGAAGCAGACAGACTCACCTCTGTGCAGTATGAAGCAGACAGACTCACCTCTCTGCAGTATGAAGCAGACAGACTCACCTCTGTGCAGCATGAAGCAGACAGACTGACCTCTGTGCAGTATGAAGCAGACAGACTCACCTCTGTGCAGTATGAAGCAGACAGACTCACCTCTGTGCAGTATGAAGCAGACAGACTGACCTCTGTGCAGCATGAAGCAGACAGACTCACCTCTCTGCAGTATGAAGCAGACTCACCTCTGTGCAGCATGAAGCAGACAGACTCACCTCTGTGCATATGAAGCAGACAGACTCACCTCTGTGCAGTATGAAGCAGACTCACCCCTGTGCAGTATGAAGCAGACAGACTGACCTCTGTGCAGTATGAAGCAGACAGACTCACCTCTCTGCAGTATGAAGCAGACTCACCTCTGTGCAGTATGAAGCAGACAGACTCACCTCTGTGCAGTATGAAGCAGACTCACCTCTGTGCAGTATGAAGCAGACAGACTCACCTCTGTGCAGTATGAAGCAGACTCACCTCTGTGCAGTATGAAGCAGACAGACTCACCTCTGTGCAGAATGAAGCAGACGACTCACCTCTGTGCAGTATGAAGCAGACAGACTCACCTCTGTGCAGTATGAAGCAGACAGACTCACCTCTGTGCAGTATGAAGCAGACTCACCTCTGTGCAGTATGAAGCAGACAGACTCACCTCTCTGCAGTATGAAGCAGACTCACCTCTGTGCAGTATGAAGCAGACAGACTCACCTCTGTGCAGTATGAAGCAGACAGACTCACCTCTGTGCAGTATGAAGCAGACAGACTCACCTCTGTGCAGTATGAAGCAGACAGACTCACCTCTGTGCAGTATGAAGCAGACTCACCTCTGTGCAGTATGAAGCAGACAGACTCACCTCTCTGCAGTATGAAGCAGACAGACTGACCTCTGTGCAGTATGAAGCAGACAGACTCAACTCTCTGCAGTATGAAGCAGACAGACTGACCTCTGTGCAGTATGAAGCAGACAGACTCACCTCTGTGCAGCATGAAGCAGACAGACTGACCTCTGTGCAGTATGAAGCAGCTCACTCTGTGCAGTATGAAGCAGACAGACTCACCTCTGTGCAGTATGAAGCAGACAGACTACACCTCTGTGCAGTATGAAGCAGACTCACCTCTGTGCAGTATGAAGCAGACAGACTGACCTCTGTGCAGTATGAAGCAGACAGACTCACCTCTTGCAGTATGAAGCAGACTCACCTCTGTGCAGTATGAAGCAGACAGACTCACCTCTGTGCAGTATGAAGCAGGACTCACCTCTGTGCAGTATGAAGCAGACAGACTCATCTCTCTGCAGTATGAAGCAGACTCACCTCTGTGCAGTATGAAGCAGACAGTCACCTCTGTGCAGCATGAAGCAGACAGACTGACCTCTGTGCAGTATGAAGCAGACTCACCTCTGTGCAGTATGAAGCCAGACTCACCTCTGTGCAGTATGAAGCAGACAGACTGACCTCTGTGCAGTATGAAGCAGAAAGACTGCTGTGCAGTATGAAGCAGACAACTGCTGTGCTGCATGAAGCAGAAAGACTGACTGCTGTGCAGTATGAAGCAGAAAGACTGCTGTGCTGTATGAAGCAGAAAGACTGACTGCTGTGCGTATGAAGCAGAAAGACTGCTGTGCAGTATGAAGCAGAAAGATGACTGCTGTGCTGTATGAAGCAGAAAGACTGACTGCTGTGCAGTATGAAGCAGAAGACGACTGCTGTGCAGTATGAAGCAGAAAGACTGACTGCTGTGCTGCATGAAGCAGAAAGACTGACTGCTGTGCAGTATGAAGCAGAAAAGACTGCTGTGCAGTATGAAGCAGAAAGACTGCTGTGCGTTGATCAGAAGACTGACTGCTGTATGAAGCAGAAAGACTGACTGCTGTGCTGTATGAAGCAGAAAGACTGCTGTGCGTATGAAGCAGAAAGACTGCTGTGCAGTATGAAGCAGAAAGACTGACTGCTGTGCAGTATGAAGCAGAAAGACTGACTGCTGTGCTGTATGAAGCAGAAAGATGACTGCTGTGCGTATGAAGCAGACAGAAAGACTGCTGTGCAGTATGAAGCAGAAAGACTGACTGCTGTGCTGTATGAAGCGGAAAGACTGACTGCTGTGCAGTATGAAGCAAAAGACTGACTGCTGTGCAGTATGAAGCGAGAAAGACTGCTGTGCGTATGAAGCAGAAAGACTGCTGCTGGTATGAAGCAGAAAGATGACTGCTGTGCAGTATGAAGCAAAAGACTGACTGCTGTGCTGTATGAAGCGAAAGACTGCTGTGCTGTATGAAGCTGAAAGACTGCTGTGCAGTATGAAGCAGAAAGACTGACTGCTGTGCAGTATGAAGCGAAAGACTGACTGTGCAGTATGAAGCAGAAAGACTGCTGTGCAGTATGAAGCATGAAAGAGACTGCTGTGCAGTATGAAGCGAAAGACTGCTGTGCAGTATGAAGCGGAAAGACTGCTGTGCAGTATGAAGCAGAAAGACTATGCTGTGCAGTATGAAGCGAAAGACTGAGCTGTGCAGTATGAAGCGGAAAGACTGCTGTGCAGTATGAAGCAAAAGACTGCTGTGCAGTATGAAGCAGAAAGACTGACTGCTGTGCAGTATGAAGCAGAAAGACTGCTGTGCAGTATGAAGCAGAAAGACTGCTGTGCGTATGAAGCAGAAAGACTGACTGCTGTGTAGTATGAAGCAGAAAGACTATGCTGTGCAGTATGAAGCAGAAAGACTGACTGCTGTGCTGTATGAAGCAGAAAGACTGACTGCTGTGCTGTATGAAGCAGAAAGACTTACTGCTGTGCTGTATGAAGCAGAAAGACTGACTGCTGTGCGTATGAACAGAAAGACTGACTGCTGTGCTGTATGAAGCAGAAAGACTGACTGCTGTGCAGTATGAAGCAGAAAGACTGACTG
>CM031618.1:3168412-3171436 GCA_018398815.1 Conus ventricosus | reverse complement strand
CCCTACAGCAATGTTTCAAAAAGGTGCAACTAGTTTAACTGAAAATTGGTTAATACTATGCATACCACCTTAGCAACTTTAAACACACAAACAGAAATAGTAAACAACGGCAGGGCATATATGGACATCGTTGTTAGTGATCACATCCAAAACAACACCTGAAAGCCCAAAAAACCGTGCAGCCACCGCACGTGCAAACATCCCGCAAACGTTGAGCCCCACACGCTATATAACATCGGCGGTGGGCCAAACAGACGACATCTGATGACAGCGCAACTCGCCGCTAGAAACAAATTTGTCGATGTTTTAACTTGAGTTTTTATACTTTCCTTTTTAACATCATTGACAGATATATTATATATATCTATATATATATTTTTATGTGTGTGTGTGTCTGTGTGTGTGTGTGTGTGTGATGGGGGTGTGTTTGTGTGTGGAGGGAAGGAATTCTGTTTTTACGTCTCGTCACACATATAGGTGATTGCAGACGTTTCTAAATAACATAGTGTTTACAATTTGAGGGTCTATTATCCATAAAAGTAAAGAGACGATGTCGTTACAGTTCTCTGGGTGTGGTTGTGTGGTGTGAGTACATGTGATGTGTGTGTGCATGTATGTGTGTGTGTGGGCCCGCGCGTGCGTTGTGTGTGTGTGTGTGTGTGTGGTGCTGTGTGTGTGTGTGTGTTGTGTGTGTGAGTGTGTGTGATAAATCGAAGCCCATCTTTGAATGGGTGTGTTGAGTTAATGAGATGACCGGTGTCAAAAAGGGTGTGAAATTTTTACAGGTAAGACTTTCAGTTGCCACGTGCTGAAACATAGTGCTACCATTCTTGCAGGCACCGGAAGGACACTACAGTTGCCCACGCCTGAACCCAGTCGCATACCATACTCTGCAAGGCATCAGGGAAAAGACACTTCATGTTGCCCATGGCTGAAACACAGTAACAGACCATACTCTGCCGTGGCACCAGGAAAGACACATTCAGTAGCCCACGGCTGAAAACATAGTGATACCATACTTGCCAGCTGCCAGACAAAATGCAAAGTGCAGAAAATGGTTCCCTCGCCCCTCAAACCCCCGGCCCCGACCACCCAGAATCAAAGAACACAGTTTGCCACCAGCCACCGTGGTGAAGTGGTTAGCGTCGCGGACTCCCAGGCTGGGACGCGGTCGTGGGTTCGAATCCCATCTGTGTCTTGTGGGTTTTTCTGCCCCAACCGGCTCCTACCAGAGTTGAGTTTGCTACGGGCTCAGTAGGGAAGACTGGGACCACACAGGTCGAGTTTCATCACTTTCTGGATGCGCTTTCTGAGAGTGTTGTTCAAAATTTCCTGACAACACCTGCAGGTGCATGTATCTCTCGGGCCTGGTTGACACGGGATATATTATGAAAGGAAGCGTAGAGTACATCCTGTCATGCGTCTCAGAACCGAAATGGAAAATCCGTAGCATCTTCTTAATCATCCTCATTTCATCGATCAGCGTTTAATTTTTAAAATAAGTCTTATTTATCTGGGGCCTTCATGGCTTGCTCCTCATCGTGACCTCATTTTCGATGTCATTCTTCACGTCTGTGGCTTGGTTTGGTTCCGGCGGGGTCACCGGTGTCGGCGAGTCCATGGGGGCTGTCGTTGGACGAACGTGGTGGCGCCCTTCCAGAGGAGAGCTCACTCACGCGGCTCCGTGACTAAGTAATTATTGTCTTCAGTAGGGGGGCTTACTTAGTAGGTGGTGTCGGTATGTTAGATCAGAACAGGCCGCCACAGAAACACCACCGAAAAGTGACTCGTTAGCAAGTGCAGTGTATCCTCCGGTGGGTTGCCTCTTGACGACTTGACATTGGACTGCTCCCTGTGGATTTGCCGGTGCGGGGCGCGGCGGGGCCCGACCGGGGGGCTGTGGCTGTGGACGGGGTGTCCCTTCCCCCTTTTTTTCGGAATGAGCGGATGGGTGCACTGCCTCTGAGGTGTAGGCAGAGGTTGAGGCGGCAAAACACACACACCAACACAGGCACACACACACACACCAACACAAACACCACACACACACCACACACACACCACACACACACACACACACCACACACACACACACAATTTGCGAGCTACTCACCAACGGTCACTTAACACACCCGAACCACAGCTTGACACACTTTACGTTCAAAATCCCGGGACAAATCGCAGACCCCCCCCCACCCGGAACATTGAGCTCAAGGGAGAGCACATGAAGGCAGGTCCTCGACACAGCAGAACCAGCGGGTGCATCAACGTTCTCAAATATTGCTAAATCACACAAAAAACTGTCTATTACCGCCCCTCACTTTCTACCCTCCCCTCGCCTCCTGGTCTGTAAGGTGTGTCTTCTATCTTCTCTCCCAGTGTGTGTGTGTGTGAGTGTGTGTGAGTGTGGTGTGTGGTGTGTGTGTGCGTGTGTGTGTGCACTGTGTTGTGTGTGCGTCGTTGCCTGCATTATTCTTATTTTTGTTTTCATTCTATTCTGGTATGGAGTTTTTCCCTTTATTTAATTATCTGGTTATTTCCTTAATCCTTATTCTTTTTTCTTATAGGAAATTATCATAGATTTTATCTTTATATGATTATATTTTCTTTTTTCTGATTTTTGAATTTTACTTTACTTGTTTCACTTCTTCTAATTTAAGTACATATTTTACTTCAGACCAGATAGACATGACAACTGATCGACCTCAACAAACTTTCGTTTGAAGTGCAGTGAAATGGGAATGGAAATTCCAGGCTGGCTTAAGAAAGTAGTCCAGCCTGAACATTGGAAAAAAAAAAAAGCCCAGGGAACATGTCGGTTTCAAGGTTACGAAGTCTTGACTCTCTGGCTGGCTAGACAATGGTAGTAGTGACAACTGGTACCGATGAGATGTCATAAGGAAATGTGAATGAATCATTCTTTTTATGAAAAAACTATCTTAAGCCGCAAGACAAAGGGGGTAATAAAATTACAAGATAAAACACGACGCACTTGCACCTCTCGGCGTTTCTTCTGACAAGAAA
>CM031618.1:3148412-3163412 GCA_018398815.1 Conus ventricosus | reverse complement strand
ATTTCATTATACCCCCAGTGTTAACAGCAGAATGTCAGTTATTGGTGTGACATCCGCGAGCTTTGATCAACAGCTGTGCACCCTGCGGTTCATCGAGCGCACAGAGTGTTGGTCTGCCTGCTGGGGGCTTGCCACCACACCTGGCCACAGCAACAGCAAGCTGAGCTGCTGTCTGGGGTCTGGGTTGAGCGGTTCAACTGCCTCTGAAGGGATCCCAGAAATGCTCTATGGGTTAAGTCGGGAGAAAACGGGCTGGGTGATGAGCAGCAGACTGAGCGATTGATGTTGTTCTGCCTCAGGAAGTTTGGGCGTAGCACGTGGCAGTGTGCGTCTTGCGTAGTCCGGCTGTTGAAACAGGTCTGTGGATGCCGCTGGAAATGCGCAGGATGTGGGGGCTCTGAACTTGGTCGATGTAATGAACAGCAGTGACCCCGTTACCAAGTCATGGACCCACATTCTGGAAGATGACTGGGCCCATACGGCGATTTATGCGTAGCCCCCAGATCTGATGCTTTCACCACCCCATGGTCCCTTTCGGTGATGTTGGCATTCCGTGAAGCAGTTCCCCCGCTCTTCTCCTGATCCGGAGGGATGCGGCCATCGGCCTGGGTCGTCGCAGACCCGGCTTTCATCACTGAAGAGGGGACTCGGCCCAGTCCGATGGCGCCATTGCACGTGGATCTGTGCCCACTGCAAGACGGTTCTGGCGATTGCTGGAGTGTCAGGATAGGTGCCGGGCTGGACGCCTGCATTGGAGTCCAACTGGGTTCTGTTCGGCGACCGCACGGTCCTGTTGATGTTGGCCTGCCATGGTTGCCGCGGTGGTCCTGGCTGTGTTGGCCAGCGGTTTTTGGTAAGGCTCCCGTCGATGCTGACGAGAAGATGGCGGTCTTGGGAAGGCTGTGGTGACCCTCGGTTCTGCCGCTCCTCTGTCTGTCATCAGTGGTGTTTCTTGCTTGAAAGGGTCAGTGACGGCGTTAGTCGGTGGAACTCTGTGGACTCCGAATGGCGATAGGCGACCTGCTCATTGGAACCCCGGCTGCAGTTGCCCCATTGCTATGCAACGATCTTGACGAGAAGTCTCGGCATTATGTTGGCGCCGCTGGAAGGGTGATTTGCACTTTTTGGGGGTTTGGAAAATTTATAGCCCCAAATGGGTCCACATTGAGTTGCAATTCACATTGATGCACGTGGCGTAGGTAGTCACATGGCAAAATGCACTCCTCGATGCCATAAACGCTGACCGGCACATTCAGCCCACTGTTACGAGGTTCAACAACGGCCAAGACACCACGGTTACTGCTAATGTTGCACGTGACAACGAATTGCTTAAGTCCTGTTCAACAATGATGAACAATCGTCACTGTCTCTATTTTTCGCGTTTTTTATGCCTCTGGAGTTATAACATTAAAACAACTAAACACGCAGAAGGATCCTATACTACATTAAACAACAAAACACGCAAAATGGAAACAATACATACATTAAACAAACAAACACGCAAAGGGGAACAATACCTACATTAAACAACAAACACACCAAAGGGAACCTATACATACATTAAACAACAAAACCACACAAAGGGAACGGGAACAAATTCATGACACGTGCGTTGTTGGACAGATGCAGGCCAGGTGAACGACACGCTCGATGGTTTTAGATGAATCTTTCTACCCAGCAATTGTACAGACAGTCCAAGCACCTGTGTTTGCACCATCTGTCCAACTTGGTGCTGCTGCCTGTAGGTTGGGGGTTCGATCCCCTCCTGGGCTGACTTCTTTTACGCTGTGCGGTCCAGCTGAAGTGTTACTATGGCCCTGAACTCCCCCATTAAACAACAAGTAAACAACATCGTAAACAACAAACGTGCATATATATTGTTGACATTCATAATTTGAAAATCAGAGATTCATTCTGTCTTGCACAAAAAACAACAACACAACACACACTCACACACACACACACACAAAAACACACACACACACACAACCACACACACACATAATTAATTTTAAAAAATGGTGCGTATTTCTAAATATCACATTAAGTAAATGTAGATATCGTATCAGGTTACTTTCTGAAATGGACGAATGCAAACAATATTTTCTGGAGTCTAAAATACTGAATGACTTCGTTTTCCGCCTAAATTTCACAATAGGTTAAATGTAGATGTAGCTATCTCATATCAGATCATAATCATGAAAAAGGGCGGTATATCAAACAATATCTCAAGTCTTAAATACCCAAAATTCACTTCAGCCCTAAAAATCGCGAGTCTGTCGGCCCCAGAATCCACAAGTTGGAAATCCAGAATATCAATGCCGACCAAGTAGGATTCATGCACCGTGGGCAGATTTCCTCTCGAAAAGAATAAAGTGATTAAGCAAACTTGTAGATCTGGTACATCAGTGCGGGACGACGTATGGTACATGCACCAGTGGGAGACTTTTCTGCAAAAAATATGATCTGATTATTAAGCAAACAAGCAAAACTCAGAAATTATACAAATAGTACATCACTTGTTTGAGTAAAGCGTTTGTAGAAATCGCAGTTCAAAATGTTTATAGAGTCAGCACACAGCCGCTCGATGATTCTAACAGAGATCAACGGACGGAAAAAAGTGGATATAAAGAAGTGGCCAAAACGTTGGTACAAACTCTCGCGAAAAAGACCGGACAAGAAAAAAAAAAAGACAGCGTTACGGCCTTTTCGCACTGAGTTATTGTTGGGGGGGGGGGGGCGGGGGGGGGCGGTGCGGCTGAGAGTGGCAATTGGAATTATATAGGCATTTTTTGAACAGAGGCAGGAAAATAGATGAAAAGGTAGAAAAAAAAATTTAAGAAAATGCTAACTCTCTCTCTCTCTCTCTCTCTCTCTCTCTCTCCTTTCTCTCTCTCTCTTCGGGGGGCCATGAACTGAGTTCATAGGGAGTCGGACGTGTTGTTGACGAGCTCAGTTGCATACAGTTTAATTACGCGTAATTAGTCTTGTCCGAACCCTTGATTGCACAGTCATTCTCTATGAAGGATCATGCCTTCATCACAGCTGGATTTTCGGGTTGAAAATGTGTGGATTCTGCCGACATTTTTCAACTTTATGTGCAAAGGCTAAGATAATACGCCGCCATGCTCCAAAGGGTCATTGAAGTTGAAGTCGCTGGGCGTGGCGGTGTGATTGGGGTTGCCTCCTTCACGTATTGTTCTGGGGGAGTTTTCTACTACAGTTGTGGCGTCGTCGAACAGAACCCGGGCTCGTAAAAACTGCACCTCAATGCGCTAGGAGAGTCAGCACTGACGAGGTCAGGAGCGCTACCACAAGCTCTGCTCCCTCGTGACCCCGTTGCTGAACCGACCATGCGGAATTTAATGTCCGTCCTCCAGTCTTTGAGTGGCAAATTTGACTATATGAACGAAGATATCAAAACTGAAAGACATTTTTAAAATTTTTTTTTTGGCGACTTCAAAGATGACGTGAGGACATTCGAGATGGTATGCGCGTTCTGCAGGAGGAGGTGACGTCCCTCAAGGAGAAGTGGCCGATCTTTCGTCGGGGAAAACGAAGCGTTGAAAGAGAAGCCGGATGCAGGAACGAACGGAAAACAGACGTCTTAGACGACGATCAAAAAAGGAAAACATTTTGATTTTCATGATTCACGTGCACCGAAGAGACACAGTTGGTTGTGAAGGACTATCAGTGACGGTTGTTGACAAACTCGGACTGACAGTGTGGACTTCAGTGGATCGTGTGCATCGTCTGAATTCCAAGACCACTCACCGATCATCACCGCGCCAACTTTCTTCAAAGACCAAAGAAAAAATACTGAAGTCCACACATACTTGACAGGTATGAGGTGGTTTGTTGGGCTGAGGACTTTTCTAATCGTGTCAGATGTGCGTAAGTCATTGTACCCTTTTCGAGAAAGCCAGAGAGGAAAGGTAAACGGGCATCGATGATTTATCGGACCACCTTCTTATCGAGGGAAAAACGTTCTTTTACCTTGAAGATGAACAACGGCTTACGGGGGTGTGAATAGGGGGGTGGCCGGCCAGCTTGACACCGGCTGTGTACGACAGGAGGGGGCGGGACCAACCGTGTGAATTCAGATGGATAATAATGTGGTCAGGCCGTGTGCGCGAGTGAGTACAGAACTGGTTCACGGGGGAACACTGGATTGGTTGATGTACGGGGAGGGGGGTGGCAGGAGATGATGTGGTATCAAGTGACACTTTTTCAAGTCCCGGATTTCATACATAGTAATATTATAATTTTTGTGCAAAAACTTGTCATGTAAGTAGAGATCGTTACGTTATAGAAAGAATGGTTCGGATAAAAATGAACTGCTGAGGACCGTCCTCGGGGACCGGAGTGTGTTTTACGGTCAGATGTAAAATAATTATTTTGGATGTAAATGAGGGGGCTTCTCAAAGGAAAATGGAATTGCTGCGAACTTGTCTTCCGGGGACAGTGCGTGTTTTACTGTCAGTGTAATATTGGCGGTTTCAATGAGGGTCGGCATCTCAGAGGAAATGGATTATGCGAAAGACTGTAAAGACTTATGACAATATTTTCGTCGCGTAACCAAGGGAAAACACCAACCCTAAGTTTCTCAGAAAGGAAAACAGCAGTTGTTAGTTCGTTTTTTACGCAACGTGTAATAATGGTTTCTAAACAATTGAGATTTGTCTTTTTCATCTTATACATTGGAAAATAAATGGCTGTACTGTCTATGGTAAACAACAGAGTTTTCATGTATTACCTGTTAAATTGTATTTAATATGCCTAGTAGAAACTTTTGTAGATGATCTTCGCATGTGCTTTTCCAGGTTTCACTATTTTTTTCCAAGCGCATTTAAATTTACTAAGAAAGGAAGAATGTCAGGTGGCGATACTATGTCTTATCCGAAATAAACTGATGTCTTTATTCAAGTAAATTAAGACAAATTCTCCAATGTCCTTTTGTTGTGAGTTGACAAGAGTCTTTTTGAGTTAACAACAGTTGTTTTATATGCATGTACATATGTCCCACCAGAGGGTTCACCGTATTATACTCATTTTGATATCGTTTAATGGTTTATGTGCACTTGAAGACTGTCTTTTTGATTGTTTGATTCGGTTGTTGACGTGTATGTGATTTATCAGGGATTTAAAGGTAGAACCTCTCAACTGCTCTTCTGATGTTTCTGGTGACGATGGTTTATTTGGTAATCTTTTCAACAGCCGTTCTGTTTTTATTTGCCATGTAAGAAAATCTGCTGATAGCACACCCCCCCCCCCCCCCCCCCCCCCCCCTCTTAATTGTTATGGAAATGTTTGTTAAACATGGTGTTACAGCGCTTGGTTTATGTGATACTCAATGGCAATTGTAATGGTGATAATGTTGGCGACATTTAATATATATCACAAACAGGAGAACTTGTGTTAATGATTATTTTCTAGGTCTCCAAAGAATTACTGCTATTTTGTTTTCTTGTTGTGAATGATATGTATCTGAAAGATTAGAATCAGACCATTTCCCCGTTGAGTTTTATTTGAAATTGGCCTGGGAGTAATTAACAGGTAAGTGTTTCCATCAGTGGCTGGAACAACAGTGTATTGAAAAATTTGTGTGGAACTCGGATTTTGAGAATGCTTATATTAGTGCGATGCTTCAGATGAATCACAATCGTCCGTCGATCGTGCAATTGATTATGGTTGATCATGATTGCAACGATGCTTTGAACATTGTTTAATGAATGTATCAAAAAACAAGCAAAGTAGTATGAAAAAAGAATATCGGGTTGTCAAAGGGTGACAAAAATGACTGGTATGAAAGGAATGCACATGAAGCAAAGATTAGAGCAAAAGGTTTGCTCTCAATATTCAGGAAGACAGGGATGATAGTGATAGTGATGCTTACTGTATTTGCCGAAGGGAATATAAGAGTTTGTTGAAAGGAAAGAAAAACAGTATAATGAATAAGTTATTGGAAAAAACTTGTTTCAACAGTAAAACAAACCAAGAGAGTTTTGGTAAACTGTTAAAAAATATCCTTTAACGTAAACATGTTCAGAGTAATTATTTAGGGTGGATGAATGATATAAGCATTTAATGGACTTAATTGAAAGAGAAGAAATTCACAGGACATAGCTATTTAGATAAAGATGTAGAACTTGTGTATGATAACGAAGTAGAAAGCAGAGCTATGAATCGGCCCCATATCAAGAGAAGATGTATGCTTGCAATACGAAAATTGAAAAATGGTAAAGATGCAGGAACCAGATGGGGTTATAGGGAAATGCTAAAATTTGCAGGGGACTCGATCAGTTGATTTTTTTGTAAATATTTTAATGCATTGTTTGTCATAGGGGTGGATTTCCCAGGAAAAAACTGGACAGACTTATTGTACTTCCTTTATTTCAAAAGGGGTGATTGAATAACCTAACAAATTATTGAGCATATCTTTGTGTGACAATAACAGTAAATGTATAGTGCAGTTATTAAATAAACAGACTTCAAGAATGGTAGAAGATTTAATTTGGACGGCGTGATAACACCAAGCGGTTTTTTAAAGAGGGTATATTCTACAGTTTGACCATTATGTTTCTTTTTTGCTTTAATACAAAAACCGTTGTGTTTAAACCGCAAAATATCCCGTTGCCCTTCATGATTTTGATAAGATTTGATTCTGTAGAAAGGAATGTTATGGCCGCGTTACTTTGGAAAAATGGAATTAAGGCAAATATATAAATCTATTTTCGTTGTATGTACATGAATGTAAAAAGCTAGGGTCTGGATGTGGCGCTAAATTGGACGGAATACATCAAATGTACTCGTGGGGTAAACATGGTGATGTTTGCAGCCCTTTACTGTTTTCTTTATTTATCATGAATTAGCACTAGAATGATAAAGAGGAGGCAGACATGGTGCAACCTTTACACACGATTACTTTGACGTTGGTTTATTTTATTACTGGCTGATGATGTGGCATTAGTGCTGAATACGGTTATTGGCTGCAGACACAGATCACAATAGTCTGTGTAGTGCAACGGCAGGCGTTTACACTTGAAGGTGAATATGACACAAAACGTTATGTTGTTGGTGTTTAGGAATAGGTTGGATATTTATCTGCTAGTGAGAAATGGACTTTTTATGAATAATCATGCCTGTTGTAAATGGTACTAATATCATAGGGAATTTATTTCTTACGAGAATTAGTTTTGTAGCAGCATGCAACAATCTTTTCTTGTCGAGCCAAGAACAAGAATGCTTTGTTATGTATATTGCAAAAAATTGTATAAGTTGAAAAATAACTCTTATACACATTTCTAAATTTATTGGGACTCTAGATTCTTGCCAGTGTTCATTACGGTGCGAATTTTGGGGACTAGACAGTGCAGCATTACACTGTTGAAAAAAGTACATTTGTTTGGACTCAAACGATTTGCGTTCGACATACGAACACCAACGATTTGTATATATGGGAGGAAACGAACAGATATCCTATATACATAAATTCTGCTTAATGTATATGCTTTTGGTTAAAACTAACTAGATATGGATGAGCATAGATTACCATTTAAGGCATATCGTTAGTTGTATGATTTGGGACGAACGTGACAAACGAACTGGGCTCAAATGTTCCGTTGTAAATTATATATGTATGGGTTTGCGTTATGTCTGCTCGATCCAAGGTGTTGATGCTAATTGAGATTTTCTTGGATTTTTAGAGATAGACTGATTGCATGCAGATGGCAAGAATGGAATTATCATGTGAGTAAGAGCGAAAGATTTAACAGAGTATAGATCTTTTTGCACTGCGAAGTTTAAATAACCTAGTTATTGTTTGTTTTTGGGAAGGCATTAAAATACGTAACTTCTAGATTCAGACTCCCGGTGTTTCTGAAATTGCAGGCACTATTATCGTCACGGACCTCATTGCAATGCAGACTTTTTATGCAATCTGCCATAGAGGAGATAGATAATGACGTTCATTTTGTGTTTGTTGTCCTGTCCTGCAAAACCTTAGAGCTCAGTATATTACCTTTGAAGTATTATAAAGTCCAAAATCACTATCAGATTAGCACTTCTTTTGGCGTGTACTGTGATCAACAGTCAGAAATTTGTCCGGATTTATCTTTTTATAAGCGTTTTCAAACTGCGGTTTTGTATGATATCTTAGAATAGGTTGTGTACACATATTGGTTAATGGCTGTATGTTATCCTTAGGGTGCTTTTGTGATGTACTTGCTATCACCCCTTCTTGAGGGCAATGGCCTAATCATGAATAAATTATCTTGAGTCTTGAGTCTTGAGTCTCTCTCTCTCTCTCTCTCTCTGTTTCTCTCTTTCTCTCTCTCTCTCTCTCTCTTCTCTCTCTTCGACTCGCTCTCTCTCTATTCTTCTCTCTCTCTCAGAGTACGGATCCTGTACAAGAGCTTGTGTTGCGAGGCCTGGACAGGGTGGAGGGGGTCAAGACCGTGGACAGTAGACGACATCGCTCGGGCCCATGTGTAGGCCAAAGCAGAAGAAACCGATGAACCTGACCAATAAATGGTGAAAATTCATCAATGGAGAACAAAATGCAATTTTAAATACACAAGACTTCCGCAGCAGATTGAAAGACAATGAGTGTCTGTAGCCAACGACTACACACATGCAAGACACTGTTGTTGCTGAAGCGGAAGAAGGCAGGAATGTGGCCTTCTGTCAGAAAAGGACAGTAGTGGTGCAGCCCAGCAGCCAAGATCTCGAACTACGCGACTGGAAGTGGTGGATCTAACGCCAAGCGGACAGTGACGATGCCTACGACGACGACGAGGACGCTTCGCCAAGCAGTTGACAAAGAGAGGACGGGTGTTCTCCTCCGACCACACAACGCAGGGGATTTCCCTCTTCGTTACAGCAGCGTCACAGCCTAACCTTTGCAGTTCAAGGTCACCGCGGGCAAAGCCGTGAAGGGAGTGGTTAGTCACGCCAGTTATGGTGTGCAGGGATTTCTTCCACCGCACACAACGTAAACAGTCTCACACCCAAAACAGACACCTGCGAACAAAACTGCAAGAACCTTCCACGTTCGTTCGGACAGAAATTTCTAGAGGAAAAAATACATGGGACAGACAGGGACCATCCATGTGAACTTGAAATTCCTGACGTCAATATTGAAAACGATTACAGTAAGCTTACGATATGTCTTTTCTTAAACATGTTGAACTCTTTATTTTTTTGTATGACGGAAAATTTTGTGGTTGACAAGTTTGATTATAATGGAATATTTCTGATTACATAAAGTTAATCTGTGCCAGCAAAAGAAACTGTCTAAGCAAGGTAGAAATTATGGTGGTTTGTTATGTTATACGTAAATGTTTTGAGAGTTATGTAACGAGGTTACATTTTAATGTTGAATATACTGTGGCTGTTAAAACTAGAATAAATGCGGTTTCAAGTTGATTTAAAGACATATGATGATAGCTACGTACGTTGCTCAGAAAGTAGTTGTGTATAGCAACAAAAATACAAAAAGATGGAAACTCAGTTGTAGAAGAAAACATTCTTGAAACTCTAAATTAAGATGTATACCTGTTACTATGTGGATATTCAACTTAGGCCAGGTCAGAAACAGCCCAATGGGAAGAGTATTTGTTATTTCTATTAGGATGATGATGATGATGACGACACTGGATGACTTTAGCAGACAGTACGGGATATGTGTGAATGATTTGGGTAAAATCTTTATTGAATTTGTGCTACTTGTTAGATTGTGTTATTGTAACGGTAAGTGTTCTGGTGATGGTAATGGCCCTTTTACTTACATTTCTCCACATTGGAAATAGGGTTATTGATTATCTTATCATGACAAAAACAGTTGGTTTTGTGTGGAAGTCATTTGCTTGTCAGTGACCGGATCGATCCATGGCATTTGGCCTGTCGAATTTAGCCTACGAAATGTTGTGTAAAACGTACAGCCGGGATTTACTGTGCACGATCTTTTCTCTACGACCTGGCACGATCCCCATCCGGCCGCGAAATTTTGGGAATCGTGGGAGTGCGTGAGGGAACGTTAGTAAGTCGTGTTAAAAGGTACAAGGGTCGTGGTAAGAACGTAGATATTACGCCACTGGGCTGGAGTCATGCGAGTCACCTGCAGGTACCAACATGTGGACAAACTTTTTGATTTGCGTACGATCTTGCACGATGGTGATGGGTCATGCATCGTACCAGGAGCGTAACAGTCGTAGAAGAGCGTCCAAGAGCATATGAGAACGTACCAGAGACTACGTATCAGATCGTACTACGGTCGTACAAGGACAAGGGGAACAGTGTCCCGTGATGTCCCCCGGGACATATAAAGGGGGATGTTGCACTTGGGCCTGCTAGTCATTCATGATGAACTGCTCAACCAAGATGCTGAGGACCCAGAGACGTGCAAGAGTATGCAGAAGCTCGAGACTGGTGGCTGCTGCAGGACTGTTGCAGGAAGGACATGCTGTGACTGGATGTGGACTGCATGTATAATGAACCATGTAGAAAATCTACAAAAGCCCTTCCCTCCCGCCCCAAAAAACAACAAAACTATTGCTACACTTATGCTTGTTTACTAACATCAGCTGAGTGCTCTGCATTCTGGCTCTGGCTGTCGTCAGGCTCTGGTTTGGCCTCTGGCTTGGCTCTCTGGCTCTGGGCTCTGGCTGTCGCTCTGGCTCTGGCTCTGGCTCTGGCTCTGGCTCTGGCTCTGGCTCTGGTTCTGGTTCTGGCTCTGGCTGGCTCTGCTGCTCGCTCTGGTTTGGTTCTGGTTCTGGCTCTGGCTTGGTTTCTGGCTCTGGTTCTGCTTGGCTCTCTGGGCTCTCGGCCATCCTCACTCTGTAGCCTGTGGACTGCAACAAGAACATAAGGTGAGGGGAAAAATACAAATTCAACATGCATATGCAGTTGTAGTACAAATGCCAACAATTTGATAGAAAATACGGCCCCACCTCCGTGTCTACAGAAACCTATCAGATCGGTACCAGATCGTGCTGAGAACCGGCTTACAAGAGCTATCAGATCGTGCCAGATCGTTTGCGAGAACCTGCCAAAGTCGTTGTAGTGAGCGTAGGGGGACGGGCAGGAGGCTATCGTGGCCACAAATTACCCCATTTTCGCACGCTCTCACACCCATGATCACCCATGATCGCAGGGGAGTCGTAGATGTGAAACGTTTCCAGGTCGTAGAGGAAAGAATCGTGTACGAGGTAAATCCCGACGGTCTTTTCCCCGGATGAAATGGAGAATGAAGAAGAATGTATTGTTGGTCAATCGATTGTTTACTAGAATATGTTCGTTGAACTTAATTCTGATGATTTGTAAGTGTTGTATTAAAAAAGCTCTTCAGTCTCTTCTGTCGTTTTAATGCCTCTTGGATTTCTTTTGTCAAAACGTTGTATGGAGCTGCAGCCGCCATGATTCAATGTTGGCAACAGAAAAAAAGCAAAAAAGGGATGGTTATGATAAAAAATGTGTCTAAAAAAGAGCACTGTGGAAAAGGGATTTGAACCTATTTCAAGGACGGTGAAAGAGCAACAGTTATATTATGATGGAGGGAGGGGGTGGGTTGGGAGGGATGGGAAAGGGTGGGAAGGTGGACACGCTAGGAGGCGGTGTTTGCGCGACGTACGAGTATGAGTGAGCGTGTTCTCTTTTTGGTTGTCATGTATGGTGGCGTGAATGTCAGGGACTGAGGGAGGGTAAGAGGGTGGGGGACAAAGGAACTAGATTGTGTGGGTTCAGGATAGGAAAAGGAAGAGGATGGTGTGAAGGCGGGGGGTGGGGGGGGGCGAGGAGGGGGAACGGGGGGTGGGGGTGGAGGGGGGTGCGGTTTGGGCGCGATAGGTAAAGGGAGGAAGATTTATATCGTACGTGTGTGTTTAATTTTGTCACTCTTATGAACGTGCATAAGATGCCCGGGCAACATTAATACGCAAAACTTTGTATAGTATTGTCTTCCACCATGATTTTAAATTTGTTGTGATTTGTGAATGACGCGAATTCTAAAACTATGGTGGAAACCCCCTTGGCCTTATGGCTAACTTCGCTGAAAGCAATAAAAACATCAAAGCGTCAAAGTGCGCAAGCGTCCTCTCTCTCTCTCTCGCTCTCTCGCTCTCTCTCTCTCTCTCTCTCTCTCTCTCTCTCTCTCTCTCTCTCCTCTCTCTCTTCTCTCTACTCCCTCTCTCTCTCTCTCTCAACACCACACACACATAACCTGTTCCTAGTAAAGAATGTACATTTGGAAGAAGTTTAAATTAGATAATAATGATAACAACAACAACCAGCTGTACACAATGATTAATAATAAATCATAATGGATAAACGATAACTATGATACAACAACGCAATGATTATTATGATAAATGATAATAATATACAATAACAACAATAAGTAGCAGTAGTAGTAGTAATAATAATAGTAGTAGTTCTCATTGGACACTGATATTAATATCTGACAATAATGACATTTAAGTTGATGATGTGATGTGATGATGATGCATGCTGATGATGATGATGTGATGATTGATGATGGTGAAGTCGGTGGTTCAGTTTAGTAGTATTAGTAGTAGTAGTAGTAGTAGTTTGTTGTAGTAGTAGTCGTGTTAGTAGTAGCAGCCTAGTACGTAGTAAGTAGTAGCTGTAGTAGTAGTAGTGTAGTAGTTATAATAATCATAATGTTTTCAGGACTTTCAGCAGAGAGCCAGTTTACAGAGGCGAAGTTTGTTTTTTCTTCTCAATCTCAGTGATTCAATAAGCCAGATAATTGTAATAATCTTGGTAAAGCATAAGATCATAGATAAACCGTTTGTTTACTACCATATTCGGTTTCGTTAAAAATACTATTTAGTCTTCAGTTATGATTGTAGGACGTACATTTTAAGCTACCTTGCTTAGCAGGATTAAACCATGTTTTGTTTACCTTTTTTTGACATTCACTTTTTTCGCGATTTTTATTCTTACATCTTTCCCATAATCATCATCTTCATCATCATCATCATCATCATCATCAGAATCATCAGAATCTTCATTGTAATTATTATATTTACCGTTATTATCGTTTGTTATTATTATTATTATTATTATTATATTATTATTATTATTATTATTTTATTATGATTATTATCAGCAGCGCCGCAGGCAGCATTACTACTACTAATGCTTCTACTACTACTACTACTACTACTACTACTACTAATACTGCTGCTACTTCCATAATTATTTTTTTTTTTATTATAATTATGTTGTTGTTGTTGTTGTTGTTGTTGTTGTTCTTATTATCATATTACTATTATCATTAACATTATCTTTATTATCACCAGCAGGATCGGCATTACTTTAGAACATACATACCATAAGTAATATATTTCACCCACAATGTTGATGTCAATGGATATAAAATTACGATACCCCCCCCCCCCCTTCCCTTATTTCTACATGTTTTATTTTAAACTTTAAATTAAAATTCTCATCAAATAACATCGCTGCTCATATAGATTGTTTTGTTGATACAAAATAAAATGTTATATCCCCATTCAGCTCTATAATGATCTTTCAATTTCGGATCACAGCGAGTGTCCTAATGAAAACAGAGTGAATGCAGTTTTGGGTGTGAAGTACCGAAAAAGATCTGTTCTTTACTTATGGTAGATATACCTTGGCAGTTCAATGATACGATGATAATTTTCACAAACGTAGAAGTCACTAAACAGCATGACTTACCATTCAGAATGTTGTTGTCTGTTGCACAGAATGATATAAACGAATTGTGGACACAGACACAATAATACTCCAAGCAAGTATGTGGCACACGACAGTTACAGCCTTTTTACAAACATAACTTCAATTAGAACAAAAATGTACATTTAGGCCCAGTAATATACATTTTATGCACAAAAAAGAAAGAAAGAAAAGCAAAGGTATAGAAACAGATTTGTTTTTCATTATTAATATAATGCTTAGTCACAAGAACTATTAAGACTGCACACTGCCTTCTGCTAAAATATCTTCATGCTGCTGGAGTTCAGCTCAGTGAAATAAGTGAGTTCAGAAGAAATGGATAGTGGTCATACACGCCACTGAAAAAAAAAATCAGTAAATACGATTATTTCAACTTCTTGTGTGTGTGTGTGTGTGTGTGTGTGTGTGTGTGTGTGTGTGTGTGAGTGTGTGTGTGTGTGTGTTGGTGTGTGGGGGTTATGTGTGTGTGTGCGTGTGCGTGCGTGAGTGCGTGAGTGCGTGCGTGCATGCGTGCGTGCATGCGAGTGTGTGTGTGTGTGTGTGTGTGTGTGGTGTGTGTGTGTGTGTGTGTGTGTGTGTGTGTGTGTGTGTGTGTGTGTGTGTGTGTGTGGCCACCAGAACAAATCTGTCGTGCAAACTGCCAATCAGTATGAATGATTAACTATTTCATTCTGCATCAGGGCCACAAGTCTTGGCAAAAACGTGATGAACATTTCGCATCAGGTTTCCAACACAGATAACGACACAGCCATGCAACAAACTCACATGTCTCACAACTATTCGCCAACTGCCACTTTAAACACTTCACGTCATGAGGACTGTATCACGGTCACATTCACTGAGATGGAGTATTTGCCTTGGGACAATCCAGATAACATCGTCAGTTGAGCACGTGGAGCAGGTTGTACTGAGAATCAGGATTTACGTATTGGCGTTCTGTGCATTGATCGGCATACCTGCCAACGTCATCAACATGGCCGTGTTCTTCAAACAGAGTCAGAAGGACCGTGTCAACTTGTGTCTGTTTTCACTGTCTCTGGCGGACGAATGTTTTTGGTGATATCACTGAATAATAGTGAAATTATTTTTGCATCTGAGAATTATGGTCCCATACGCACCTTTCTCGCAACACCAACCTTATTGCTATCAATGGTTGTCTCTAGTTTCTCTTGTGATCTCAACCATAATCGCATGTGAAAGATGTTTTTGTGTGCTCAATCCCTAAAGTATCAGACTTTGCTGCGCACTAAACTATGGCTT
>CM031618.1:3122300-3144800 GCA_018398815.1 Conus ventricosus | reverse complement strand
AAGGGGGACAGGCGCCCCAAAAGGAAATCCCAAAAAAACAACCAAACCTCCCCTAGGGGGACAGGGGAAAAACAGGGGGGGGGGGGAAACCAAAAAAAAGGGGGGGGGCCCCAACAGGGCAGGTGGACCAACGAGGACCGGTCGCCCACAGGGAAGGTCGACCAAAAAAAACAGGGGGACAACAACATAACGTCACTGTATAAGACAGTAGACAGGGTATATTATAAAATACCCTTTTAAAACCCACCCCTTTCCCCCCTTTTATGGTTGAACCCCCCAAAAACAAACACACAAAAAATCGTGCCCAAAACAAAAGGCTTTTTTTGCTTTCCACACACCCCTTCCCTCAGATGGGGAGATGAAAAAACCCAAGACTCTTTTTTCCCAACACAAAAAGTTTACCCCCACCAAAAAAAACAAAAAAAACAAAAAAAAAAAACCCCCCAAAAAAATCCAAATACTGACACTACCACCTCACGCAGGCCCCCTTATGCATACTGTGCACCATGTGCTGCACATTTACATATAACACCCTTCCCCTCAGAAGGGCACAGACACACCCCCCTACCCCACTGAGGCCCAAATCCCCAAAAAGGGACAAGGGTGAAATCAATCACCTGGAAATCCCGGAAATATCAAAAAGGTTTGATCCCTTAAAAAACCCCCGAGTTCCAAGCGATGTTTTTTTTTTTCCAAAATGTACTCTTTTACAAATTTTTTGTCCGGTGTCAATTTCCGGCACCAAAGCTTAAACCCCCAAAATTTAAACAAATTGTTCAAGAAACCCAAACCCCCAATTTTACACTTTCAATCTTTCATTCGAAGCCCTGGGGGGTCTTGACCCCCGCAAGAAAAAAAAAAAACCAACTCCTTCCCCCAAAAAAAAAACAAAACCCCCAACCAAAAAAACAACGGAAACAGTTTTTCCCCAATTGAATGAAAGGGTGGTCTGCTTTGAGCTCCACCAAAAGCCCGCCCAAACCCAAAACCTTCCTGAAGCGTTGAAAAAGTAGGAGAAAAAGGGCGGACGCGTCGAATCGCGCGGCCCCCCCCCCAGGCCCCAAACCACACCGCGAGTCGCACGTAGATGTATACCGGCGGCCCTCAAGTCTTGCCCACCTGAAGAAACGGAGTTGAAGTCGGAACTCCACACCCTCGGACTGGGGGACGAAGGGAGACGGGTTCCGCCGGAACGCCCCCTCCGGGCCCCAGTGGTCCCCACTCCGGCAGAGAATTGGGCAAAAAGAAGGGAAGTGGCGGTCCCAACTGCCAAACCCCGAGGGGCCCGACCCTCACAGTTTGCTGGTTGGGGGGTACAGAAAACTCCCCGGGAAACCCTGTGAAAAAGGAAAATGTTTAAAACCCACAGAGGAAACAGTTTAAAACTTATTTGTTGCCCACAAAGTAAGCGGTTCTGATTTACATGCCCCAAAACCCAAAAGTGCGACAGCGTTTGGGAATTTTAATCAGACATAAAACCCACCACTTGCATAAAAATTTCTCTCCACCAGAAATTTTTCCTTTACCCTTTAAACCTTTCATTAACTTTCCCTACGTCAACAGCCCAAACATAAAACTGTTCCTTTAAAAAAGTGATTTATGTCGATTTTACTCCCCACGACTTTTTTTCCCACGGGTTCCAAACAATGATCAATAGGATTAAAAATTATTCCCCCTCCCCGACCACTCCACCGTTAGTGCCCCCCATCCGGTCACAATTAGGATGGGTTCTTGAAAACATGTTAATAAATAAACCCCTTTCAAGCAAAACCAAAAAATAGAATTAAACCCCGGGGGTACCCCAATTTTCCCTTTCGGCCAACAAAACCTAAAAAATTTCATGGGAAATTATCGCGCTAGGACAATCACCAATTACTAACTGACAAGGTTTCCGAGCGTGCTATAATTTTTCTCGCACCAAAATGCGGGGAAAACTCTTTGAAAGCGCCCCACCGTCGGCTAAAAAAACCATATACAAAAATTTTTAATACATCAAATGTAGGTTTCGGGGGCAAAATTTCCAAATTACTTAGAATTTTTTTATTACATTTGCTATTTTTTTTCTCTTTTTTTCCCAACGTAAAAACCAACCCAAAAACACAATCTAAATTTCCTGCACCTTTAACATAATTGAAAAAAGAAAAAACCTCTTTTATTAATTAAGATCCCAAAATTTCCTTTCCGCCATCCACCCGGTTTTTTATTCCCAAGCGCAAACACAAACATGAACCCTACAAGCCCCAGTCACCCGGTACCCCCCCCGTCCCATGAAAAACCCCTCACACACGCCCAGCCCCATCACATGCGTTCCCCTCCGTCCGGCACGCCCGGTGACAGTTCTCTAAAATTTTAAAAGCCCGCCTCCGATACCAACGTACACTCCAGAAAAAAATCTTTACAAACATAAAAATTTCTGCCCCCCGGCCCCCCGGGAAACATTTTCTCTTACACTCAATCCCCGCTGCCATCCCCTTCGTACATTAAAACCGAAACGCCATTTTCTTCCCAAAATTAAAAGGTTTCCTCAAAAGTTAAGTTTTTCTCTTTTTTTCTTTTCAAACTCCGCGCTTTTAAAATTTCCTTTTAGTCTTCAATAGAAAAAATCTTTGGAATAAAAATAAAATTTAAAAGGGAAAATCCCATTCCGGGGAACTGAATACAAAAGTTGATGAAAACCAGATTCTGCAAAAAACCCAACTAACAGCCCTCCGAATTTTCCCCGTACTTTCCCGCCCCCCTTGGAAAAACAACGCCACAATGGCGACACCCTCAGTCGCCGGGACACTGCCGACAACCAACGCCCTGGAACGTGCAGAACCCCCGCTGAACACCGAAACATCGACCGTCTTCACTCGGTAGCCAAACCTTCAAAAGTCGGTCGGGGCATACCGCAACCCCTGCCCCCCAAAGGCGAAAAAAAATGGCACAGGGGCCCCAAACCCCCCTTTGCGGATAAAGCCTCAATTTGTACTGACTTGCAGCCCCACGAAATCCGAGTTTTCCCCCGGGAAACTCACAAACAGCACTCACATTCACGGGAAATTCCCCGCGTCACGAACTGCAAAAATTTTGGGCGTTGCGCCTAGCTCGGGTTTTAAAAGTTTTGTTGTGTGGTGTGGTGTGGTTTCGCCGCGCGGTACCTTGCGGCAAAGCTTAAAACCCCTTTTCTCTGCGCTGGAGTGGCTTTAGTGTAAGGTCCCGGCACCCATGTTTACACTGGTCACCTTGGGAGAGGAAAAAAAAGTTGGTTCCGTTGCTTGACTAGGGAAAATTCGTTTTTTTTTTTTCAAAGGGGGTTGAGGGGTCTTCGGTTTTGGGCCCCGCCGGTAGGTTTTGGGTCCCCCGAGCCACGAAGTGCGCGTCTTGGTCCTCGGGAGGTGTCGGTTTTTTTGGCCCTTTTTGTCCTAAGCTCCTCACGGGTTTTGGTGAGTTACCTATCTGTTTTGGGGGATCATTTCATTGTTTTTCATTGTTTATAGAATATGTTTATTTTGCTTTCCAATTTCAAAAAAAACATTCACTTTCAGTTTTCAATTGGATTCAAAGAGGGGAAGAAAAAGGGAAAAAGAGTCAGTCTCACCTCTTATTCTTTTGATTGTTGGGGTGTGCCTTTGGTTTTTGAATAAAGGGGAAAATTTATGGTAAAAAAAAAAAAAAAAACTTATCCAGAAAGGTAATTTCGTTTTAAAAACCTCCGACTCGGGAATTTCTGAGTTTTCTCTTTCGGTAAAACATTTTTTGGTTGTTAAAGTACCATGATCTATTGTGGAGAAAAGCATTATTTGGCTTACATTTTATTTTTTGGGGGGGCCGTGTTTATAAAAGGAAATCTTTTTAAACCCCTCTGGATTTAAAAAAGAAGTAGAAGAAAAAATGAGAACCTTAATTTTTAAAAAGGGGGCATTATGATCTTTATTATGTAGAACATAAATTTTCCCCACACTTTGGAATTTTTCCCTTTAAAGTTTAACTTCATAGGGGAAAAGATGTAACCAAAGTCAAATTTTTCGGAAAAACAGACCTGGGGAAGACTTTTTATTTTTTGCATAAAAATATTCCCCTTTTCCCTCCCCTTTGGGTAATTTCCTTTTTTCCAGGCCCTTTCCCCTTTTTCTTTGCGTGGAACTGCCACCCCCCCCTCCACTTTCCCCTTCATATCACCAGCCATTTTTTCAAGCAAGTTTTCCCCCCCGGGAATTTCGCCGGGACCTTTGTCTTCATGCCCCCTTCGAGCCCAAGTTCAAGAATTTTGTGCGCTCGCAGGGAAACCTTTCCTGCGTGCGCCATTCCCCCCCCCCCCCCCCCCCCCCCCCCCCCCCCGTGCCGCAGTTAAAACCCCCCCCCCGGGCGCGGGTGCCCGGCCCCGGTTATCTTTTTGTTTTTTTTGTCTGCTCAAACCTGCCATAACTAGAATTTTCTTTTTTGGCCTACTAAACATCCTACCCAAACCCCCTCCCCTATGCTTTTGGGTGTAGTTTTTTTTTGGGGTTTTTATGTGGTTTGTGTTAGAAATGTCATTAAAGTTTAAATGAAATGTGTTTTTGGGGTTGTGTTTATAAAAGGGGAAAAGGGGGGGGTCTTGGTTTTTGTGGGGCCCAGGCCGCTTTTCAATGGTGGTCGGGGTACTGCTAGGGATTAGGGTTACAAGTATTTTTTTGGGTAGAATGGGTGTCTTGTTGTGTCCCCGTGTCTGGCCGGGGATGGGAGTGTTGTTGGAATGTGGACAAGGGGTGTCTTTGGTAGATCAAAAAGTGAATGAAGAGGTTCACTTAAAGGGGGGGAGGGTGGACATCTCGCCAGCCATTTCACTTTTGTCCATTGATTTTTCCCCTTTTCCCGCCATGCCCCTGCTTTTTTTTTTCCATTTTCAAAAAAGTTTCGCGTGCCAATTATAGAAGGATACGTTTTTAGGGCCGTTTTTCCGGTTAAAAATTTCCCTCTCGCCCAAAATTTGACAGGTTATTAAAGTAAACCACATTTTTTTCTGTAATATTTTACCATTTGTTTTCACAAAATTGGGAAATGCGCCCCACTGCTGAACTTTGCTTAGGGAGGCCAACAAGTCACGCCCAAAATTCCCAAAAATGTCTACTTGCTCCTGGGGTTTCCCCGGGTTACTTGGGGGCAACCCCCCCGGGGTGTCTACCAAAAGGTCGTCCCTTCAAAGAACTGGTCCTGTACGCTGCCCAAAATTTTCACCCCCTACTCCGGGGGGCCAAAAGAGTTAGCGCCTTTAGCACGACCTGTGACCCACCCCGGCAGGTTGTATTTTTCAGTTCCGGGCCGGGGTCAAAATCTTGGTCTTTAAGGGATGCCTGCGCGTTTTTACGGTTTGGGGAAAAGGCGTGGCCCAGAAGGCCCGGGGAGGGGGGGGGAGAAGGGTTTTGGGAGGAAAACAGCAGAGGGAGGACCTGTTTTGGGGGGAAAGGGCGCGAGGAGGAAAGACAGGATTTAAAAAGGACCTGGGGGAAGCAGCACCATCGTTCAAATCGTACCGTGGAGTTAGAAAAAATTCGGTCACTAGCTTTCTTTGCACAGGCCTTTTAAGGGAACCCCGTTCAAAAGGACCCACTTGACCGTTTCATGGGCAGTGCTTGTCAATGGGCGAGCCTTACAAGTGACCCGGGTGCACATGCCCCATTTCCCCGGAACAGCCAGTGTGGGGGGAGTGACACCCTTCATTCTTGTCAGGGAATCAATTTTTGAAGAAATTTTGTGTGTGAATTGTTGCGTCAGTGCCTGTTTTCACAGTCCTAATTTGGTTAAAGTAGCCTGAAAATTTAGCTAGTCTAAGCAGCATTCGCCTATCATAACTTTTGGGGCATTTTTTTAAAAGGCTTGTGAATTTTTTTTTTTCAAGGGATGGTTTTTGCTACAAAAATACCTTTGAGTGTTTTGTTTTTTAAAAAGAACATGGGGTGAATTTGATGGCAAAGTCTCTGGTTTTGCACTGGGAACTTTCTGGAAGGGGAAAATTTAACAGAAATTTTTTTTTTAACAGTGAGTAGAACTGTGGAAAATGCGGCTGTTTGATTCATCACCTTCCAAATGTGGGGGAACGCATTTTGGGTTCCCTAAAAAATTGTGTTCTTTTTTAATTAGTCATATGAGCTTAAAAGGGGATGGTTCCAAACTTTCACAAAAACTTCAGTTTTTTGTGCAGTAGCAGGTGCAATGGTTGGAGATGTATTAAACTTTGTCGCAATCCCGGTTTCGGCTCCTTTAGAGGGTAGGCTATTTGGCTTTAAAGAAAGCGGAACCACCAATGATTTAAGTTTTTTTTTTTTTTTACAAAAATTTCAAATTTACTGGTTAATTTAGGTGTCGCTCTCTTGGGCCCAATTGTCACCAAGAGGCACTTTATAAAAAGCATGTCTTCTTGTCTTGGGGCCAAAAAGGAAACCCCGAATCATTATTATCGGCCCCTTTTACCCCCTCTTGCAGTTCTATTTCCTCTTGTCCCCATCTGTTCCTGAGGGAACTTGTGTAACATTGTGTGGCAGCAAGTTCATAGAAATTTCCCGGGTTTTAAATAGTATCTTGGATTTTTGGTTGGAAAAGAAAACGAAAGGGGCTGATTTTTTTTGCAATGCCCCGGGTGAGTGGGTTCGTTTTAGGCTGATTGGTTTTTTAAACAAGTTTTAAAACTTGTTCGGGGGTTTCTCACGAACTGTCAAATATTTTTTGGGGTTGGGCCTTCCTGCTAAAATTTTAACTGTTTGTGTGTGTGTTTGGGTGTGTGTGTGCCGCGCGGCGCGTTTCCCCGCGCGCCGCTTTACGCGCGTTATTCTCTGTCAACGGAGGCATCAGTGTCAGGGATCCCGTGCAGCCCCCTTTTATCATGGCTCCCCGGGAGGAAAAAAAAAAATTAGGTTCCCTTAGCCTTGTAGGAACATTGTTTTTTTTTTTTTCAAGAGCGTAGAGGAGACTTCGGTTGTGACCGGCGGTGAGGTTTTGGGTCCTCCGAGCCATCGAAAATGACGCGTTGTGTCTCGGTGGGTGTTGGGTTTTCCGAGCCTGTATGTCTCTAAGTCACTCACGGGTTTTGGTGAGTTTCCCATCTGTGTTGAGGGTTCATTTATTTGTTTGCATTTTTTTTATGATTATATTATATTTTTGCTTTCCCCAATTTCTAAAAAAAAACATTCACTTCAGTTACAATTGGATTCATACAGAGGGGGAGAAAAGGGAAACCCCAGTCAGTTCGCCTCTTATTCTTTTGATTGTTGGGGGTGACCTTCGGTATTGAATAACTGGGGTTTATTTCTGTGTAAAAAAAAACAAAAAAAAAATTATCCCAAAAAAGGTGAAGTTTCGTTTTTTACCCCCCCCGACCGAAAATTCGTATTGTTATACTCTTTGCGGTAAACCATTGTTTGAGTTGTGAAGTCCTGAAAAAATTGTTTGGGATAAAAAAGCATTTATTTTGGGGCCTACATTTTTCATTTTTTGGGGGGCTGTGTAATTTAAAAGGAAATCTTTTGAAACACTCTGGATTTAATACGAAGAAAGAAAACATTATAGAAGCCTTTAAAGAAGAAGGGGAATTTTTAGTCATTTTATTATAGTCAAGTAAGTTTAAAATTTCCCCCACACTTTTTGGTTTTCCTTAACTTTTTAAATTCATAAAGGGAAGGAAGTGCTAACCCCCGTTAATTTTTTTCTGGGAAAAAAAAGCCTGGGGAAAGAAATTTTTTATTTTTAGTCATCTAAAATTTCCCTTTCCCCTCCCTTAGGGTAATTTCGCTTTTCTCCCGGGGCCCTTTCCCCCTTTTTCTTTTGGGGTGAAAAGTCCCCCCGTCCTCACTCCCCTTTTATCCCCCAGCCTTTTGTCAAGCAAGTTTCCCCCCCGGAGATTGCGCCTGGGGCCCTTGTCTTCTGCCCAATTGACGCCCCAAGTTCAAGAAATTTGTGGGGCTCGCAGGGCACCCTTTCCGCGTGTTCCATCCCCCCCCCCCCCCCCCCCCCCTAGTGCCCGCAGTTAACCTCTCCCCCGGGCGGGGGGTCCCGGGGGCTTGGTTTCTTTTCGTTTGTTTTGCTGCTCACAACCGTCTATAACTGAATTTTTTTCTGGCCTCATCAAAATCCCTCCCCATCCCCCCTCATAAAGCGTTTGATTAGTTTTTTGTGTGATTTTTTGTGGATTTTTGTACTATGAATGTCTTAAATGTTGAAATTGAACTGTGTTTGTGGGTTTGTTTAGAGTAAGGGGGAAAAAAAGGTGTGGGTCTTGGTTTCGTGGGCACTAGGGCCGCGTACCCCGCTTTAATCGAAGAAACTCCAGTTTCACAGCGTTTGTTTTAACCCCGTAAAACCCCCATTTCCGGCGAGTTGTATTTACCCTCCCCCCTCAAGAGTTAACGGGAAAAACAAAATTCCCGGGAGGAATCACCATTTCCGGCCCGCCCCCTTGCCCTGGACGGGGGCCCCCCCCAATTGTCCTAGGCACCCCTGTTTGTTGTGGGACAATACCCTTCCCCAAGATTTAAAGTATACCTTTAAATAAAAACGACGGAACGCACGAACAAGTCCTTAGTGTTACAGCATTTGGAAAATAATAAACTCTCTTCCTCTACTGTTTTAAGCTCTCGGCACAGAACCCTTACTCCATACGACTCAAGAAATCTGCAACAACATTTCACGTCCCGGAATTGCCTCCACTACAAACTGGAAAGGTTGTAGTAACAATGCCCATCTGGTGATCCGACCACTGGGCGACTTGACCCTCTCCAAATACTGAAGTGGCGAATGGTCCGTCTGTAGGGTGAATTCTACCCCATAAAGGAAGGGTTCGAACTTCTGAACTGCCCATACCAGAGCCAAACATTCTTTTTCCACGATGGAATAGTTGCGTTCAGCTGGATTGAGCTTCTTGCTGGCGCACACTACAGGATGGACTCCGTCGTCGTGTTCCTGACACAGCACAGCTCCTACGCCCACTTCAGAGGCATCTGTCTTCAGAATGAAGCGACGTTCCGGAACTGGTAAATGTCATACAGACGGCGTACAGAAACAATCTTTCAGCTTCTGGAACGCCTCCTCACACTCCGGATTCCACACCACGATGCGAGGCTGATTTCCCTTAGTCAGGTCAGTGAGTGGCAACGCTATTTCAGAAAACCCTGGGATGAATCGTCGGCAGAACCCTACCAAACCCAGGAAACTGCGTACCTGCTTCTTCGTAGCTGGGCGCGTAGCTGACTGAATGCGCTCCATTTTGTCTTCCTCAGGCCGGATAACTTCTCTTCCATCCTGTACCCCAGGTAGGACACCTCAGCTTTTCCTAGCTCACACTTGGAAGGCCTGGTAGTAAGACCACACTCTCGAATGCGATCCAGAACTGCTCCGCAACACAGAAAATGTTCTTCAGTGTCGACGGTTGACAACCAACACATCGTCGATGAAGTTATCAACATCGTCTGTCTCCAGTGGCTGAAGCAACTTCCTCATCATCCTGGTAAACACTGCTCCCGAAGTACACAGACCGAAAGGCATACTTAACCCACTGATAATGACCCTGTGGTGTCGAGAACGCTGTCTTGGGACGGTCGTCTTCGTCAACGGGTATCTGCCAGTATCCTTTTGATAGGTCAAGCTTACTGAAAACCCGTCGCTCTCCCAGCTTTGCGAATAAATACTCTATTCTGGCATCGGCTCTGCGTCAAACTCAACTATTTTGTTCAATCGACGGAAGTCAACACAGAACCGAATCTTTCCATCTTTCTTTTCACCAGCACTATTGGTGAGCAGTATGGAGATACCGACTTCTCAATGACTCCCATTCTCAGCATCATCTCCACTTCATCACGAACACAGTCGCGTTGGGAATATGGGACTGGATACGGTCTCGATCGTACTGGAACACTCGAAGTCAGCTTGATTTTGCATGCCTCCAACGTGGTAGACCCTGGCAAGTCTGTGAAGACATCCTGGAACTCGCCGACCAACTGCTGCAGCGTTCCATGAAATGACCGTCTTCAGCACCAATCACTACATCCTCTGCGGATTCTGACGCAGCCAGTGGTACTACTGGACTTCTTTCCCATGGTGGGCACCGCCTCACAGAGCTCTTCATCCTGAATCACTACTGTCGCCACTGCTGTTGGCTTCGATTCGTCCTCCCTCTCCACAAACGATCTCAACAGGTTGGCGTGGTAGAGTTTCTCCCGACCTCGAACTCGTATCTTGTAGTTGGCCTCCCCCACCTTGGCAATTACTGGAAACGGTCCTTGCCAAGCCAGTTCCAACTTGTTGTGCTTGACTGGTCGTAACACCAGCACCCTCGTCCCTGGTTGGAATGTGCGAGGACGGGACCCTGACATCAAAATGGCGCTTATATGTTCTTGCTGCTTTCCCTAGATTTTCCTGGCTATGCTGCAAGTCTCGGCGATTCTGTTCCTCAAGTCGAACACATATTCACCAGCCGTCTGGACATCCATGGTCTCTGGCTTGGTCCAAAGATCACGCAGCACCTTCATTGGTCCTCTTACCCTGCGTCCGTACAACAACTCGAATGGAGAAAAGCCGGTGCTTTGTTGGGGAACCTCCTGTACGCGAATAACAGTGCAGGCACCCACGATCCCATTCTTCCTGCTTTTCTTGAGTCAATCTGCGGAGCATCTTCTTCAAGGTACCATTGAAGCGCTCGACTAATCCATTGCATTGCGCATGGTATGGAATAGTGCGCAGACCCTTGATGGACAATAACCCGAACACCTGGCTCATCATGTTACTCGTAAACTGAGTACCTCGGTCTGTAAGAACCGATGCGGGAATTCCTGTCCGAGACCACATGGCAAACAGTGCCTCAGCAACTGACTCAGTGGTTACCGTGCGAAGTGGGGTAGCCTCTGGATACCTCGTGGCGAAGTCCACCTGTACCAGTATATACCTGCACCCTGTTGCAGACACGGGTGCAATCGGTCCCACTATATCCACGCCTACCCTGTCAAATGGTTCTTGCATAAGAGCATCTTTGACAAGCGGCCACCGGTCTGACTCGTCCTTTGTCCAAGTACGCTGGCACTTCAAACATGACTTCACATACCTGCCTATGTCACTGCACATCCCAGGCCAATAGAAGTGTGGGAATATTCTCTCCTTTGTCTTGTTCCCCCCCAAGTGTCCCGCCATAGGAATATCGTGTCCGAGAGTTAGTACGGTCTTCCTTAGGGACTTCGGCACATAAACCTGGTTGTTGTTCCGCTCTCACTCTCGTACTTACGTACAAGAACTCGGTCTTTCCACATAAAGGAGACCCTATTTCCATGGGGATGGAACACTAACTTTTCCTCTGCAGCTCTTCTAGCCCGTGCAAGGCTATCATCCTGTTCCTGCCCACAATCAGCTCGTCTTTCGAGACGGCCATCACTTGCTCCTTTAAAAATAAAGGTTGAGCAGGCCTGTCCTGGGCTCTGACCTGAGCACGAGTCACACAGCGACTGAGCTGTATCTGATCGCTGTCATTATCCAAAGAGTTTGTCTCCCTGATGGGTATACTGGGACTCTCTCAGGATGGTGCTCTCCCTCACGGCATATGTAATTCCCCACCAGCACTTCCACAACTGGATCCTCCATCACGAGAGCCTCAACCTTCCCCTCAAAGTACGCGTGTCCATGTAACACACAGACCACGGGTAGTGTGCTACGACACCTGGATTCAGCCAATGCAACTGTCCGAGTCCTCCCTGTATAGGCATCACTTGGTACCTAGCCTCGCCGCGACCACGGTCTGCGAAGCTCCTGTATCTCTGATACCACTTGCCCATGACTCCGACCCTCACCCTACAAACCTCGGATTGAAATGTTTCCTGGAGCACGGTACACACAGCGTAGGGGTAGCCTCCGAGTATACTGGCTCTCCAAGACAGGACACATATTGGATAGCTACACTCTCAAGATTCGGACAATTACGCTGGATGTGGCCTGGTCGCTTGCAGGCATAGCAAATCACCCCCTGCCTAGGTGCCCTTCTGGGTGCTGCACTGATCGCTGGCTGAGCCTCTCTAAATTTACTCTCTCCACTGTCCCTGGTCCCTTTCGCTGGAATTCCTTGGTTTTTACCCCCTAGGTGCTTCGGTTTGACCTCATGAGTGTCACTTACTACAGAGGGGCCTCTTCTGCTCTCTCGCCCTATCCGTCGTGCTTCTGCTATCCGAGTTGCTTCCAAGGCCACTGCTTCAGCATTCTTCGGACAAGCTCGATGCACCTCCGTGACAAAGTCAGGAGTAAAAGTTCCGTACATCTGCCCTCGAAAATGATATCTTTCAAGTCCTCAGCTTTGTTTTCGTCTTTCCCGGCTGCAGCACACCACAGACTGAAACAAGACTTTAACCGGTCTAAAAACTGCTGAAACGTTTTCTCCTACTTCCTTCTTCATTCCCCTGAACTTCTTCCGGTATGCCTCAGCGTCTAAACGGAAATACTCTGGAAGTGCTTTCTTCACTTGGTCGAAACTTGCGAGATCAACGGCATTCAGTCGCAGAATAGCATCTCTCGTCTTCCTCTCAAAAGAGCTATTAGCCTAGAGGACCATGAAGTTCTTTTCCAGCGGCACAACGTGGCAACCTGCTCGAAATGAGCTAAATACATGTCCACGTCATCAGTATCCGTTAAAGGATCAATTGCTACATGGCTTGTCGCTTCCTCTTCAGCCCTTTTCTCTCGCCTCCTTCAACTTCTTTGCTCTTTCAGTCTCAACTTTTCCTGTTTCAAGGACACGATCTCACTCACCCGACGTTGCTTAGGATCCAGCTCTAATTTCCTTAATGCTACGTCATCCTGGTCGACTTTCCTCCTAGCATCCGCGTCCTCTTGTCTGGTAGCCATCTCTTGGACCTCTCTCGTCTTCTGGAAGGCAATCTCATCCTCTTTCTTTCTCTTCTCTGCCAAAAGGATAGGCAACCTGGCAGCAGCCTCCTCTTCCTCTCTCCTAAGCCTGGCAGCAGCTTCCTCTCCCTGGCAGCGGCTTCCTCTTCCTCTCTCCTAAGCTTGGCAGCAGCTTCCTCTTCCTCTCTCCTAAGCTTGGCAGCAGCTTCCTCTTCCTCTCTCCTAAGCTTGGCAGCAGCTTCCTCTTCCTCTCTCCTAAGCTTGGCAGCAGCTTCCTCTCTTCTGGCAGCGGCTTTCTCTTCCTCTCTCCTAAGCTTGGCTGCTAACACGGCTAACTACTCCTGCTCCTTCCTCTCCTTCCATGACATTTCCCGAGCCACCTTGCCTTCTAACGATAGCTTCCTCACTTCTTTCTGCATCCTTTGCTACATTGTCAGCAATGAACTGGGCCAATTCCACCTTACTCAACCCTAACTCTATCCCCAGGCGTGAGTAGTACTGAACAGCAGGACTGCTAGGCGACACAAACTTAGCAGTCACCCCCGGAGACTCTCCTAACCCAGGCTTACCAGCCGCAAAGGTACGGGACATGGAGTATCCCCTTGCTGCTTCACAGGAGTTGAAACATCCCCTTTCTCCTTGACAGACTCAACCGGACTTACGGTACCTCGAGACCTTAGCTTGCGATTGGTTCCAGACGCCATTACCACAGACTATTAAGTCTCTACCCAAGGAAACCAGACTTTTTTTTTTTTCTTAACCTCAGAACCTCCCACAGGAGAACATTCACTCTCTCCCAACCATAAAGCGAATATCTTGATCGTCCACAGGCTGAATAAATACAATTAGTACTTGGCAACCACCAGTCTTTTTCAAAACCCCTGTCTTCCAACACCCTAAGCACGGTAACTACTGAGCACATTGATGACCAACATTTGAAAACATTTCATTTCAACATTTCACGTCAAATATTATTGTGACCATCAATACATTCCAACACTCATAAACACATGTAATTGAAAGAGAAAGAGGAACACAAACACACCATTCATACCTCGGTTGCACCAACCCGAGACACAAGACAACGTTACCTGACAACTATGTTACTAGGATTGCCAAGCAACCGCGCTTCCTCCCCTACTGACGGCACGCTCCCTCCAACCACCCACGCGCTACAATTATTATTCCTATATCAAGTTCCTATCCCCAACTAAACACAACAGATCCCTATTTTTTTTTTTTGATACCCCAAAAAGTTATGTCCTAAATAATCCTAATGTGTACCCCACATCTCCACCATATTGTCACTGCATAAGACAGTAGACAGGGATATATGTAGTAATAATCCCGTTTAACCACCCCTTTCCCCCTTTTACTGAGTATGAACGCCACACAACAAACACACAAAGAAAATACGGTGCACAAACAGAAGCTTTATTTGCATTCACACACGCACTCTCACCCACAGAATGGCAGATGAAACACCAAGACCTCTATATACCAACACAAGAAGTTTACCCCACACCAAAAAAAAAAAAACAAACAAAAAAAAACAAACCCCAAAAGAATCCAGCTATACTGACATCAATAGCCGACCATCAGCGCATGGCCCCTTATGCATACCTGTGCACGCATGTGCTGCACATTTACATATAACGACCCTTCCCTCAGGAGGCACAGACACACACCTCAGCCCACTGAAGGCCAATACCAGAAGGGACAAGGGTGAAATCACATCACCTGGTAATCCCGGGCTGAAATATCAAGCAAGGTTGATACCTCATAAAACCCGAGATGCCCACGCGATGTTTTTCTTTTTCCAAAATGTACTCTTTATACTAATTTTTATGTGCGGTGTCAACTATCCGGACACCAAAGCTTAAACCCCCAAAATGTTCAACACAAATTGTTCAAGTAACCCGAACCCAATGTTACACTTTCAATACTTCATTCGAAGTCCCTGGCGGGTACTGACACACGCAAGAAAAAAAAAACAAACTCCTTCCAAAAAACAAACAAACACCAACACAAAAAAAAAACAACGCAACACAGCGTTCCCAATATGATCATGTAAACGTCGGTCTGCTTTACGATGCTCTCACACTAATGCACCGCCCGAAACACAAAACCTTCACTGAAGCGCTTGATATGAAGTAGGAGTAAAGTCGTGACGCGTCGAATCGCGCGGACCCCTCCCTACCGGGCACCAACCACACTCGCGAGTCGCACGTAGATGGTATACTACGGCGAGCCCTCAAGATGCTTGCCCATCCTGAAGAAACGGAGTTGAAGTCGGAACTGCCACACCCTCAGACTGTGGATGAAGGGAGACGGCGTCCCGATCGGAAACGCACCCTGCCGGCTCCACGTGCGTCCCACTCCGGCAGAGAAGTGGGCAGGAATGACAGTGGAAGTGGCGGTGACAACTGCCACAACCCGAGAGGCCGACCCCACAGATTTGCTGTGTTGGGGAGGTGCCGGAAACCTGTGAAAAAGGAAATGTCTTACTACCCACAAGAAGAATACAGTTATAACTTATTTGTTGCTCCACTAAAGTAAGCGGTTCTGAGTTTACATGTCACAACCCAAAGTGCGACAGCTGATTGGAATTTTAAATCATGACATACAACCAGCCACCTTGACATCAAAATTCTCTCACACCAGAAATGTTCCATTACACCTTTAAACCAATTTCATTAACTTTCCACTTACGTCAACAGCCACGAACATAATAACTGTTCCTTCATAAAAGTGATTATACTGTCTGAGTTACATACCCACGACTTCATTTCCCATGTGGGTCTTCAAGACAATGATTCAAATAGGATTATAAATCATATTCACTCCAACGAACACTCCGACCGTTAGTGACCCCCAGTACCGTCACAATTCAGGATCGGTTACTTAGTAACATGCTTAATAGAATCAAACACATTTCAAGCAAAACCAAAATAATAGAATTGAACCCGGGTACCCCAATTTCCTAGCAGGCACAATCATAATCCTACAAATGTCATCGGAAATATCAAGCGCTAGGACAAATCACCAATTACATAAGCTCGACAAGGATTTCCGAGCGCTGCTATACATTGTCTACTGACACCACAATGCTGCGGAAAACATCTTTGAATACTGGCGCGCCACCGTCAGCTAAAACAACCATATACATATATATATACATCAAATGTAGCTTCTGAGGCACAATTCCTAATTATCTTAGACACCTTTTATTATTATCATCTGCTATTTTTTTTCTCTTATTTTCCAATCGTAATAACCTATACCAAGTAACACAATCATGAATTTACCTGCACATCTTTAACAATAATTGAAAAAGAACAACTCTTTTATTAATATAATGATCCCTAATTTTTCCTTTCCGCCCATCCACCCCGGTTTAGTTCCAAGCGCAAACACTAACAGTGAACCTCTACAAGACATGTCTATCCGAGGTACCACCACCCGTCACTATCGATAAACCTCACACACGCCCAGACACATCACATGCAGTCTGCCCTCCGTACCTGGCATGCACCGCGTGACAGTCTCCTCTTTTAATATTAAAGTTCCCGTCCTCCGATACCAACGTACACTCTCAGAAAATAAATCTTTATCAAACTTGAAAACAATATTTCTGTACACCAGCGACCACTACCAAGGACAACATATTATCTCTTAGCACATCAATACCGCTGTAACACATCCACCTATCTGTATCAGTGTAGAACCGAAACGCACATTATTTTCATTCCCATATGTACAGGTTTTCCTCGACTTTAAGTTCAAGTTATATCTCTTTTCTTCTCTTCAAACTTCCGCGCATTTAAATTTCCTCCTCTTAGTCAAATTCACATAGAAAGAATCTTTGCGAATAAAAATCAAATTAAAAGGAAATCTTCCAGTTCCGGGAACTGAAATACAAAAGTTGATGAAACCATGATATCTGCAAACAACCAACTATACAGCCCTCCAGAATTTCCGCTACTTTACACGCTCACCTTGGACAAAGACAGGAACGACACACAATGGACGACACCCTCAGTCGCCGGGACACTGCCAGACAGCCAACGCCCTGGTATGTGCAGAACCCGCCGCTGAACACCGAAAAAATCGACCGTCTTCACTTGGTAGCCAAACCTTCAAAAGCCGGTCGAGGGCATACCGCGAACCCCTGCCCCAACGCAGAAACAAACATGAGCACGAGGCCAATCCAACCTTTGCGGATACGCCTCAATTCGTACTGACTTGCAGACCACACGACGACACTCCGAGTTCACCTCAGGAAACTCACAAGACAGCACTCACATTCACGGAATTCCCCCTCACATCGAAGAACTCCAGTTTCACGAGCGTTTGTTTACACACGTAAACCCCACTAATTCCGGCGAGCTTGATATTCTCCTCCCTCCCCCCTCCAAGAGTTAACAGGTAAGCAAATTCCCGGCAGGAATCACGCACTTCACGGCCACTGCCACCTTGCACTGGACGGGCCACACTCCACAATTGTCACTGAGGCGACCTGTGTTAGTTCGTGCGTGACAATAACCTTACCTAGAGGACAGCAACATGACCTTACCTTACCTTGGAGGACATGTCGACTAACAGAGGACAACAACAATACCTTAAGTTACCTTGAAGGACAGGTGGACCAACAGAGGACAACCAACATACCTTGGAGGACAGGTCGACCAACAGAGGACACCAACATGACCTTACGTTACCTTGCAGGACAGGTCGACCAACAGAGGACAGGTTGACCAAAACAGAGGACAGGTCGACCAACAGAGGACAGGTCGACCAAAAGAGGACAGGTCGACCAACAGAGGACAGCAACATGACCTTACCTTACCTCATAGGACAGGTCGACCAACAGAGGACAGGTTCGACCAACAGAGGACAGCAACATGACCATACCTTACCTCATAGGACAGGTGGACCAACAGAGGACAGGTGGACCAACAGAGGACAGGTCGACCAACAGAGGACAGCAACATGACCTTACCTTACCTCATAGGACAGGTGGACCAACAGAGGACAGGTCGACTAACACAGGACAACAACATGACCTTACCTTACCTCTAGGACAGGTGGACCAACAGAGGACAGGTCGACTAACACAGGATAGCAACATGACCTTACCTTACCTCATAGGACAGGTGGACCAACAAGGACAGGTGGACCAACAGAGGACAGGTCGACAACAGACGACAGCAACATGACCTTACCTGACCTCAGAGGACAGGTCGACCAACAGAGGACAGGTCGACCAACAGACGACAGCAACATGACCTTACCTGACCTCAGAGGACAGGTCGACCAACGAGGACAGGTCGACTAACAGAGGACAGCAACATAACCTTACCTTACCTCATAGGACAGGTCGACCAACAGACGACAGGTCGACCAACAGACGACAGGTCGACCAACAGACGACAGTCGACCAACAGACGACAGGTCGACAAACAGAGGATAACAACATTACCATACATATCTTAGAGGAGAGGTCGACCAACAGAGGACAGCAACATGACCTTACCTTACCTCAGAGGACAGGTCGACCAACAGAGGACAGGTCGACCAACAGAGGACAGGTGGACCAACAGAGGACAGGTCGACCAACAGAGGACATCAACATGACCTTACGTTACCTTGGAGGACAGGTCGACCAACAGAGGACAGCAACATGACCTTACGTTACCTTGGAGGACAGGTCGACCAACAGAGGACAGCAACATGACCTTACGTTACCTCAGAGGACAGGTCGACCAACAGAGGACAGGTCGACCTACAGAAGACAAAACATGACCTTACCTTACCTTAGAGGACAGTCGACCAACAGAGGACAGCAACATGACCTTACGTTACCTCAGAGGACAGGTCGACCAACAGAGGACAGGTCGACCTACAGAAACAACAACATGACCTTACCTTACCTTAGAGGACAGGTCGACCAACAGAGGACAGCAACATGACCTTACGTTACCTTGGAGGACAGGTGGACCAACAGAGGACAGATGGACCAACAGGGGAGAGGTCGACCAACAGAGGACAGGCCGAGCAACAGAGGACAGGTGGACCAACAGAGGACAGGTGGACCAACAGAGGACAGGCCGAGCAACAAGGACAGGTGGACCAACAGAGGACAGCCGAGCAACAGAGGACAGGTGGACCAACAGAGGACAGATGGACCAACAGGGGAGAGGTCGACCAACAGAGGACAGGTGGACCAACAGAGGACAGGCCGAGCAACAGAGGACAGGTGGACCACAGAGGACAGGTGGACCAACAGAGGACAGGCCGAGCAACAGAGGACAGGTGGACCAACAGAGGACAGGTGGACCAACAGAGGACGAGTCGGCCAGCAGAGCAGAGGTCGACTAAGAAGTTGAAAGTGAAAGTCTTTAGTTCAGCAGACGATTGACAAATCATTGTATTCTTATATCACTGTTATAATGTGCAACAAGTTAAAGTTTTTAGTTCCAGCAGAAGATTGACAACTCAGTCTATTTTTACATCACTGTTATAATGTGTTAAAACTGGAGATGTGTTCTTCAACTTGAACAACTTTTACTGATCACACTCGTAGATGACTCACTCTCAAACATCCAAATTCTGATAATTCATATTTTGTTCCAGAAAGATGGTGTAGCACAGCCAATGAACAAATCAGGAATATTCTAGAAAGTTCGAAAATCATGACATAGTATAGCCAATCAAAATGCAACGAACTTTCTAAAATTAAAAATGGGAGTCATATGTAGGCCTAATGTCCAGAAACTGCAAGAAATGTCGAGGATCATGTCGTCGTGAAGCCAGCTGAAATAGTTCCTGGAAACTACAGGGAGCTGCTTGGACTTTTGGCACGATTCTGGAACTCTAAAGACACTTCCAGATTTAGTTAGTCGATTGAAATATCACTTAGTATACGAAAGTGAAGGGGGGGGGGGGGGGGGGGCGATCTTAAGGAAAACATGATTCTAGATGAACAATGATGATAGGAAAAGTCTGATCGTAGCAGTATAAAACACATTCACATCGTTCACCTCTGTAAATACGTCTTCGTTTTTGTTTGTTAGTGCATTGTTATCATAGTTTGGGTGTTTGTTAGTGCATTGTTATCATAGTTTGGGTGTTTGTTAGTGCATTGTTTCATAGTTTCGGTGTTTGTTAGTGCATTGTTATAATAATTTCAGTGTTTGTTAGTGCATTGTTATCATAGTTTCGGTGTTTGTTAGTGCATTGTTATCATAGTTTCGGTGTTTGTTAGTGCATTGTTATCATAGTTTCGGTGTTTGTTCGTGCATTGTTATCATAGTTTCGGTGTTTGTTAGTGCATTGTTATCATAGTTTCGGTGTTTTCAGTGAGTATAGTGTGACACAACTTCATGCTTTTCAGCTGTGTGGCTTCGTGTTTGTTTGTTAGTGCATTGTTATCATAGTTTCGGTATTTGTTAGTGCATTGTTATCATAGTTTCGGTTTTTGTTAGTGCATTGTTATCATAGTTTCGGTGTTTGTTAGTGCATTGTTATCATAGTTTCGGTGTTTTCAGTGAGTATAGTGTGACACAACTTCATGCTTTTCAGCTGTGTGGCTTCGATGCGACAGGAGACAAGTCTTTAAAACGTCGGAAGGTATAGATCGTTTCCTGCTCTCCAGCATGCAAAAATCGCAGGTCCTGCATGGTAGAGTAGTCCCCCTGTCTGCTACGATGACTTTGTCAATTCCCCTATGGTTTCCCTCTCATTTTTACGAGCTCTAATCGTGTGGGTTATTTTGGGCACTCCAGGCATCAAAGGTAATACTGGATCATGGGCTGAGGTATGTGGATCACTGCTATATGAACATTCTACCATGCAGAAGATACTGGTACTGTGGACTATAGATCATGGGCTGAGGTATGTGGATCACTGCTATATGAACTTTCTACCATGCAGAAGATACTGGTACTGTGGACTATAGATCATGGGCTGAGGTATGTGGATCACTGCTATATGAACATTTTGCCAGGCAGAAGATACTGGTACAGTTGAAATAAGAGAAGCTAGGGATGTCCAGTTTTTTGTTGATGTAGGACTTATTATGACCCATCCCGTTGACCAGTGTGGTGGTGACAACATCTACTCCATTCTCTACGTAATGTCATCCCCTCCCTACAGCATAAATTCTGATCACTGACAAACTGCATGAAGTGATTGGAACAACCCCCCTCCCCCAAAGTTCTGTTGTCCACATGGGTTTGCAAAATATTGCAAGGCGTTATATGTGTGCATGTGATATTGTTGTCCTTGGCGCAAGTTCATACTTATTACACCGCTTCTTGTTTCCTTCTTGGTACCTTCCTGCAGAATAATGTCCGGAACGTGTCCCCATACCGTGAGCCCATTTTATAATACACAAAGATGTTGAAGCTGCAATTCATAAAACCTAAACCCTCAGTGAACCACAGACATAAAAAGTAGAAATTCTGATTCCGTCCCCCTGCAGTCATCTGGGGAAAGAAGAGGCAGGCAACACGAAACAGACAGCCAGGAAATGTACAAACGATGAGCAGCACAGAAGCACCAATCAGCATCTTGGTCAGCGCCACTTCCCGGGCAGAAAGGGATGACGATGTTTCTGCACGCCACGTCACCACCTGACGTAGTTTGAATGACGTAATTATCGTTGTTACCACAATGACCGTCATTGTGGTTCCTGTCAGGCCAGCACCAAACACAATGCTATCGAGTGTCTCTGTTGGCAATTAAGGACATGTTGTCTTTCCACCTTCTAAATTTGACGATCATTGGTCTAGTTTGACCTTCACGAGTGTAGCCTGTCCGTGTGCTCGTTCAATGTCATCTACTGTCCAGCGTCTATGATCATCTATATTGTTTAGAACATTGACAACTGCTTTGGAACATGCGTCAAATGTTTCACTGGGCTGTTTTTGGGGAGTCCCGAAAAAGCCCAGATTATCTCGTCGAGAAAAAGACTCTAATCTGTCGGTGTCTGTTTTTAGTTTCTCAACCTCTTCTTTCACCTCCCACGGCAGTTCTTACTGCTGCATTGAGTCGCTTGAGTCAAAGTCTTCCAAAGCGTGAGACAAAAAAGCAGAAGAAACAAATTGTGCGCAGCCAACAAGCCCGGGTCTGTGAGCGGTCTTGTATTTGACACCCTAGAGTGTCAGGAGATAAGGGCCGAAACACTTGCTTGAAGGGGGCTTCTCTTCTGAGGACTCTCTGCTGCCACGTTCTCCACGAGTTTCTTTCTACTGTAAGCGTGGAGAATAGCAAACCACACATTGCTTTGCTGTCTGTATCGCGCCTATAGCTGACCAATGTTTACACAACGACTACACACAGGAGTTTCCTTGACTTGGTTAACCAGAAAAGCGGAAATTGTCTCTGTCCACAACACCCTGTGAGCTATTTTCTGCGAAGGTTATTAGTGTGGGGAATATCGTCAAGTGCCAGACAGATTCACCATCCTTCGCTTGCCGGAACAAGTGTCTGTTCAGAAGCGCTTGAATTCTTACACATACACGAACGCACGCACGTACGCGTGCGTGCGTGCGCGCGCCACACACACACACACACACCACACACACACACACACACACACCACACACACACACAAAACCCCACCACACACAAACACACACACACACCCACACCACACAGGCAAAGCGC
>CM031618.1:3099383-3121300 GCA_018398815.1 Conus ventricosus | reverse complement strand
ATGACATTACGTAGAGAATGGAGTAGATGTTGTCACCACCACACTGGTCAACTGGATGGGTCATAATAAGTCCTACATCAGACAAAAAACTGGACATCCCTAGCTTCTCTTATTTCAACTGTACCAGTATCTTCTGCCTGGCAAAATGTTCATATAGCAGTGATCCACATACCTCAGCCCATGATCTATAGTCCACAGTACCAGTATCTTCTGCATGGTAGAAAGTTCATATAGCAGTGATCCACATACCTCAGCCCATGATCTATAGTCCACAGTACCAGTATCTTCTGCATGGTAGAATGTTCATATAGCAGTGATCCACATACCTCAGCCCATGATCCAGTATTACCTTTGATGCCTGGAGTGCCCAAAATAACCCACACGATTAGAGCTCGTAAAAATGAGAGGGAAACCATACGGGAATTGACAAAGTCATCGTAGCAGACAGGGGGACTACTCTACCATGCAGGACCTGCGATTGTTGCATGCTGGGAGAGCAGGAAACGATCTATACCTTCCGACGTTTTAAAGACTTGTCTCCTGTCGCATCGAAGCCACACAGCTGAAAAGCATGAAGTTGTGTCACACTATACTCACTGAAAACACCGAAACTATGATAACAATGCACTAACAAACACCGAAACTATGATAACAATGCACTAACAAAAACCGAAACTATGATAACAATGCACTAACAAATACCGAAACTATGATAACAATGCACTAACAAACAAACACGAAGCCACACAGCTGAAAAGCATGAAGTTGTGTCACACTATACTCACTGAAAACACCGAAACTATGATAACAATGCACTAACAAACACCGAAACTATGATAACAATGCACGAACAAACACCGAAACTATGATAACAATGCACTAACAAACACCGAAACTATGATAACAATGCACTAACAAACACCGAAACTATGATAACAATGCACTAACAAACACTGAAATTATTATAACAATGCACTAACAAACACCGAAACTATGATAACAATGCACTAACAAACACCCAAACTATGATAACAATGCACTAACAAACACCCAAACTATGATAACAATGCACTAACAAACAAAAACGAAGACGTATTACAGAGGTGAACGATGTGAATGTGTTTTATACTGCTACGATCAGACTTTTCCTATCATCATTGTTCATCTAGAATCATGTTTTCCTTAAGATCGCCCCCCCCCCCCCCCCCCCTTCACTTTCGTATACTAAGTGATATTTCAATCGACTAACTAAATCTGGAAGTGTCTTTAGAGTTCCAGAATCGTGCCAAAAGTCCAAGCAGCTCCCTGTAGTTTCCAGGAACTATTTCAGCTGGCTTCACGACGACATGATCCTCGACATTTCTTGCAGTTTCTGGACATTAGGCCTACATAATGACTCCCATTTTTAATTTTAGAAAGTTCGTTGCATTTTGATTGGCTATACTATGTCATGATTTTCGAACTTTCTAGAATATTCCTGATTTGTTCATTGGCTGTGCTACACCATCTTTCTGGAACAAAATATGAATTATCAGAATTTGGATGTTTGAGAGTGAGTCATCTACGAGTGTGATCAGTAAAAGTTGTTCAAGTTGAAGAACACATCTCCAGTTTTAACACATTATAACAGTGATGTAAAAATAGACTGAGTTGTCAATCTTCTGCTGGAACTAAAAACTTTAACTTGTTGCACATTATAACAGTGATATAAGAATACAATGATTTGTCAATCGTCTGCTGAACTAAAGACTTTCACTTTCAACTTCTTAGTCGACCTCTGCTCTGCTGGCCGACTCGTCCTCTGTTGGTCCACCTGTCCTCTGTTGGTCCACCTGTCCTCTGTTGCTCGGCCTGTCCTCTGTTGGTCCACCTGTCCTCTGTTGGTCCACCTGTCCTCTGTTGCTCGGCCTGTCCTCTGTTGGTCCACTGTCCTTGTTGGTCGACCTCTCCCCTGTTGGTCCATCTGTCCTCTGTTGGTCCACCTGTCCTCTGTTGCTCGGCCTGTCCTCTGTTGGTCCACCTGTCTCTGTTGCTCGGCCTGTCCTCTGTTGGTCCACCTGTCCTCTGTTGGTCCACCTGTCCTCTGTTGCTCGGCCTGTCCTCTGTTGGTCGACCTCTCCCCTGTTGGTCCATCTGTCCTTGTTGGTCCACCTGTCCTCCAAGGTAACGTAAGGTCATGTTGCTGTCCTCTGTTGGTCGACCTGTCCTCTAAGGTAGGTAAGGTCATGTTGTTGTCTTCTGTAGGTCGACCTGTCCTCTGTTGGTCGACCTGTCCTCTGAGGTAACGTAAGGTCATGTTGCTGTCCTCTGTTGGTCGACCTGTCCTCTAAGGTAAGGTAAGGTCATGTTGTTGTCTTCTGTAGGTCGACCTGTCCTCTGTTGGTCGACCTGTCCTCTGAGGTAAACGTAGGTCATGTTGCTGTCCTCTGTTGGTCGACCTGTCCTCCAAGGTAACGTAAGGTCATGTTGCTGTCCTCTGTTGGTCGACTGTCCTCCAAGGTAACGTAAGGTCATGTTGATGTCCTCTGTTGGTCGACCTGTCCTCTGTTGGTCCACCTGTCCTCTGTTGGTCGACCTGTCCTCTGTTGGTCGACCTGTCCTCTGAGGTAAGGTAAGGTCATGTTGCTGTCCTCTGTTGGTCGACCTCTCTCTAAGATATGTATGGTAATGTTGTTATCCTCTGTTTGTCGACCTGTCGTCTGTTGGTCGACCTGTCGTCTGTTGGTCGACCTGTCGTCTGTTGTCGACCTGTCGTCTGTGGTCGACCTGTCCTATGAGGTAAGGTAAGGTTATGTTGCTGTCCTCTGTTAGTCGACCTGTCCTCTGTTGGTCGACCTGTCCTCTGAGGTCAGGTAAGGTCATGTTGCTGTCGTCTGTTGGTCGACCTGTCCTCTGTTGGTCGACCTGTCCTCTGAGGTCAGGTAAGGTCATGTTTGCTGTCGTCTGTTGGTCGACCTGTCCTCTGTTGGTCCACCTGTCCTCTGTTGGTCCACCTGTCCTATGAGTAAGGTAAGGTCATGTTGCTATCCTGTGTTAGTCGACCTGTCCTCTGTTGGTCCACCTGTCCTATGAGGTAAGGTAAGGTCATGTTGTTGTCCTGTGTTAGTCGACCTGTCCTCTGTTGGTCCACCTGTCCTATGAGGTAAGGTAAGGTCATGTTGCTGTCCTCTGTTGGTCGACCTGTCCTCTGTTGGTCCACCTGTCCTCTGTTGGTCCACCTGTCCTATGAGGTAAGGTATGGTCATGTTGCTGTCCTCTGTTGGTCGACCTGTCCTCTGTTGGTCGACCTGTCCTATGAGGTAAGGTAAGGTCATGTTGCTGTCCTCTGTTGGTCGACCTGTCCTCTTTTGGTCGACCTGTCCTCTGTTGGTCGACCTGTCCTCTGTTGGTCAACCTGTCTCTGTTGGTCGACCTGTCCTGCAAGGTAACGTAAGGTCATGTTGGTGTCCTCTGTTGGTCGACCTGTCCTCCAAGGTTATGTTGTTGTCCTCTGTTGGTCCACCTGTCCTTCAAGTAACTTAAGGTATTGTTGTTGTCCTCTGTTAGTCGACATGTCCTCCAAGGTAAGGTAAGGTCATGTTGCTGTCCTCTAAGGTAAGGTTATTGTCACGCACGAACTAACACAGGTCGCCTCAGTGACAATTGTGGAGTGTGGCCCGTCCAGTGCAAGGGGCAGTGGCCGTGAAGTGCGTGATTCCTGCCGGGGAATTTGCTTACCTGTTAACTCTTGGAGGGGAGGGAGGAGAATATCAAGCTCGCCGGAATAGTGGGGTTTACGTGTGTAAACAAACGCTCGTGAAACTGAGTTCTTCGATGTGAGCGGGAATTCCGTGAATGTGAGTGCTGTCTTGTGAGTTTCCTGAGGTGAACTCGGAGTGTCGTCGTGTGTCTGCAAGTCAGTACGATTGAGGCGTTATCCGCAAAGGTTGGATTGGCCTCGTGCTCATGTTTGTTTCTGCCGTTGGGGCAGGGGTTCGCGGTATGCCCTCGACCGGCTTTTGAAGTTTGGCTACCAGAGTGAAGACGGTCGATGTTTCGGTGTTCAGCGGCGGGTTCTGCACATACCAGGCGTTGGCTGTCTGGCAGTGTCCGGCGACTGAGGGTGTCGTCCATTGTGTGTCGTTCCTGTCTTTGTCCAAGGTGAGCGTGTAAAGTAGCGGAAATTCTGGAGGGCTGTATAGTTGGTTGTTTGCAGATATCATGGTTTCATCAACTTTTGTATTTCAGTTTCCCGGAACTGGAAGATTTCCTTTTAATTTGATTTTTATTCGCAAAGATCTTTCTATGTGAATTTGACTAAGAGGAGGAAATTTAATGCCGGAAGTTTGAGAGAGAAAAGAGATATAACTTGAACTTAAAGTCGAGGAAAACCTGTACATATGGGAATGAAATAATGTGCGTTTCGGTTCTACACTGATACAGATAGGTGGATGTGTTACAGCGGTATTGTTGTGCTAGAGATAATATGTTGTCCTTGGTAGTGTCGCTGGTGTACAGAAATATTGTTTCAAGTTTGATAAAGATTTATTTTCTGAGAGTGTACGTTGGTATCGGAGGACGGGAACTTTTAATATTAAAAGGAGACTGTCACGCGTGCATGCCAGGTACGGAGGGCAGACTGCATGTGATGTGTCTGGGCGTGTGTTGAGGTTTATCGATAGTGACGGGTGGTGGTACCTCGGATAGACATGTCTTGTAGAGTTCACTGTTAGTGTTTTGCGCTTGGAACTAAACCGGGGTGGATGGGCGAAAGGAAAATTAGGGGATCATTAATTAATAAAAGAGTTGTTCTTTTTTCATTATTGTTAAAGATGTGCAGGTAAATTCATGATTGTGTTACTTGGTATAGGTTATTACGATTGGAAATAAGAGAAAAAAAAATAGCAGATGATAATAATAAAAGGTGTCTAAGATAATTAGGAATTGTGCCTCAGAAGCCTCATTGATGTATATATATATGTATATGGTTGTTTAGCTGACGGTGGCGCGCCAGTATTCAAAGATGTTTTCCGCAGCATTGTGGTGTCAGTAGACAAATGTATGCAGCGCTCGGAAATCCTTGTCGAGCTTATGTAATGGTGATTGTCCTAGCGCTTGATAATTTCCGATGACATTTGTAGGATTATGATTGTGCCTGCTAGGAAATTGGGGTACCCGGGTTCAATTCTATTATTTTGGTTTTGCTTGAAATGTGTTTGATTCTATTAAGCATGTTACTAAGTAACCGATCCTGAATTGTGACCGGTACTGGGGGTCACTAACGTCGGAGTGTTCGTTGGAGTGAATATGATTTATAATCCTATTGAATCATTGTCTTGAAGACCCACATGGGAAATGAAGTCGTGGGTATGTAACTCAGACAGTATAATCACTTTTATGAAGGAAACAGTTTTTATGTTCGTGGCTGTTGACGTAAGTGGAAAGTTAATGAAATTGGTTTAAAGGTGTAATGGAACATTTCTGGTGTGAGAGAATTTTGATGTCAAGGTGGCTGGTTGTATGTCATGATTTAAAATTCCAATCAGCTGTCGCACTTTGGGTTTGTGACATGTAAAACTCAGAACCGCTTACTTTAGTGGAGCAACAAATAAGTTTATAACTGTATTCTTCTGTGTAGTAAGACATTTCCTTTTTCACAGGTTTCCGGCACCTCCCCAACACAGCAAATCTGTGAGGGTCGGCCTCTCGGGTTGTGGCAGTTGTCACCGCCACTTCCACTGTCATTCCTGCCCACTTCTCTGCCGGAGTGGGGACGCACGTGGAGCCGGCAGGTGCGTTCCGATCGGGACGCCGTCTCCCTTCATCCACAGTCCTGAGGGTGTGGCAGTTCCGACTTCAACTCCGTTTCTTCAGGATGGCAAGCATCTTGAGGGCTCGCCGTAGTATACCATCTACGTGCGACTCGCGAGTGTGTGGTGGCCCGGTAGGGAGGGGTCCGCGCGATTCGACGCGTCACGACTTACTCCTACTTCATATCAAGCGCTTCAGTGAAGGTTTTGTGTTTCGGGCGGTGCATTAGTGTGAGAGCATCGTAAAGCAGACCGACTTTTTACATTGATCATATTGGGAAACGCTGTGTTGCCGTTGTTTTTTTTTTTTGTGTTGGTGTTTGTTTGTTTTTTGGAAGGAGTTTGTTTTTTTTTCTTGCGTGTGTCAAGTACCCGCCAGGGACTTCGAATGAAGTATTGAAAGTGTAACATTGGGTTCGGGTTACTTGAACAATTTGTGTTGAACATTTTGGGGGTTTAAGCTTTGGTGTCGGATAGTTGACACCGGCACATAAAAATTAGTATAAAGAGTACATTTTGGAAAAAGAAAAACATCGCGTGGGCATCTCGGGTTTTATGAGGTATCAACCTTGCTTGATATTTCAGCCGGGATTACCAGGTGATGTGATTTCACCCTTGTCCCTTTGGTATTGGCCTTCAGTGGGCTGAGGTGTGTGTCTGTGCCTCCTGAGGGAAGGGTCGTTATATGTAAATGTGCAGCACATGCGTGCACAGGTATGCATAAGGGGCCATGCGCTGATGGTCGGCTATTGATGTCAGTATAGCTGGATTCTTTTGGGGTTTGTTTTTTTTTTTGTTTGTTTTTTTTTTTTGGTGTGGGGTAAACTTCTTGTGTTGGATATATAGAGGTCTTGGTGTTTCATCTGCCATTCTGTGGGTGAGAGTGCGTGTGTGAATGCAAATAAAGCCTTCTGTTTGTGCACCGTATTTTCTTTGTGTGTTTGTTGTGTGGCGTTCATACTCAGTAAAAGGGGGGGAAAGGGGTGGTTATAACGGGATATATTACTACATATATCCCTGTCTACTGTCTTATGCAGTGACAATATGGTGGAGATGTGGGGTACACATTAGGATTATTAGGACATAACTTTTTGGGGTATCAAAAAAAAAATAGGGATCTGTTGTGTTTAGTTGGGGATAGGAACTTGATATAGGAATAATAATTGTAGCGCGTGGGTGGTTGGAGGGAGCGTGCCGTCAGTAGGGGAGGAAGCGCGGTTGCTTGGCAATCCTAGTAACATAGTTGTCAGGTAACGTTGTCTTGTGTCTCGGTTGGTGCAACCGAGGTATGAATGGTGTGTTTGTGTTCCTCTTTCTCTTTCAATTACATGTGTTTATGAGTGTTGGAATGTATTGATGGTCACCATAATATTTGACGTGAAATGTTGAATGAAATGTTTCAAATGTTGGTCATCAATGTGCTCAGTAGTTAAACCGTGCTTAGGGTGTTGGAGACAGGGGTTTTGAAAAGACTGTGGTTGCCAAGTACTAATTGTATTTATTCAGCCTGTGGACGATCAAGATATTCGCTTTATGGTTGGAGGAGAGTGAATGTTCTCCTGTGGGAGGTTCTGAGGTTAAGAAAAAAAAAAAAGTCTGGTTTCCTTGGGTAGAGACTTAAATAGTCGTGGTAATGGCGTCTGGAACCAATCGCAAGCTAAGGTCTCGAGGTACCGTAAGTCCGGTTGAGTCTGTCAAGGAGAAAGGGGATGTTTCAACTCCTGTGAAGCAGCAAGGGGATACTCCCATGTCCCGTACCTTTGCGGCTGGTAAGCCTGGGTTAGGAGAGTCTCCGGGGGGTGCTGCTAAGTTTGTGTCGCCTAGCAGTCCTGCTGTTCAGTACTACTCACGCCTGGGGATAGAGTTAGGGTTGAGTAAGGTGGAATTGGCCCAGTTCATTGCTGACAATGTAGCAAAGGATGCAGAAAGAAGTGAGGAAGCTATCGTTAGAAGGGCACAGGTGGCTCGGGAAATGTCATGGAAGGAGAGGAAGGGGCAGGAGTAGTTAGCCGTGTTAGCAGCCAAGCTTAGGAGAGAGGAAGAGAAAGCCGCTGCCAGAAGAGAGGAAGCTGCTGCCAAGCTTAGGAGAGAGGAGAGGAAGCTGCTGCCAAGCTTAGGAAGAGAGGAAGAGGAAGCTGCTGCCAAGCTTAGGAGAGAGGAAGAGGAAGCTGCTGCCAAGCTTAGGAGAGAGGAAGAGGAAGCCGCTGCCAGGGAGAGGAAGCTGCTGCCAGGCTTAGGAGAGGGAGAGGAGGCTGCTGCCAGGTTGCCTATCCTTTTGGCAGAGAAGAGAAAGAAAGAGGATGAGATTGCCTTCCAGAAGACGAGAGAGGTCCAAGAGATGGCTACCAGACAAGAGGACGCGGATGCTAGGAGGAAAGTCGACCAGGATGACGTAGCATTAAGGAAAATTAGAGCTGGATCCTAAGCAACGTCGGTGAGTGAGATCGTGTCCTTGAAACAGGAAAAGTTGAGACTGAAAGAGCAAGAGTTGAAGGAGGCGAGAGAAAGGGCTGAAGAGGAAGCGACAAGCCTGTAGCAATTGATCCTTTAACGGATACTGATGACGTGGACATGTATTTAGCTCATTTCGAGCAGGTTGCCACGTGTGCCGCTGGAAAAGAAACTTCATGGTCCTCTAGGCTAATAGCTCTTTTGAGAGGGGAAGACGAGAGATGCTATTCTGCGACTGAATGCCGTTGATCTCGCAAGTTTCGACCAAGTGAAGAAAGCACTTCCAGAGTATTTCCGTTTAGACGCTGAGGCATACCGGAAGAAGTTCAGGGAATGAAGAAGGAAGTAGGAGAAACGTTTCAGCAGTTTTTAGACCGGTTAAAGTCTTGTTTCAGTCTGTGGTGTGCTGCAGCCGGGAAGCGAAAACAAAGCTGAGGACTTGAAAGATATCATTTTCGAGGAGCAGATGTACGGAACTTTTACTCCTGACTTTGTCACGGAGGTGCATCGAGCTTGTCCGAAGAATGCTGAAGCAGTGGCCTTGGAAGCAACTCGGATAGCAGAAGCACGACGGATAGGGCGAGAGAGCAGAAGAGGCCCCTCTGTAGTAAGTGACACTCATGAGGTCAAACCGAAGCACCTAGGGGTAAAAACCAAGGAAATTCCAGCGAAAGGGACCAAGGGACAGTGGGAGAGAGTAAATTTGAGAGGCTCAGCCAGCGATCAGTGCTGCACCCAGAAGGGCACCTAGGCAGGGGGTGATTTGCTATGCCTGCAAGCGACCAGGCCACATCCAGCGTAATTGTCCGAATCTTGAGAGTGTAGCTATCCAATATGTGTCATGTCTTGGAGAGCCAGTATACTCGGAGGCTACCCCTACGCTGTGTGTACCGTGCTCCAGGAAACATTTCAATCCGAGGTGTAGGGTGAGGGTCGGAGAGTCATGGGCAAGTGGTATCAGAGATACAGGAGCTTCGCAGACCGTGGTCGCGGCGAGGCTGGTACCAAGTGATGCCTATACAGGAGGACTCGGACAGTTGCATTGCTGAATCCAGGTGTCGTAGCACACTACCCGTGGTCTGTGTGTACATGGACACGCCGTACTTTGAGGGGAAGGTTGAGGCTCTCGTGATGGAGGATCCGTTGTGGAAGTGCTGGTGGGGAATTACATATGCCGTGAGGGAGAGCACCATCCTGAGAGAGTCCCAGTATACCCATCAAGGGAAAACTCTTTGGATAATGACAGCGATCAGATACAGCCTCAGGTCGCTGTGTTTGACTCGTGCTCAGGTCAGAGCCCAGGACAGGCCTGCTCAACCTTTATTTTTAAAGGAGCAAGTGATGGCCGTCTCGAAAGACGAGCTGATTCGTGGGCAGGAACAGGATGATAGCCTTGCACGGGCTAGAAGAGCTGCAGAGGAAAAGTTAGTGTTCCATCCCCATGGAAATAGGGTCTCCTTTATGTGGAAAGACCGAGTTCTTGTACGTAAGTACGAGAGTGAGAGCGGAACAACAACCCAGGTTTATGTGCCGAAGTCCCTAAGGAAGACCGTACTAACTCTCGGACACGATATTCTATGGCGGGACACTTGGGGGGGAACAAGACAAAGGAGAGAATATTCCCACACTTCTATTGGCCTGGGATGTGCAGTGACATAGGCAGGTATGTGAAGTCATGTTTGAAGTGCCAGCGTACCTTGGACAAAGGACGAGTCAGACCGGTGCCGCTTGTCAAGATGCCTCTTATGCAGAACCATTTGACAGGGTAGGCGTGGATATAGTGGGACGATTGCACCCGTGTCTGCAACAGGGTGCAGGTATATACTGGTACAGGTGGACTTCGCCACGAGGTATCCAGAGGCTACCCCACTTCGCACGGTAACCACTGAGTCAGTTGCTGAGGCACTGTTTGCCAAGTGGTCTCGGACAGGAATTCCCGCATCGGTTCTTACAGACCGAGGTACTCAGTTTACGAGTAACATGATGAGCCAGGTGTTCGGGGTTTTTGTCCATCAAGGGTCTGCGCACTATTCCATACCATGCGCAATGCAATGGATTAGTCGAGCGCTTCAATGGTACCTTGAAGAAGATGCTCCGCAGATTGACTCAGAAAAAAGCCGGAAGAATGGGATCGTTGGGTGCCTGCACTGTTATTCGCGTACAGGGAGGTTCCCCAACAAAGCACCGGCTTTTCTCCATTCGAGTTGTTGTACGGACGCAGGGTAAGAGGACCAATGAAGGTGCTGCGTGATCTTTGGACCAAGCCAGAGACCATGGATGTCCAGACGGCTGGTGAATATGTGTTCGACTGAGGAACAGAATCGCCGAGACTTGCAGCATAGCCCAGGAAAATCTAGGGAAAGCAGCAAGAACATATAAGCGCCATTTTGATGTCAGGTCCCGTCCTCGCACATTCAACCAGGGACGAGGGTGCTGGTGTTACGACCAGTCAAGCACAACCAAGTTGGAACTGGCTTGGCAAGGACCGTTTCCAGTAATTGCCAAGGTGGGGGAGGCCAACTACAAGATACGAGTTCGAGGTCGGGAGAAACTCTACCACGCCAACCTGTTGAGATCGTTTGTGGAGAGGGAGGACGAATCGAAGCAACAGCAGTGGCGACAGTAGTGATTCAGGATGAAGAGCTCTGTGAGGCGGTGCCCACCATTGGGAAAGAAGTCCCAGTAGTACCACTGGCTGCGTCAGAATCCGCAGAGGATGTAGTGATTGGTGCTGAAGACGGTCATTTCATGGAACAGCTGCAGCAGTTGGTCGGCGGCGAGTTCCAGGATGTCTTCACAGACTTGCCAGGGTCTACCACGTTGGAGGCATGCAAAATCAAGCTGACTTCGAGTGTTCCAGTTACGATCGAGACCGTATCCAGTCCCATATTCCCAACGCGACTGTGTTCGTGATGAAGTGGAGATGATGCTGAGAATGGGAGTCATTGAGAAGTCGGTATCTCCATACTGCTCACCAATAGTGCTGGTGAAAAGAAAGATGGAAAGATTCGGTTCTGTGTTGACTTCCGTCGATTGAACAAAATAGTTGAGTTTGACGCAGAGCCGATGCCAGAAATAGAGTATTTATTCGCAAAGCTGGGAGAGCGACGGGTTTTCAGTAAGCTTGACCTATCAAAAGGATACTGGCAGATACCCGTTGACGAAGACGACCGTCCCAAACAGCGTTCTCACACCACAGGGTCATTATCAGTGGGTTAAGATGCCTTTCGGTCTGTGTACTTCGGGAGCAGTGTTTACCAGGATGATGAGGAAGTTGCTTCAGCCACTGGAGACAGACGATGTTGATAACTTCATCGACGATGTGTTGTGTCAACCGTCGACACTGAAGACAATTTGTCTGTGTTGCGAGCAGTTCTGGATCGCATTCGAGAGTGTGGTCTTACTACCAGGCCTTCCAAGTGTGAGCTAGGAAAAGCTGAGGTGTCCTACTGGGGGACAGGATTGGAAGAGAAGTTATCCGCCTGAGGAAGACAAAATGGAGCGCATTCAGTCAGCTACGCGCCCAGCTACGATGAAGCAGGTACGCAGTTTCCTGGGTTTGGTAGGGTTCTGCCGACGATTCATCCCAGGGTTTTCTGAAATAGCGTTGCCCTCACTGACCTGGACTAAGGGAAATCAGCCTCGCATCGTGGTGTGGAATCCGGAGTGTGAGGAGGCGTTCCAGAAGCTGAAAGATTGTTTCTGTACGCCGTCTGTATGACATTTACCAGTTCCGGAACGTCGCTTCATTCTGAAGACAGATGCCTCTGAAGTGGGCGTAGGAGCTGTGCTGTGTCAGGAACACGACGACGGAGTCCATCCTGTAGTGTGCGCCAGCAAGAAGCTCAATCCAGCTGAACGCAACTATTCCATCGTGGAAAAAGAATGTTTGGCTCTGGTATGGGCAGTTCAGAAGTTCGAACCCTTCCTTTATGGGGTAGAATTCACCCTACAGACGGACCATTCGCCACTTCAGTATTTGGAGAGGGTCAAGTCGCCCAGTGGTCGGATCACCAGATGGGCATTGTTACTACAACCTTTCCAGTTTGTAGTGGAGGCAATTCCGGGACGTGAAAATGTTGTTGCAGATTTCTTGAGTCGTATGGAGTAAGGGTTCTGTGCCGAGAGCTTAAAACAGTAGAGGAAGAGAGTTTATTATTTTCCAAATGCTGTAACACTAAGGACTTGTTCGTGCGTTCCGTCAGTTTTTTATTTAAAGGTATACTTTAAATCTTGGGGGAAGGGTATTGTCACGCACGAACTAACACAGGTCGCCTCAGTGACAATTGTGGAGTGTGGCCCGTCCAGTGCAAGGTGGCAGTGGCCGTGAAGTGCGTGATTCCTGCCGGGAATTTGCTTACCTGTTAACTCTTGGAGGGGGGAGGGAGGAGAATATCAAGCTCGCCGGAATAGTGGGGTTTACGTGTGTAAACAAACGCTCGTGAAACTGGAGTTCTTCGATGTGAGCGGGTGTAACGCAGGCCTAGTGCCCACGAAACCAAGACCCACACCCTTTCCCACTCTTACTCTAACACTAACCCACTAACACAGTTCAATTTCCAACATTTAATGACATTTCATAGTACACAAATCCACAATAAAATCACACAAAAAACATACATCAAAACGCATATGATGAGGAGGATGGGGATGAGGATGATTATGATGAGTGCCAGAAAGAAATTCTAGTTATAGGACAGGTTGTGAGCAGACAAAACAAACGAAAAGATAACCAGAGTCCGGGCACCCGCGCCCGGGAGAGGGTTAACTGCTGGCACTATGGGGGGGGGGGGGGGGGGAATGGCAGCACGCAGGCAAGGTAGCCCTGCGAGCGCACAGAATTCTTGAACTTGGGGCGTCGAAGTGGGCATGAAGACGAAGGTCCCAGGCTGCAATCTCCGGGGGGGACAACTTGCTTGACAAAATGGCTGGTGATGATGAAGGGGAAGTGGAGGACGGGGGATGGACAGTTCACACGCAAGAACAGAGGGAAAGGCCTGGAGAAAAAGCGAAATTACCCTAAGGGAGGGGAAATGGAATATTTTAGATGACTAAAAATAAAGAAGTCTTTCCCAGGTCTGTTTTTCCATGTAAAAATTATGACTTTGGTTAGCATCTTCCTTCCCTCTTATAGAAGTTAAACGTTAAGGAAAATTCCAGAAAGTGTGGGGCAAGTTAATGCTTACTTGACTATAATAAAATGACTACATAATGTCCCCTTCTTCAATATAAGGCTTCTATAATGTTTTCTTCTACTTCTGTATTAAATCCAGAGTGGTTTCAAAAGATTTCCTTTTATATACACGAGCCCCCAAAAAATGAAAATAGTAGAAGCCAAAATAAATGCGTTTTCATCCAAACAATTGTATCATGGTACATTACACAACATCAAACAATGTGTTTACCGTCAAAGAGTATAACAATACAGTAATTCGAGTCGGAGGTGTACAAAACGAAATCTTCACCTTTCTGTGATAAGTTTTTTTGTTTTTTTTTTACACATGAAATAAACCCCAGTTATTCAATACCGAAGGTCACACACCAACAATCAAAAGAATAAGAGGCGAGACTGACTCGGGTTTCCTTTCTCCCCCTCTGTATGAATCCAATTGTAACTGAAAGTGAATGTTTTTTTTAGAAATTGGAAAGCAAGAATATAACTATATATCTATAAAACAATAGCAAACAAATGAAATGATACCCTCACACAACAGATAGGTAACTCACCAAAACCGTGAGTGAGCTCTAGAGACTATACAGGCTCTGGAAAACCAGACACCTCACCGAGGACACAAGACAGCGTCACTTCGATGGCTCGGAGGACCCAAACCTCACCGGCGCGGTCACAACCGAAGATCTCCTCTATCGCTCTTGAAAAAAAAGAAAAACGAATGTTCCTAGTCAAGGCTAACGGAACTCTAACTTTTTTTTTCCTCTCCCAAGGTGAGCCAAGTGATCAACATGGGCTGCACGGGATGCCTGTACACTGATGCCACTTCCAGTTGACAGAGAATAACGCGCGTAAAGCGTGCGCGCGAGGTACGCGCGCGCGCGCGCACACACACCACACACACACACACACAAACATGTGTAAATACGCAGAGCATAGGCGCACGCCCTAAAATACTTGACAGTTCGTGAGAAACCCCGAACCAAGTTTAAAACATTGTTTAAAACACACATCATGTCCATGAACTGTCAACCACACTCACCCTGGGCATCTGCTAAAAAAATCAGCACCTACGTTTTCTTTTCCAACCACAAATCCAAGATACGTAACTTAAAACCCAGGGAAGCATTTCTATGAACTTGCTGACACACACAATGTTGACACAAGTTGCCTCAGGAACAGATGTGGACATGAGACTGAAATGAGTTAACTGCAAGAGCAGGGAATAAAGGGCCACTGAATAATGAATGATTCAGAGTTCCAGTTGGTCAGAGACAAGAAGACACTGCTTTTTATAAAGTGTCTCTTGGTGACAATTGGGCCCAAGAGATGCAGACACCTGAAATATAACCAGTAAATTTGAACATCTCTTGTAAAAAAAACAAAAACTTCAATCATTGGCTGGTTCCTGTCTTTCTTTAAAGCCAATAGCCTACTCCCTCTAGACTGGAGCCGAAAGCCAGGGCATTGACTGACAAGAGTTTAATACATCTCCCAACCATTGACACCTGCTACTGCATCAAAAAACTGAAGTTTTTGTGTAAGAATCTGGAATCCATGCCTTTAAGCCATCATATGACTAGATGTTCAAAGAATGAACACAATTTCTGTACGAGACACAAAATGCTGTTGCACCACATTTGGAACTGGTGATGATATCATAACATGCCGACATTTTCCACAGTTCTTACATCACTGTTAAAAAAAAATTCTGTTAAAGTTTCCTTCCAGAAAGTTCCACGAGTGCTTAACCATGAGACATTGCACATCAAATTCATCCCATGTTCTCTTCAAAATAACAAAACACATACAAAAGGTATATTTGATAGCAAAACCATCCACTTGAAAAAACTAAATTCACAAGCCGTTTTAAAAATGCTCCACAAGTATATGTCATAGGCATGAATGCTGCTTAGCTACTGGCTCAATTTTCATGCTACTTTAACCTAATTCATGACTGTGAAAACAGGCACTGACGCAGACAAGTTCACACACAAAATGTTCTTCAAAAATTGATTCCCATGATCAAGTAACTGAAGGGTGTCACTCCACCCACACTGGCTGTTCCTGGGAAATAGGCAGTGTGCAGCCAGGTCACTTGTAAGGTCTCGTCCCATCATGACAAGCAGCTGCTCCATGAAACGGTCATAGTGAGGTCTTCATTTGACACGTTGTTCCTTAAGAAAGGCCTGTGCAAAGCATGTCATAGTGAGGTCTTCGAACTTTTCTAACATCACACGGTACGAGTTAGAACGACTGGATGCTGCTTCCGCCAGAGTCCTATTTAAATCCTGTCTTTCCTCCTCGCGTCCTCTCCAAAACAGGTCCTCCCTCTGCTGTCTTTCCTGCCTATCCCTTTCTCCCCCTACCAGGCCTTCTCGACGATCACGCTCTTTTTCCACAGAATCACGTACAAACTGCGCAAGGTCAGTGCCTTGAAGACCAAGATTTTGACCCCGGCTCCGGAACTGAGAATACAACGCTGCCAGGTCCGGGTCAACAGGCATCGTGTCTGAAGGCGCTAACATCGTTGGCTCCGGAGTAGGAGGTGTAAAGTTGGCAGCGATACGAGGACCAGTTCTTGTAGATACGGACGACCTTGGAGTAGACACAGCAGCGGGTTGTCCAAGTAACCCAGTGGAAACCCCAGGAGCACTAGTAATGACAGTTTGGGTAATTGGCGTGACTTGATTGGCCTCCCTAAGCAAACGTTCAGCAGTGGGGCGCAGTTCCATTTTGTGAAACACGAATTGGTAAAATATTACAGAAAAAAATCGTGGCTTACTTTACATAACATCTGTCTACATTTGCGTACTGATGGAATTTAACCGGAAAAACGGACCTGAAAACGTATACCTTCTATAACTATGAGCACGCAAGAAACAATTTGAAAATGGAAAAAAAATAAGCAGGGAGGCATGGCTGGAAGAGGAAATCAGAATTGGACAAAAGTGAAAATGGCTGGCGAGATGTCCAGTCTCCCCACACCCTGTAAGTTGAACCTACTTCATTCACTTATTGATCTACCAAGAGATACACCCCTTGTCCACATTCCAACAACACTCCCATCACCGTGCCAGACACAGGACACAACAAGACACCCTATTCTAGCCTAAACAAATACAGTTGTAACCCTAACTACCTAGCACGTACCCCGCATCTCCACCATTGTAACGCAGGCCTAGTGCCCACGAAACCAAGACCCACACCCTTTCCCACTCTTACTCTAACACTAACCCACTAACACAGTTCAATTTCCAACATTTAATGACATTTCATAGTACACAAATCCACAATAAAATCACACAAAAAACATACATCAAAACGCATATGATGAGGAGGATGGGGATGAGGATGATTATGATGAGTGCCAGAAAGAAATTCTAGTTATAGGACAGGTTGTGAGCAGACAAAACAAACGAAAAGATAACCAGAGTCCGGGCACCCGCGCCCGGGAGAGGGTTAACTGCTGGCACTATGGGGGGGGGGGGGGGGGGAATGGCAGCACGCAGGCAAGGTAGCCCTGCGAGCGCACAGAATTCTTGAACTTGGGGCGTCGAAGTGGGCATGAAGACGAAGGTCCCAGGCTGCAATCTCCGGGGGGGACAACTTGCTTGACAAAATGGCTGGTGATGATGAAGGGGAAGTGGAGGACGGGGGATGGACAGTTCACACGCAAGAACAGAGGAAAGGCCTGGAGAAAAAGCGAAATTACCTAAGGGAGGGGAAATGGAATATTTTAGATGACTAAAAATAAAGAAGTCTTTCCCCAGGTCTGTTTTTCCATGTAAAAATTATGACTTTGGTTAGCATCTTCCTTCCCTCTTATAGAAGTTAAACGTTAAGGAAAATTCCAGAAAGTGTGGGGCAAGTTAATGCTTACTTGACTATAATAAAATGACTACATAATGTCCCCTTCTTCAATATAAGGCTTCTACAATGTTTTCTTCTACTTCTGTATTAAATCCAGAGTGGTTTCAAAAGATTTCCTTTTATATACACGAGCCCCCCAAAAAATGAAAATAGTAGAAGCCAAAATAAATGCGTTTTCATCCAAACAATAGTATCATGGTACATTACACAACATCAAACAATGTGTTTACCGTAAAAGAGTATAACAATACAGTAATTCGAGTCGGAGGTGTACAAAACGAAATCTTCACCTTTCTGTGATAAGTTTTTTTGTTTTTTTTTACACATGAAATAAACCCCAGTTATTCAATACCGAAGGTCACACACCAACAATCAAAAGAATAAGAGGTGAGACTGACTCGGGTTTCCTTTCTTCCCCTCTGTATGAATCCAATTGTAACTGAAAGTGAATGTTTTTTTTAGAAATTGGAAAGCAAGAATATAACTATATATCTATAAAACAATAGCAAACAAATGAAATGATACCCTCACACAACAGATAGGTAACTCACCAAAACCCGTGAGTGAGCTCTAGAGACTATACAGGCTCTGGAAAACCAGACACCTCACCGAGGACACAAGACAGCGTCACTTCGATGGCTCGGAGGACCCAAACCTCACCGGCGCGGTCACAACCGAAGATCTCCTCTAACGCTCTTGAAAAAAAAAGAAAAACGAATGTTCCTAGTCAAGGCTAACGGAACTCTAACTTTTTTTTCCTCTCCCAAGGTGAGCCAAGTGATCAACATGGGCTGCACGGGATGCCTGTACACTGATGCCACTTCCAGCTGACAGAGAATAACGCGCGTAAAGCGTGCGCGCAAGGTACGCGCGCGCGCGCGCACACACACACACACACACACACACAAACATGTGTAAATACGCAGAGCATAGGCGCACGCCCTAAAATACTTGACAGTTCGTGACAGCGGGGAATTCCGTGAATGTGAGTGCTGTCTTGTGAGTTTCCCGAGGTGAACTCGGAGTTTCGTCGTGTGTCTGCAAGTCAGTACGAATTGAGGCGTTATCCGCAAAGGTTGGATTGGCCTCGTGCTCATGTTTGTTTCTGCGTTGGGGCAGGGGTTCGCGGTATGCCCTCGACCGACTTTGAAGGTTTGGCTACCAGAGTGAAGACGGTCGATGTTTCGGTGTTCAGCGGCGGGTTCTGCACGTACCAGGGCGTTGGTTGTCTGGCAGTGTCCCGGCGACTGAGGGTGTCGTCCATTGTGTGTCGTTCCTGTCTTTGTCCAAGGTGAGCGTGTAAAGTAGCGGAAATTCTGGAGGGCTGTATAGTTGGTTGTTTGCAGATATCATGGTTTCATCAACTTTTGTATTTCAGTTCCCGGAACTGGAAGATTTCCTTTAATTTGATTTTTATTCGCAAGATTCTTTCTATGTGAATTTGACTAAGAGGAGGAAATTTAAATGCGCGGAAGTTTGAAGAGAAGAAAAGAGATATAACTTGAACTTAAAGTCGAGGAAAACCTGTACATATGGGAATGAAATAATGTGCGTTTCGGTTCTAACATGATACAGATAGTGGATGTGTCAGCGGTATTGATGTGCTAAGAGATAATATGTTGTCCTTGGTAGTGGTCGCTGGTGTACAGAAATATTGTTTTCAGTTTGATAAAGATTTATTTTCTGAGAGTGTACGTTGGTATCGGAGGACGGGAACTTTTAATATTAATAGAGGAGACTGTCACACGGTGCGTGCCAGGTACGGAGGGCAGACTGCATGTGATGTGTCTGGGCGTGTGTGAGGTTTATCGATAGGTGACGGGTGGTGGTACCTCGGATAGACATGTCTTGTAGAGGTTCACTGTTAGTGTTTGCGCTTGGAACTAAACCGGGTGGATGGGCGAAAGGAAAATTAGGGATCATTATATTAATAAAAGAGTTGTTCTTTTTCAATTATTGTTAAAGATGTGCAGGTAAATTCATGATTGTGTTACTTGGTATAGGTTATTACGATTGGAAAATAAGAGAAAAAAAATAGCAGATGATAATAATAAAAGATGTCTAAGATAATTAGGAATTGTGCCTCAGAAGCCTACATTTGATGTATATATATATATGTATATGGTTGTTTTAGCCGACGTGGCGCGCCAGTATTCAAAGATGTTTTCCGCAGCATTGTGGTGTCAGTAGACAATGTATAGCAGCGCTCGGAAATCCTTGTCGAGCTTATGTAATTGGTGATTGTCCCAGCGCTTGATAATTTCCGATGACATTTGTAGGATTTGATTGTGCCTGCTAGGAAATTGGGGTACCCGGGTTCAATTCTATTATTTTGGTTTTGCTTGAAATGTGTTTGATTCTATTAAGCATGTTACTAAGTAACCGATCCTGAATTGTGACCGGTACTGGGGGTCACTAACGGTCGGAGTGTTCGTTGGAGTGAATATGATTTATAATCCTATTGAATCATTGTCTTGGAGACCCAGATGGAAATGAAGTCGTGGGTATGTAACTCAGACATATAATCACTTTTATGAAGGAACAGTTATTATGTTCGTGGCTGTTGACGTAAGTGGAAAGTTAATGAAATTGGTTTAAAGGTGTAATGGAACATTTCTGGTGTGAGAGAATTTTGATGTCAAGGTGGCTGGTTGTATGTCATGATTTAAAATTCCAATCAGCTGTCGCACTTTGGGTTGTGACATGTAAACTCAGAACCGCTTACTTTAGTGGAGCAACAAATAAGTTATAACTGTATTCTCTGTGGTTTGTAAGACATTTCCTTTTTCACAGGTTTCCGGCGAGTTTTCTGTACCTCCCAACACAGCAAATCTGTGAGGGTCGGCCTCTCGGGTTGTGGCAGTTTGTCACCGCCACTTCCACTGTCATTCCTGCCCACTTCTCTGCCGGAGTGGGGACGCACGTGGAGCCGGCAGGGTGCGTTCCGGTCAGGGCGCCGTCTCCCTTCGTCCACAGTCCGAGGGTGTGGCAGTTCCGACTTCAACTCCGTTTCTTCAGGATGGGCAAGCATCTTGAGGGCTCGCCGTAGTATACCATCTACGTGCGACTCGCGAGTGTGGTTGGTGCCCGGTAGGGAGGGGTCCGCGCGATTCGACGCGTCACGACTTTACTCCTACTTCATATCAAGCGCTTCAGTGAAGGTTTTGTGTTTCGGGCGGTGCATTAGTGTGAGAGCGTCGTAAAGCAGACCGACGTTTACATGATCATATTGGGAACGCTGTGTTGCCGTTGTTTTTTGTGTGTTGGTGTTTGTTTTTTTTGGAAGGAGTTTGTTTTTTTTTTCTTGCGTGTGTCAAGTACCCGCCAGGGACTTCGAATGAAGTATTGAAAGTGTAACATTGGGTTCGGGTTACTTGAACAATTTGGGTGTTGAACATTTTGGGGGTTTAAGCTTTGGTGTCCGGATAGTTGACACCGGCACATAAAAATTAGTATAAAGAGTTCATTTTGGAAAAAGAAAAACATCGCGTTGGAATCTCGGGTTTTATGAGGTATCAACCTTGCTTGATATTTCAGCCCGGGATTACCAGGTGATGTGATTCACCCTTGTCCCTTCTGGTATTGGCCTACAGTGGGCTGAGGTGTGTGTCTGTGCCTCCTGAGGGAAGGGTCGTTATATGTAAATGTGCAGCACATGCGTGCACAGGTATGCATAAGGGGCCATGCGCTGATGGTCGGCTATTGATGTCAGTATAGTGGTTTCTTTTGGGGTTTGTTTTTTTTTGTTTGTTTGTTTTTTTTTGGTGTGGGGTAAACTTCTTGTGTTGGAAAAATAGAGGTCTTGGTGTTTCATCTCCCATTCTGTAGGTGAGAGTGTGTGTGTGAATGCAAATAAAGCCTTCTGTTTGTGCACCGTATTTTCTTTGTGTGTTTGTTTGTGGCGTTCATACTCAGTAAAAGGGGAAAGGGGTGGTTATAACGGGATATATTACTACATATATCCCTGTCTACTGTCTTATACAGTGACAGTTATGTTGTTGTCCTCTGTTGGTCGACCCGTCCTCTGTTGGTCGACCTGTCCTCTGTTGGTCGACCTGTCCTCTGTTGGTCCACCTGTCCTCTGTTGGTCCACCTGTCCTCTAAAGTATGTATGGTAATGTTGTTGTCTTCTGTTGGTCGGCCTGTCCTCTGTTGTCGACCTGTCCTCTTTTGGTAAGGTCATGTTGTTGTCCTCTGTTGGTCGACCTGTCCTCTGTTGGTCGCCGTGTCCTCTGTTGTCGACCTGTCCTCTAAGGTAAGGTCATGTTGTTGTCCTCTGTTGGTCGACCTGTCCTCTGTTGGTCGGCCCGTCCTCTGTTGTCGACCTGTCCTCTGTTGTCGACCTGTCCTCTAAGGTAAGGTCATGTTGTTGTCCTCTGTTGGTCGACCTGTCCTCTGTTGTCGACCTGTCCTCTAAGGTAAGGTCATGTTGTTGTCCTCGGTTGGTCGACATGTCCTCTGTTGGTCGACCTGTCCTCTAAGGTAAGGTCATGTTGTTGTCCTCTGTTGGTCGACCTGTCCTCTGTTGTCGACCTGTCCTCTAAGGTAAGGTCATGTTGTTGTCCTCTGTTGGTCGACCTGTCCTCTGTTGGTCGACCTGTCCTCTAAGGTAAGGTCATGTTGTTGTCTGCGGT
>CM031618.1:3089383-3091883 GCA_018398815.1 Conus ventricosus | reverse complement strand
AGAACCGTACCAGTGCAACCAAAGCAGACCGACAATCTTGCAATTAAAATGTCATGACGGAGGCTGTCAAAAGCGGCGGTACTTACCACAGTAAGACTTTTCAAAACTATTTTCTAATTCATCACTCATACATGACCGATACCTATATCTCAGTTGTTTTATTTTCCCTTCAATACAGGCAGTTCGTTTTGGTGGTGGATGTGGCGCAGATCGGATCAGGGTCTATGGATAAGTCGCTTGTTTCTACATTTCACCATTTTTACAATGATTGACGAAAACAAAAAAAGGTGTATGTTTGAGTTTTCTCCCTCTCTTACCAAAACCACAAGGAGCTGGCAACTCGTGGGGGAAAAAATCTCAAATAAAAGATTAAACTAAAATAATAAAAATAAAAACCTTCATGCACTCTGCTCTTGCATCAGGAGGATATAGTGCAGCTCGTTAGTTCCATGTTTGTTGAGCGTGACCGTGAGTGTCTAGTTTGTGTTTGAATCTCGAGAGTTTGATGACACCTTGCAAGACATGACTAGATTTGGGAAATCATGAAAACATTCGGGAGTCAGTCGGCAACGTGACATCTTCAAAGAGTAGTGCCAGTCGTGGAGTTTTAGACGAGCTTGTAGTCTTTCAACCTAGGGGCTGTTTCTCCTGCCTGTGCTGTGGACACTTTGGGAAACACGTGAAATGTTTCTTTCGCTGATATAGTGGTTTTTCCTTGTGCTGTGGACACTTTGGGAAACACGTGAAATGTTTCTTTCGCTGATATAGTGGTTTTTCCTTGTGCTGTGGACACTTTGGGAAACACGTGAAATGTTTCTTTCGCTGATATAGTGGTTGTTCCTTGTGTTGTGGACACTTTGGGAAACACGTGAAATGTTTCTTTCGCTGATATAGTGGTTTTTCCTTGTGCTGTGGACACTTTGGGAAACACGTGAAATGTTTCTTTCGCTGATATAGTGGTTTTTCCTTGTGCTGTGGACACTTTGGGAAACACGTGAAATGTTTCTTTCGCTGATATAGTGGTTGTTCCTTGTGTTCCCAGCGGTGTAGGAATGGAGGGTGATTGCTTTCTTTTGCCAGAGAGCTAGACATGTGCACGCTTCGTTTTTTGCTGTCGTCCATGTAAAAGTGGAATACCAGTTGCTTTTAACTTGATTTTGTGTTCGCCTTTTTCTCCATCTGTGTGGGGTGATCACAGGGGAACGTTTTCCAAGCACAGCTTTTACTGCTCGGTTTGTTTGTGTAGTAAATTCTGTGCACAAGAAGATGGCACCACCTGCTTGACTCATCACGAATGACAAACTCTTTCTTTGCTATATTTGGCAAGATGTAATTGATTTAGCCCATATTCGTTCTAAATGCAGTGAGAAATGTGTCTGTATCTCTCCTCAGCTTCGCACAGATGGCATAAAATGTACATATCCCGGTAGTACGTTAGCTAAGCTTTATTGGATGTATTTTCAATAAGGATATGTAGACCATTGCAAAACATGTATGTGATATTACTTTCCTTAGATATTTTTACAACATCTCACGCTTTTCGTGTCTTCTCCTTTCTGCAGAATAATGTCCAGAACGTTTCCCTATACCTCGACCCCATTTGATAATATACAAAAATATTGAAGCTGGAATTGACGATACTCAACCCCTCCGTGATCCATAAACAAGAGAGGAAGAAATTATGATTCCGTGCTCCTGCGTTCATCTCTGGGACAAAGAGACACGCCACACGGAAGACACAAGCCGGAGAGTTACAAACGATGAACAACACAGAAGTACCAATCAGCATCTTGGTCAGCGCCACTTCCCGGGCAGAAAGGGATGACGATGTTTCTGCACGCCACGTCACCACCTGACGTAGTTTGACTGCTGTAATTATTGTTGCTGTCACCACCACGATCGTTGAAACGCCAATCACACCAGCGCCGAGCACGACACTGTCAAGGGTATCAATAAGCTGCTGATGGTCTTTGTAAAATCCCTGGACAACAAGCGTTCTAAATGTAATGCCAATATCGAGTTCGTGTATGCAGCCAACATGATACCTGAAAGACACAATGAAAAACAAACCTAAGTTCACTAGATACACAGCTGCTATGATGACAGCCATGGTTCTGGTGCGCAGCATGCTGTGGTATTTGAGGGGACTGAGCACACAGAAGCATCTCTCACAGGCGATGATGGCGGAGATCACTATAGACACAAACAGACAGCCAAAAAACCCAATGAGGTTGTTGTTTGTCAGAAAGGTAGATATGGGACCATAATGCTTAGATTCAAAAGTAAATTCACTATGATCCAGCGTGGATAGTACCAAGAACATCTCATCGGCCAGAGACAGCGCAAACAGGCACAAGTTGACACGATCCTTCAGGTTCTGCTTGAAGAACACGGCCATGTTGATGACGTTGGCAGGAATGCCGATGAAGGCACAAGCCATCAGTACGTAGTTCCGGATTCTGTACACATCTCCCTCTACGTTGTTACTGATGATGTTGTC
>CM031618.1:3071883-3076883 GCA_018398815.1 Conus ventricosus | reverse complement strand
ACATAAAATTGAGAAACATTATGTACTCGATGGAGATGAATTATGCAGAATACGGGACAAAATGGTTTCCTTACATACCACTAATACAAGAATAATGTTAATAATGCATAGAATATAATTCCCTTCTTTTTGCGTGTTGTCCGTGACCTTGGGCATCAAATGGAACAATAAGACTGAAATATGATTATGTAACGTATTTTCTCTAAATGTCATGATGTATTTATGAGGACACTATGTGACATGTTACATGACATTGTTTGATGTTTGTATATAATGTCGCTGTTGTCCAGTGAAATACTTTCTTTATGTGTGCCTATTAAAAATATTTTAAAAAAAATAAATTAAAAAAAGAAAAAAAGAAAAAGAAAAAAAAAAGAAGAGTGATGCTGCACCCCCCACAGGGCCAGCCTCCAGGACAAACGGCGCCAGAGGCAGAAGAGTGATGCTGCATCCCCCACAGGGTCAGCCTCCAGGCCAAACGGCGCCAGAGGCAGAAGAGTGATGCTGAACCCCCCACAGGGCCAACCTCCAGGACAAACGGCGCCAGAGGCAGAAGAGTGATGCTGCACCCCCCACAGGGTCAGCCTCCAGGACAAACGGCGCCAGAAGCAGAAGAGTGATGCTGCGACATTCAACCCTGATCAGACCATCGCCTACAGCTGTGGCCAGGCCTGTCTATCCTGCATTGGCCATGTCAGGCACTGTAGCCAGGCCTGTCTATCCTGCATTGGCCAGCCACTGTGGACAGGCCTGTCTATCCTGCATTGGCCATGTCAGGCACTGTGGCCAGGCCTGTCTATCCTGCATTGGCCATGTCAGCCACTGTGGCCAGGCCTGTCTATCCTGCATTGTCAGCCACTGTGGCCAGGCCTGTCTATCCTGCATTGGCCCTGTCAGCAACTGTGGCCAGGCCTGTCTATCTTGCATTTCCCATGTCAGTCATTGTGGCCAGGCCTGTCTATCCTGCATTGCCCATGTCAGCCACTGTGGCCAGGCCTGTCTATCCTGCATTGGCCCTGTCAGCCACTGTGGCCAGGCCTGTCTATCTTGCATTGCCTATGTCAGTCATTGTGGCCAGGCCTGTCTATCCTGCATTGGCCATGTCAGTCATTGTGGCCAGGCCTGTCTATCCTGCATTGGCCTTGTCAGCCATTGTGGCCAGGCCTGCCTATCCTGCATTGTCAGCCACTGTGGCCAGGCCTGTCTATCCTGCATTGGCCTTGTCAGCCACTGTGGCCAGGCCTGTCTACCTGCATTGGCCATGTCAGCTACTGTGGCCAGGCCTGTCTATCCTGCATTGGCCTTGTCAGGCACTGTGGCCAGGCCTGTCTATCCTGCATTGGCCTTGTCAGCCACTGTGGCCAGGCCTGTCTATCCTGCATTGGCCTTGTCAGCCACTGTGGCCAGGCCTGTCTATCCTGCATTGTCAGCCACTGTGGCCAGGCCTGTCTATCCTGCATTGTCAGCCACTGTGGCCAGGCCTGTCTATCCTGCATTGGCCTTGTCAGCCACTGTGGCCAGGCCTGTCTATCCTGCATTGGCCTTGTCAGCCACTGTGGCCAGGCCTGTCTATCCTGCATTGGCCATGTCAGTCATTGTGGCCAGGCCTGTCTATCCTGCATTGGCCTTGTCAGCCATTGTGGCCAGGCCTGTCTATCCTGCATTGTCAGCCACTGTGGCCAGGCCTGTCTATCCTGCATTGGCCTTGTCAGCCACTGTGGCCAGGCCTGTCTATCCTGCATTGGCCATGTCAGCCACTGTGGCCAGGCCTGTCTATCCTGCATTGTCAGCCACTGTGGCCAGGCCTGTCTATCCTGCATTGGCCTTGTCAGCCACTGTGGCCAGGCCTGTCTATCCTGCATTGGCCATGTCAGCTACTGTGGCCAGGCCTGTCTATCCTGCATTGGCCATGTCAGCTACTGTGGCCAGGCCTGTCTATCCTGCATTGGCCATGTCAGACATTGTGGCCAGGCCTGTCTATCCTGCACTGGCCGTGTCAGCCACTGTGGCCAGGCCTGTCTATCCTGCATTGGCCATGTCAGCCATTGTGGCCAGGACTGTCTATCCTGCATTGGCCATGTCAGCCATTGTGGCCAGGCCTGTCTATCCTGCATTGGCCATGTCAGTCATTGTGGCCAGGCCTGTCTATCCTGCATTGCCCATGTCAGCTACTGTGGCCAGGCCTGTCTATCCTGCATTGGCCTTGTCAGCCATTGTGGCCAGGCCTGTCTATCCTGCATTGGCCATGTCAGCCATTGTGGCCAGGCCTGTCTATCCTGCATTGGCCATGTCAGTCATTGTGGCCAGGCCTGTCTATCCTGCATTGCCCGTGTCAGTCATTGTGGCCAGGCCTGTCTATCCTGCATTGTCAGCCACTGTGGCCAGGCCTGTCTATCCTGCATTGTCAGCCACTATGGCCAGGCCTGTCTATCTTGCATTGGCCAGTTATTGTGGCCAGGCCTGTCTATCCTGCATTGGCCAGTCATTGTGGCCAGGCCTGTCTATCCTGCATTGGCCATGTCAGCCACTGTGGCCAGGCCTGTCTATCCTGCATTGGCCATGTCAGCCATTGTGTCAGACACCGTTGGTGTGGATGACACGTTACACATGGCATGCACCTTCCCCGAAGATGAAGTACGGCTGCCTTAATGGCAGGATAAAAAAACGGGCATACACACAAAACTCCACTCCTTTGTTGGGTAGATGGGATTAATCCTTGCCTGTCTATACAGGGAGTGTCCGCAGGAGTATCAGCCTGCGTACGCAAAAAAAAAAAAAAAAAAAAAAGAATTACGGTGATGAAATGACTGAAGCGCCAAACTGTGTAGGAGGTAAGCACACACATTTTGTTTGCATGGGAAAAGTACAACGTATTCACATAGCTACAGTCATGGCACAGCATGTCAAATAAACAGGTCTGTGTCCTTTTGGGTTTTGTTTTCTAAACATAATCTTTAATCAGTTCATTGGAGAGTTGACGGGCACGTCAAGTGAGGACAGTAGGCAAAGACCTTGGCGTGTCACAGCGCTTCTCCAAGTCACCCTTAACACTCCTCCATTATCACAGCGCTTCTCTAAGTCACTCTTTAAAACTCCTCCATTATCACAGCGCTTCTCTAAGTCACTCCTTAACACTCCTCCATTATCACAACGCTTCTCTACGTCACTCCTTAACACTCCTCCATTATCACAGCGCTTCTCCAAGTCACTCTTTAACACTCCTCCATTATCACAGCGCTTCTCCAAGTCACTCTTTAACACTCCTCCATTATCACAGCGCTTCTCTACGTCACTCTTTAACACTCCTCCATTATCACAGCGCTTCTCCAAGTCACTCTTTAACACTCCTCCATTATCACAGCGCTTCTCCAAGTCACTCTTTAACACTCCTTCATTATCACAGCGCTTCTCCAAGTCACTCTTTAACACTCCCTTCTCAAGACTAGAGCTAAATCAAGTAGTAAACAACCGTTTTTGATAAGGAGTGAAGAAAGAAAGTAACCCTCCCCTTCCCGCCCCCTCCTCCCCCCCCCCCCCCCCCCCCCCCCCCCCCCCCCCCCCCCCCCAAAAAAAGGAAACATTATTTTTCAACCGTTTGTCCCCATTTTTTCATTACATAATTACGAGAAGTATATCTTCTTCTTTTTTTCAAATCACTAACCACAAAATCACTTCAATATAAAAAGGAAGTCACGCACACGCACGCACGCACACACACACACACACACACACACACACACACACACACACACACACACACACACACACACACACACACACACACACACACACACACACACACACACACACAGAAAAGAAAAGAAAGGGGAGGGGGGGGGGGGACAAGAACTGAGCTGAAACGAGAAAAGATGTAGATCTAGGTGCCATATTGAATTAAATTAGGGCGGTTATCCGTCGTTGTTTTTGTTGTTACCGCGTGCTGTAAGAGTTTGTTGTTAACTGTAAGGATTAGGGAAGAGAAGCAGTGCTATTCACTGTTCTCCATCAGTAAGCTGTGACCGTTGTGAAAAGTGCATGTGTACTGCCACTGGCCTGGTTTCAGAGTGCACTTACTTAGAGCAATGACAACAGGAACGACCAGTTGTTCCTCTCGCGCTGACTGCATTCAGCTGAGACACAGGAACGACCAGTTGTTCCTCTCGCCTTGACTGCATTCAGCTGAGACACAGGAACGACCAGTTGTTCCTCTCGCCTTGACTGCATTCAGCTGAGACACAGGAACGACCAGTTGTTCCTCTCGCCTTGACTGCATTCAGCTGAGACACAGAAACGACCAGTTGTTCCTCTCGCCTTGACTGCATTCAGCTGAGACGCAGGAACGACCAGTTGTTCCTCTCGCCTTGACTGCATTCAGCTGAGACGCAGGAACGACCAGTTGTTCCTCTCGCCTTGACTGCATTCAGCTGAGACGCAGGAACGACCAGGTGTTCCTCTCGCCTTGACTGCATTCAGCTGAGACACAGGAACGACCAGGTGTTCCTCTCGCCTTGACTGCATTCAGCTGAGACACCTTTCAGCGCAGCTTGATTCCAAACGATTCTTGGCGACTGTGACGTCAAACATGTGACGTTTATGCACTGAATGTCGTTTGCTTTGTGTCAGGACGTTGTCCACATCTAAAGGTGCTCGCGTCATCTTTGTTATAGCCTGCATTATTTATGTTGGGAGATGTGCAGCAGAAGAAGATGAGGGAAGCGTGGATTTGGGGAAGGAGCATCATGCGAGGACGACGTGAATACATATTACATGTTTCAACGCCCATCGTGCGCCGAATTCGAGAAGATAAGTGATTGCTCGTGTATGTGTGTGTGTGTGTGTGTGTGTGTGTGTGTGTGTGTGTGTGTGTGTGTGTGTGTGTGTGTCTGTCTGTCTGTCTGTCTGTCTGTCTGTCTGTCTGTCTGTCTCCCCCCTTTCCCCATCGTCCATTTTGTGTATGGGCCGGTGGCCTTCACAATTAAACCGATGTCAATGTCAGTGTC
>CM031618.1:3059383-3069383 GCA_018398815.1 Conus ventricosus | reverse complement strand
AGAGAGTTGCTTTGTGTCTTGCTGATGAACCTGGTTTACATCCAGAGTGTTGCTTTGTGCCTTGCTGATAAACCAGGTTTACATCCAGTGTTGCTATGTACCTTGCTGATAAACCTGGTTTAACTCCAGAGTGTATCTTTGTACCTTGCTGATAAATCTGGTTTACATCCAGTGTTGCTATGTACCTTGCTGATAAAGCTGGTTTACATCCAATGTTGCTATGCACCTTGCTGATAAACCTGGTTTACATCCAGAGTGTTGCTTTGTGCCTTGCTGATAAACCTGGTTTACATCCAGTGTTGCTATGTATCTTGCTGATAAACCTGGTTTACATCCAGAGTGTTGCTTTATGCCTTGCTGATAAACCTGGTTTACATCCAGTGTTGCTATGTATCTTGCTGATAAACCTGGTTTACATCCAGTGTTCCTATGTACCTTGCTGATAAAGCTGGTTTGCATCCAGTGTTGCTTTGTATCTTGCTGATAATCCTTGTTTATATCCACAGTGTTGCTATGTACCTTGCTGATAAATCTGGTTTACATCCAGAGTGTTGCTATGTACCTTGCTGATAAACCTGGTTTACATCCAGAGTGTTGCTATGTATCTTGCTGATAAACCTGGTTTACATCCATAGTGTTGCTATGTACCTTGCTGATAAACCTGGTTTACATCCAGAGTGTTGCCATGTACCTTGCTGATAAACCTGGTTTACATCCAATGTTGCTATGTACCTTGCTGATAAACCTATTTTACATCCAGAGTGTTGCTTTGTGCCTTGCTGATAAACCTGGTTTACATCCAGTGTTGCTATGTATCTTGCTGATAAACCTGGTTTACATCCAGAGTGTTGCTTTATGCCTTGCTGCTAAACCTGGTTTACATCCAGTGTTGTTATGTATCTTGCTGATAAACCTGGTTTACATCCAGAGTGTTGCTTGTGCCTTGCTGATAAACCTGGTTTACATCCAGTGTTGATATGTATCTTGCTGATAAACCTGGTTTACATCCAGAGTGTTGCTTTGTGCCTTGCTGATAAACCTGATTTACATCCAGAGTGTTGCAATGTACCTTGCCGATCAACCTGGTTTACATCCAGAGTGTTGCTGTGTACCTTGCTGATAAACCTTGTTTACATCCAGAGTGTTGTTATGTACCTTGCCGATAAACCGGGTCTACATCCAGAGTGTTGCTATGTACCTTGCTGATAAACCTTGTTTACATCCAATGTTGCTGTGTACCTTGCTGATAAACCTGGTTTACATCCAGAGTGTTGCTATGTACCTTGCTGATAAACCTGGTTTACATCCAGAGTGTTGCGTTGTGCCTTGCTGATAAACCTGGTTTACATCCAGTGTTGCTATGTATCTTGCTGATAAACTGGTTTACATCCAGTGTTCCTATGTACCTTGCTGATAAAGCTGGTTTACATCCAGTGTTGCTATGTACCTTGCCGATAAACCTGGCTTACACCCACAGTGTTGCTATGTACCTTGCTGATAAACCTGGTTTACATCCAGAGTGTTGCTATGTATCTTGCTGATAAACCTGGTTTGCATCCAGTGTTGCTATGTACCTTGCTGATAAACTTGGTTTACATCCAGAGTGTTGCTATGTACCTTGCTGATAAACCTTGTTTACATCCAGAGTGTTGCTATGTACCTTGCTGATGAACCTGGTTTACATCCAGAGTGTTGCTATGTACCTTGCTGATAAACGTGGTTTACATCCAATGTTGCTGTGTACCTTGCTAATAGACCTGGTTTACATCCAGAGTGTTGCTATGTACCTTGCTGATAAACCTGGTTTACATCCAATGTTGCTATGTACCTTGCTGATAAACCTGGTTTACATCCAGAGAGTTGCTTTGTACCTTGCTGATAAACCTGGTTTACATCCAGTGTTGCTACGTACCTTGTTGATAAACCTGGTTTACATCGAGAGAGTTTCTTTGTACCTTGCTGATAAACCTGGTTTACATACAGAGAGTTCCTTTGTGCCTTGCTTATAAACCTGCTTTACATCCAGAGAGTTGCTATTCACCTTGCCGATAAACCTGGCTTACACCCACAGTGTTGCTATGTACCTTGCTGATAAACCTGGTTTACATCCAGAGTGTTGCTATGTATCTTGCTGATAAACCTGGTTTACATCCAGTGTTGCTATGTACCTTGCTGATAAACTTGGTTTACATCCAGAGTGTTGCTATGTACCTTGCTGATAAACCTTGTTTACATCCAGAGTGTTGCTATGTACCTTGCTGATGAACCTGGTTTACATCCAGAGTGTTGCTATGTACCTTGCTGATAAACGTGTTTACATCCAATGTTGCTGTGTACCTTGCTAATAGACCTGGTTTACATCCAGAGTGTTGCTATGTATCTTGCTGATAAACCTGGTTTACATCCAATGTTGCTATGTACCTTGCTGATAAACCTGGTTTGCATCCAGAGAGTTGCTTTGTACCTTGCTGATAAACCTGGTTTACATCCAGAGTGTTGCTTTGTACCTTGCTGATAAACCTGGTTTATATCCAGAGTGTTGCTATGTATCTTGCTGATAAACCTGGTTTACATCCGCAGTGTTGCTATGTACCTTGCTGATTAACCTGGTTTACATTCAGTGTTGCTATGTACCTTGCTGATAAACCTGGTTTACATCCAGTGTTGCTATGTACCTTGCTGATAAACCTGGTTTTCATCCAGGGTTGCTATGTACCTTGCTGATAAACCTGGTTTACATCCAGTGTTGCTATGTACCTTGCTAATAAACCTGGTTTTCATCCAGAGTGTTGCTTTATGCCTTGCTGATGAACCTGGTTTGCATCTAGTGTTGCTATGTATCTTGCTGATAAACCTGGTTTACATCCAGAGTGTTGCTATGTACCTTGCTGATCAACCTGGTTTACATCCAGAGTGTTGCTATGTACCTTGCTGATAAACCTGGTTTACATCCACAGTGTTGCTATGCACCTTGCTGAAAAACCTGGTTTACATCCAGTGTTGCTATGTGCCTTGTTGATAAACCTGCTTTACATCCAGTGTTGCTATGTACCTTGCTGATAAACCTGGTTTACATCCAGAGTGTTGCTATGTACCTTGCTGACAAACCTGGTTTACATCCACAGTGTTGCTATGTACCTTGCTGATAAACCTGGTTTACATCCACAGTGTTGCTATGTACCTTGCTGATAAACCTGCTTTACATCCAGAGAGTTGCTTTGTACCTTGCTGATAAACCTGGTTTACATCCAGAGTGTTGCTTTGTACCTTGCTGATAAACCTGGTTTACATCCAGAGTGTTGCTTTGTACCTTGCTGATAAACCTGGTTTACATCCAGAGAGTTGCTATGTACCTTGCTGATAAACCTGGTTTACATCCAGAGTGTTGCTATGTAGCTTGCCTTTTTTTGAACGAAGCTGTTCTAATGTTTGGACAGAATCGCTCTTCTCATTAATTGTTTTTGCGAAAGAAAACTGATTTTCTTTTTTATCCAGTCGACAAGCTCTTAGGATTTGACGTAAAAGTACTGAACCGTTTGTGTGTGTGTGTGTGTGTGTGTGTGTGTGTGTGTGTGTGTGTGTGTGTGTGTGTGTGTGTTTGTGTGTGTGTGTGTGTGTGTTCAAAACAAGTCTTCCCGCTACACGTCAAATACAAGACAATAGATCGTCAACACAAACGCTGCCATCTGCGTGTGTTATCATAAGAAAGGGGGATATTTGGGAGAAAATATCAACGCTAAAACAGGCAAAATGGAGTGAAGATGATAAAACGAAGATAACCAAATACGTGTGGATTGTTTGAAAGGACCACCAACACAAAGTGAGGAGACTCATGTGACACAAGTCTTATAGTAGTATCGAAGTTAGAGCTGGTGGTAAAGGGAAGTAACTTTTCCTCGCTTCTCGCATCTTAAGAGATAGGTTGTAAGAAGTTGCCTCCCTTTCTACTGTGCGTGTCCATGACGTTCATTCTCTGGTCGTTCTCTGTTTGGATTCGGTTTCCTTGGGATGTATGGTCTCCAAATGGGAGACATTCGGCTTTCCCGTCCATAGCTACTTCCGGAGAGATGGCAGATGAGAGGAGCCAAAGCTGGAGAATTATGGGAGAAAACCTGTCCACCCACAAACAAGTAGGATAACTCTTGCTCCCATAAGAAAGCATAACTCCAAGCTTGCCCTTGGAACATCCTGTTCTGGAAGAAGTTTCCTTGTTGGTTCTGTGTGCTCTGTGTTGTCATGTCTGCTAGGCGATTCGGTGTCGTAAGCAGCATTCCTTTGGAGTTATGCTTTCTTGTGGGAACAAGAGTTACGCCACTTGTTTTGCTGTTTATTGTTTACTGTTCCCTGCCTCAGTTCATATTTATTTTCGTTTCAATTGAATCGAGGTTATTTGTATTTGTTGCTGTTCGTCCTTGTACTTGTCTGACTATATCAAGTTTTTAAAGGCTGTGCTAGTCTTGAATAAAAGTTAATTCATATTTGTTCATTTCTCCAGTTCTTGTTGCTGTGTAGATGTGTTCGGTACAGGGTATTATGGGCAAGCTTGGAACATCCTTTTTGTTTTGTTTTTTTTTTGTTTTTTTTTTGGGGGGGATGTTTCCTTGTCTGTTCTGTGTGCTCTGTGCTGTCATGTCTGCTAGGCGATTCGGTGTCGTAAGCAGCATTCCTTTGGAGTTATGTTTTCTTGTGGGAGCAAGAGTTACTCTACTTGTTTGTTGTTAATTATTTACGGTTCCCTGCCTCATTTCATATTTACTTTCTGTCTCCCCACGTCACAACACTACCAAGAACGATAACACATACAGATGTGTGACAAAAATGGCTGGTTTCTACGCTTGTGTATGACAGTCGCCGCATTTGACCGCGCGTTCAGTACTCTGCTCTAGGCTGGCCACACGCCACCATTAGGATTCTGCAGTAAATCACTCTATAATCCATGTCAGCGTTTTGAGGCCTGGCATAGGTCTGAGCCAGCATTTCATATTAAACTGATAATCGATCAAAAGAACAACTCCCACCAATCTTTTTTTTTCACCGATTAAATGATTCACATTCTTCCAATTCGTAACCTTCCCCTTCGCTGACATCACATTTTTCAGACCCTCTCACTCACCTGTGACCCCATCTTTTCGCCAGACGGCTCCTCCCAAACAGTTCCATTCCTTTCACTCTAATCTGTCTGCTTGGAACCACCTGGCGTGTGCCGTGATGGCCACATGCTAGAAAAGAAAGGAAATCAACTTTCAGACAACTTAAAACAAAACTATCAAAACAATCTAATTGTGCGTGTGTACAAATAAACGGACTACTTAACGCAAGTGTGTGTGTATGTGTGTGTGTGTGTGTGTGTGTGTGTGTGTGTGTGTGTGTGTGTGTGTGTGTGTGTGTGTGTGTGTGTGTGTGTTTGCGTGCGTGTGTTTGCGTGTGTGTGTGTGAGTGCATGCCCGCGTGTGTGTATGTGTGTAATTGCGTGTGTGTTTGCGTATGTGTATCGACTTGTATGCATATGCGTGTATGCGTGCACATGTGTGAGTGTATGTGTTTGCATTTGCGTGTGTGTGTGTGTGTGTGTGTGTGTGTGTGTGTGTGTGTGTGTGTGTGTGTGTGTGTGTGTGTGTGTGTGTGTGTGTGTGTGTGTGTGTGTGTGGACTAATCCGCACTTAATGACACCTCCTTGAAGTACTGAAACTTCTCCGAGGTATGATTACGAGAGTTTTATTTTCTTCTCGAAAGAACATCTTGGTGGAAGCCAAATAATCGAAATTACAGAGAGAGAGAGAGAGAGAGAGAGAGAGAGAGAGAGAGAGAGAGAGAGAGAGAAGAGAGAGAGAGAGAGAGAGAGAGAGAGAGAGGGGAGGGCGGGAGGGAGGGAAACGGACATTTTATTCATTCATAGGCCATTACCCTCATGACAGGGGTGCAACAAAATCATTCAAAAAAAATTGTATTACAATATAAATGATGGAGCTTACCACCAACACAGAACGCTCTATAGGCTGTAGATAAATGGACAGATTTGTTCTTTCATGATTTGACGCTAGAAGTGAACCAAGACGAAGAAGACTTGGATATTTATAGTACTTAAATATAAATACCTTACCCTTGCTGTCATTTAGAACGGCACAGCACTAAACAAAATGCAGCTTGTCTTCTGTCGCTTGTTCACGCCATGGACAAATCACATCAACAGGTGCGTGTTATTTGTACCGAAGTTTATGGACACCGATTTCTGGAATGCCAAATCTGAACTTTGTGGTACTGATTTTCAGATGACTGTCAAGATTCAGCCTTAAATAATTTTATCAGCAGACATTGTACAAAACGTGTTATACAAACTGAATCATTCACTGTTCTTGATATGAAAATCCCATTCTTGCCATCGACAGAGAGCCAATCTTTCCTTAAATACTGCAGGAACTGATTTGCTCCTTCAACGCCTTCGTTTAGCCATACATATCCACAACCAAACATATATAGTTCTAAACGAATACCCAGTTAGTTTTGTCAGGAGAATCTAAATCAAACAATGTACAAAATGCTTTTCGTGATAATCTTGTCTCATGCCATTCTTGTCCACCTTAGCTAGTATTGTTCAAACTTGACTGCACAATTTATGTAAATGGAATATCTGTTTGTTTCTCCATATATCAAATCATTTGGTGTTTGTATTTCACCTCCTAGGAACTTTTTAAGAGCAAACAGGTGTATGATCATTTGGTGTTTGTATTTGACCTCCTAGAACTTTTTAAGAGCAAACAGGTGTATGATCTTTTGGTGTTTGTATTTGACATCATAGGAACTTTTTAAGAGCAAACAGGTGTACCTTTTCCAAATGGCGAACTGCACTGCTTAGAAATTGAACATAAAATGAGGCAGAGAACAATAAACAATAAACAAGTAGGGTAACTCTTGCTCCCATAAGAAAACCTAACTCAGAGTAACTTTTATTCGAGACTGGCAAGACTTTTATTTGGGGGTGCTGTTGATTCTTTTTTGAACCCTTGGTTGTGAAAACACCACATTATTATGGACTGTGGTGTGTCTCTCTATTTGACGCCAGGAGCACAGACACAATCAGCCGTGAATCCAATAGCACCCCCAAAGCAGCCAGTGAAGGGTAGTAAATGATACCAAACAAAAAAGTGGGGGTGCTAATGGATTCTTTTTTGCACCCTTGGTGGTGAGAACACCACAGTATTATGGACTGTGGTGTGTCTCTATTTGACGCCAGGAGCGCAGACACAACCAGCCGTGTTTCCCTGATGAGTTCCGACACAGCGGACGAAAGGCCTCGGAGCAGGCAATACAAATATATCTGCCTTCAAAAGGGATTGCGATGGTTCCCTTATGCAGCTAGTGAAAAGTTTTCATATCTGGAATATATTTTCTTGATATTGTAGCCGCGTGCTAACAGTGTATTATTTCTTTTGGTTACCTTTCGTAGATGAAAATGTTTTGTTCGAGAGTTATCTTCCCCTTACCTCCCTTGGTCGAATCTCTTTTTTTTTTATTGTTGTGTAAATTCTTAAAATCATGAATACCTCAGAACCTACATAGTTGTATGTACGTTGCTAAAGTCACAAAAATTAATGTATTTGATTCATTACAACCGTACTGGGCTGAGAAGACCATATTTTCTCTAAACTGGTATTTTGCACGAGCAATCTTGGCGCCATTTTCAATTGTCTGTCGAATGAATATTGAATAATTCTTGATTTTACAAAAAGTAAGAGGAAAACCGAAGAATCTGAAGATGCATGTTAAAAGTAATGTCCATGAGCTCTCATTTCGTATATCGCATGCTTAGGATCTATTCCGCACAGGCTTGCGACTATACGAAATGACTGATGACGCCGGTTCCCTTGATCAAGTCGCCTTCTTCGTTCATTGTCGGAGTTTTGATCCAAATTATCATTCTACGAAATTCGGACTTCCCGATCGAAATCTTGCTTATGACTCCATTTCTGTTATGAATACAACTGAAAATGTGTAGAATTTATTATTTAACAGACCGTTTCAACAGAGTATTTTTCAGTTGAAAATTGTGTCAAAAGTAGGCACGGACGGCCCGGCGAAGTGAAAAGTCAGCTGTGTTTTCTAGTAATTTTTAACAACAGAATTCTCCACTTAGACACTGTCTCGGAAAATGAAGTTTATATGTATGAAAAGAGCGAAATGCCAGCTATTCATTCATTGTAAAATTATTTCACGCTCTTCAGTATCTTTTATTGAAATAGAGGAAAATATGACGCAAACGCGTTAAAAGTGGCTTCACTCTGGGACATTAATCAGCAATGATTTAGTACAGGAACAAAATTGTCAAATGTGACTTACTGCATTTTATTCCTTGTGTTCTGAGGTTTTCATCGATAGTAAATATGTGTAAATAGTTTGAACGGACAGCGAGCCAGACAACACTGAAGCTGCCATAGAAAACACAAATTTCCGTTGGTTCCGGCCTCGCGAGGCCGTTTCGTCTCCGGCACCGTGTTACTGGCTTTGCGGTCCGGTATGTTGCTATAAAAGTAGAGCGTTGTGTGAGAATAGAGCAGAGTGTTCCCAGAGAGTTCCATGATGTGAGCGACTGGCGTGAGAGGCAGAGAGAGTGCTCAGTGCGCTGAGTGCGTTCCCGGTTTGAGCTCCTTGGCGTGGAAGAAGAAAATAAAGGGAGAAACTACACCTCGTCCTCCGTGTCTTCTTGACTGGCTGCTGTCCCTTGGCTTCTACGCATTGCTATCTGCTTGTCTTCACCTGCACACCCCTTACCCCTCCACACCATCACAATTGGCGCTTCGAGCAGGATCGAAGACAGAAGAGACCAAGGAGACACAGCCCAAGAATGCAGCAGAATGGTACAGAGGAACCAGAAGACACGGGACAACGAAGGCAACCAGGCTGCAGGTATGGATGGGCAAGGAGGCCAGCCACCCCTAGCAGCACAGCCTTCAGGTTCCGCCCCACACTTCCTGCTCTTTGGCCAGCAACCAAGGCTCCCTGTCGACGACCTGGGGTGCCCTACCACAGCTGCTGCTGGTGCAGTTGACTGGGTCCACCAGCACCGTCTCCGCCTCCAGGAGGCCCACCTGAAGGCGTACAACCAGTTGAAAGAGGCTGCAGCGAGAAGGGACGGCTTCACTGACAGAAAGGCTGCAGACCATGCCCTGAGTGTAGGCGACTACGTCTACATACGCAATCGCATCATTGGCCGAAACAAGATCCAGGACCTGTGGAAACCTGACCTCTACCGGGTGACATCACGACCCTATGACGGCCTACCTGTCTACTCGGTCCAGCCCCTGGCTGGCGGTCCAGAACGAGCCATCCATCGGAAGGACCTGCTGCCTGCGAGTGCCCCGTTGGACTTGCAGGACGACGACCAGTCAGAGGTAACTCCATCTCCACCCACCTCTGACTCTGAATCGGACAGCGAGGATGAGCCAGTCCTCCACGGTATTCCAGTGTCCAGGCAGGCGGCTCCCCAACCGACGCCGGTGACAACTGACCACCCTGTGCCGTCTCCGGTATGTGTCACTGGCCCACCTACGCCGGCCCCACGGCGGTCTACGCGTCTGGTAGGGAAACCAACAAAAAGGTATACCCTCAGTGCCCGCCTAGACGGCTGAACGCTTGCATAGTTAACTGACTTGGTCAGATGTTCTCAGGGACAGTTTTCATATCCCAGGACTGATTTCTGGTTAAATACCTCCTGAAAAGAGGTGTTGTGGACTGCTTTTTTTCTAATACCTCGTGACATTTTAATGTTGTCTTTTTAAATACCTCCTGAAAAGAGTGTTGTGGACTACTTTTTTTCTAATACCTTGTGACATTTTAATGTTGTCTTCTTTCTTTTTTGTATAAACAGTACATATCGATTGTTCCCCAAAGACGTAAAATGATGTACGCCTCTGTTTTTCAAAGTCGACAGTAATGACCAAGAGAAAACTACGTTGTGTGACTCTTGGGGAAACTTTGTCCAAAACGACAAAACCTACCCTAGTCC
>CM031618.1:3036883-3041883 GCA_018398815.1 Conus ventricosus | reverse complement strand
CGTTATTCTGCCGTTATTTCTTATATAGGTGGATTTTAATGAAATTTGGTATATAGAAAGGGTATCACACACAAATGGCACTTCTGTATAGTGTTTTAAAATTTGACCGTTAAAAACCGTTATTCTTGACATATTGTCCGATTTGGATTAAATTTGATATGTACACAGGCTTTACCCCAGTGAGGACTAAAATGCCGGTTTCAAAAGTGTATGTCGGTTATATAACCGTTAAAACCGGTTGTTTTTTTTTGCCGTTATTTTTTATATATTGGTGGGTTTTAATGAAATTTTGTATATAGAAAGGTTATCACACACAAATGGCACTTCCATGTAGTGTTTCAAAATCTGGCCGTTAAAAACCGTTATTCTTGACATATTGTCCGATTTGGATGAAATTTGATATGTACACAGGCTTTAGCCCAGTGAGGACGACAATACCGGTTTCAAAAGTGTATATCGTTATATAACCGATAAACCGTTATTTTGCCGTTATTTTTATATATTGGTGGATTTTAATGCAATTTTGAATATAGAAAGGTCATCACACACAAATGGCACTTCCATGCAGTGTCTCAAAATCTGACCGTTAAAAACCGTTATTCTTGACATATTGTCCGATTTGGATGAAATTTGATATGTACACAGGCTTTAGCCCAGTGAGGACTAAAATACCAGTTTCAAAAGTGTACATCGGTTAAATAACGTTAAAACCGTTATTTTGCCTTTATTTCTTATCTCACAAAGCACTTGGCCGATTTATAAGCGGTTTGGAAAACTGGGAGTACTTTAATATGCTTCGCATCTTTTTTATAGTCTGCAAGCCAGTTCTGAGGTATGCTACACACACATACACACACATACACACACACACACACACACACACACACACACACACACACACACACACACACACACACTTCACGAATCTGGTCCATACTGGTGCCGTCTTTTTTTGCACTCCCAGTACTTTTAGAACAGGGAGTACTTTAGAATGGGAACGAAGAAATGTGTCTGTGTGTCTGTGTGTGTGTCTGTGTGTCCGTGGTCAACATGTGTTCCACCCGCTCCAGACAAAACTACTGGGTCGATCTTTCTGAAAATTTGTAGGTATGTTCATTATGGGTCAAGGATGATGCCCGACGTTTTAGTTTTCCGTTACAGCCGTTACTAACGGCTGTAACGGCCTGTAACGCTTTTTCTTCTTTATGGAATATCTCCGAAAGTACTTGGCCGATCTTTGTGAAAATTAGCAGGTATGTTCATTATGGGTCACGGATGATGTCCAATGTTTTAGTTTACCCGTTACAGCCGTTACTAACGGCTGTAACAGCCTGTAACGGTTTGTCTTCTTTTTAGAAAATATTAAAACGTATTTGGCGGATCTTCCTGAAAATTTGTAGAAATGGTCATTATGGGTCACAGAGGATGCCCGATGTTTTAGTTTACCGTTACAGCCGTTACTAACGGCTGTAACGGCCTGTAACGCTTTTTCTTCTTTATGGAATATCTCAGAAAGTACTTGGCCGATCTTTGTGAAATTTATCAGGTATGTTCATTATGGGTCACGGATGATGTCCAATGTTTTAGTTTACCCGTTACAGCCGTTACTAACGGCTGTAACAGCCTGTAACGGTTTGTCTTCTTTTTAGAAAATATTAAAACGTATTTGGCGGATCTTCCTGAAAATTTGTAGAAATGTTCATTATGGGTCACAGAGGATGCCCGATGTTTTAGTTTACCGTTACAGCCGTTACTAACGGCTGTAACGGCCTGTAACGCTTTTCTTCTTTATGGAATATCTCAGAAAGTACTTGGCCGATCTTTGTGAAAATTAGCAGGTATGCTCATTATGGGTCTCGGATGATGCCGATAATTTAGTTTACCCCGTTGTAGCCGTTACTAACGGCTGTAACAGCCTGTAACAGTTTTTCTTCTTTATAGAATATCTCAAAAAGTACTTGGCCGATCTTTCAGAAAATTTGTAGGTATGTACATTATGGGTCACGAATAATGCCTGATGTTTTAGTTTACCGTTATATCCGTTACTAACGGCTGTAACGGCCTGTAACGCTTTTTCTTCTTTATAGAATATCTCAGAAAGCACTTGGCCGATCTTTCTGAAATTTGTAGGTATGTTCATCATAGGTCACACATGATGCCCGATGTTTTAGTTTACCGTTGCAGCCGTTACTAACGGCTGTAACGGCCTGTAACGGTTTTTCTTCTTTATGGAATATCTCAGAAAGTACTTGGCTGATCTTAGTGAAAATTAGCAGGTATGTTCAGTATGGGTCACGAATGATGCCCGATGTTTTAGCTTACCCCGTTATAGCCGTTACTAACGGCTGTAACGGCCTGTAACAGTTTTTCTTCTTTATAGAATATCTCAAAAAGCACTTGGCCGATCTTTCTGAAAATGTATACGTATGTTCATTATGGGTCACAAATAATGTCCGATGTTTTGTAGTTTACCGTTATACTGTTACTAACGGCTGTAACGGCCTGTAACGCCTTTTCTTCTTCATGGAATATCTCAGAAAGTACGTGGCCGATATTAATGAAAATTTGTAGATATGTTTATTATGGGTCACGGATGATGCCCAATGTATAAGTTTACCGTTAGAGGCGTTACTAACAGCCCATAATTGTTTTCTTCTTTATGGAAATCTCAGAAAGTTCTTGGCCGATCTTTCTGAAAATTTGTAAGTATGTTCATTTTAGGTCACAGACGATAGCGATGTTACAAGAATAGCCATTACTAACAGTTACACCAGCCCAAGACGGTTTTTCCTCTTTATGGAATATCTCACGTGTATTCAGAATAAACTGGGAGTACGTTTATATGCTTTGCATCTTGTTTTTTTCTTTTTTCCTTTTGTTTTGTTCTTTGGGTGTTTTTTTGGGTGTTTTTTTTTTTGTTTTTTGTTTTGTTTTTTTTTGTTTTTTTTTGGGGGGGGAATTCTCAGTCAGAATACAGTCGGTATGCTGTATTACCGATGGACATTCTCACGCGAACTTTAGTATTTTAGTGTTCGATACAGAGCGTCTGTGCTTATTGGTGTGCTAATGTTTGGTGTACTGACACATTCTTTCTATGTGTTTACAGCAAAGAAAAAGAGAATGAGAAAAAGACAGACAGACAGAAGGAAGAAGAGAAAGAAGCAAGGCAGACAAAAACGAAAAATGATTCGCAGCTGTGTAAAAACGAAATAAATAATGAAAAGAATACACACTGTTTTAGCGAATATTAAACTCGACAAGCCACAAGCCCAGATGTGTCCAGAGTGAAAACATGTACCTTGAAAACGAGTTTCCAGCTGAAACTGCGTTAGAGAGACAGTTTCAATCCAAAAAAGAAAAATCACTATAATAATCATCCCATCCTCCAGACACGGTTTTAGTTCAAAACAAACTGTTTTAGAGGTCGTTGTAGTATCTGATTTTTCCAAGTTTCCGGATCAACCACCGTGGACCTTCTTCACACCAGAGATTCGTTTTGATCTTGCAGCTTTTCGCAAAGAGTCTACCAGCTCTCTGGCGTACAAGGCATTGTATGCTGAGCTCTGTTTGAAATTCCCATCCTGTCAAACAGTTTTTACTGACGGTTCCAAATCTGAAGATGGAGTGGCCTGTGCAGCCTACTGCCCTGGGGCTCCTTCTCAGATACTGTTGGAACATATTCATTCAGATGCTTCTGTCTATTCTGCTGAACTTACTGCTCTGGTTTTGGCTTTGAAGATAATCTCACATTCTTCAAAGAGGGACTTTCTGGTTCTGTCGGATTCGCTGTCAGCTTTGGAGGCCATAGCTGGCCGCAACCTTCAGCATCCAGAACTTTTACTTTTTTTTGAACTTTTTAGTAAGTTGAAGGCGGACGGTTACAACATTACTCTTGCTTGGGTTCCTGGTCATGTTGGCATCGGCGGGAACGAAATGGTGATCGTTTAGCCAAGAACGCCACAAGAGAGAAACTGTCCAACACTATATCCCCTGCTCAGATGTGAAACCCAAAATTAACGATTATGTGAGAGACCTCTGGCAGGAGGATTGGAACACACAGACGAATAACAAACTCTTTCAGATCCGTCCAAACCTTAAGGACTTCCTCCCATCTACGTCGGGGGGTCGTAAAGAGGAAACGGTTCTGTGCCGGCTGCACACCGGCCATTCGTATTTTACCCATTCTTACCTTTTAAAGAGTGAAGAAGCTCCGTGGTGCATTCCATGTCATGCGCCACTCACAATGAAACATGTTCTTTTAGAGTGTTGGGACTTGCACGATGTGAGACACAAACATTTTACGGCGGAGTCCATGAAGATCCTGTTCAGGGATGTCCCGCCTGACGTGATCCTTGAGTTTTTGAGAGAAATTAACATTTTTCATCTGATTTAAGATTTTACGGAAGAAAGATTTTTAACAAAGTTTCTGGTGCGTTTGTAGACGATGTCATTTAACGAGATGTGTGAAAGTTTTTTTTTTTTTTTTTTTTTTTTTTTTTTAATGACTGGTGAGTTGATTTTAACGTGGTGACAGCCCTGATGTGGCCCTCTGCGGTCGGCTGGGCTATAAGCAACATTATCTTATCTTACCGTTCCTGCCGCATACCGCTGTACTCTGTAATTCTACAGTATGGCGTCCAAGAAGCTCACTGACCGATGACTGTGCGTTCTCTCGGCAGCACGTAGAACTCGTGTATTGGCAGCACGTCACAACTCATGTATTGGCAGCACGTCACAACAATGTTCGTAGTGAAACGGGTCATGAACATAGGTTTGCAGTGTTGAAAATGTGGCTGTGGCTGGTTTGTTGATTTTATTTTTGTTTTTCATAGAGGGAAAAAAATCACCTTCGGTTCATTTGTGACATTTCTTTTTCTATTGATGTTCTTAACTTGCGTGATTGGGACATTATTGTTTTCAGGGATTGATTGTGACTTTTCAAATTCATGTGATTTGGATATTCTGTTTCGTTTATGGTCAAGTTTATGGGAGCAGCTGCA
>CM031618.1:2981883-3029383 GCA_018398815.1 Conus ventricosus | reverse complement strand
AAACAGTCGAAAAGGAGCAGGGGTTTTGGGACTCGTTCGGATGGTATTGCCGTGGTCACTGTGTTGGTTCTATTGTCAGGCTGGTTGAATGCGTGTGGAGGGGGTTTAAGTACCCTCCTTAAGGTAATTACTGTTTTAAGTACCACCAAAGTCGGCGGGAATTTTCGATGTCCATCTGGGGCTAAGTGTGTGTTTGCTAATCAATTAGGTAGGGGTGTGTGTAAATGCTGATGTGTGTGGAATGTGCGAGTGGAGAATTCAGGGTACTTGTGAACTAGGGGTTTGAGAAGCAGCGTGGACAAAGGCATGGCCCGAAGGGGAATCCTTTTTTTTCCCTCCCTAAATAAACTGGGGGAGAACAACGTGTGGGGAGAACAACACCAGAGAGAGAGAGAAAAGAAGGCTGAGGAGAGAGAGAGGAGGGGAGAGGAGTGAGCAGGACAGAAAAAGGGGTCGAGAGAAACGTGGTCTGGGAGATAGAAAGACAGCTAAGTCTTAGGGTTAAAGACAAGCGGGAAAGAAGGAAACTAAGTTTGAAGCCCAGAGGTGGGTGAAGACAGACAAACTGAATTGAACCCAGGGGTGGGTGAAGAAGACGAAGAAGAAGAGTTCGACGTGGGAGATCCCAGAGACGACCCCGAAGACCCAGTCCTGAAACCTGGAGCCAGTCAACCAAGGGCATCACCATAAAGGGCAGTGCTGAAGAAGACGTGAAGAGACTTGTTCAAGAACTGGGTGTGGTGTGAAAGCGTGGTTGTGTGTGGAAAACCTGGCCGGGTAAGAAGTCATTTCATTATAACCCGGATTAGGAAGTATTGATCTTTCATGTTCTGTATTTCATTGTGGTGATTTGATTGTTCATGATTAATTATAAGTAGCATAGAAATTGTTTTTCTTGTTCTCAGTCATTTTGGAGAGAGACGAATGCGTGACATCCCATTCCCGGGAAGAGAGGCGAATGTTTGGTGTGCGCATGAGTGTGCATATGCGTTTTACGGTGCAAAGATAACCTTGGTGTGTTAAGCCTGAACTAATAATACATCAACTTAGTGCACTTAAGCAATACCATCACGATTTCCCCCGTCCTGGACAAAGTGGCGACCCTTTCCAGGATTGCATGGCCCAAATTAGTTTCAGGAGGGAAACAAAGTGAGTACTAGAGTAGTACTGGGGTGAAGCGCCCACTAAAGCAATTAAAATTTTAGCTCTCTAATTATCTCCTTTAGTTCTTTGAGTTTTGAGTATTGGCTTGTGTGTAGGTGGTTGTTTTAATCAAGGTCGTTCAGAAAAACGAAGAACAAGGTTCTAGTCATAACTCTCACAGAAGCTGTGGTTTAAGTTTAAAAGGCCCCTTTGTGTTAAACACTACCATTGGTTGGTGTACTCGTAACGTTTAGTAGATAAACTGTGTACCAACTTTTACCGGTTAATAAGCGTAACTGTTTTAGTGGTGCTAAAAACATATAAGAAAAGAAAATGGCTGAAGAAAGTTTTACCCCATTGAGAAACTGATTAGTTTGGGGAGAAACTGGGATATACAGGAGATGAACTGCGCAGATTCTTGAAACTCAGCAGAAGACTGAGAAAAGATGAAAGGGCTGAAAGAAGGATTGAAAAGGAACAGCTCGACGCTGTCAAAAGAAACTCAATGCTGAGGCTGAGAGACTTAAGACTAGAAACTGCTGCGTCGAAGGCTAAAGCAAATGCAGCAGACGCAGAGAGGGTTAAAGCAATGCAGAGATTGCGGCTGCAAGGGCAAAGCAGAAGGGGAATCAAGATTCTAGCCAAACAAATTGAGTTGGAAAGAATAAAATCTGAAAATCGTAGTGAAATCGACACCATTTCTGAGTCAGTGGGGGGCCGCAACTAAGTTGCGCACCTAGACCTAAACTCCCATGTTCAGAGAAGAAACTGATCGATCGATGCCTATATCAGTCGGTTTTGAATCGTTTGCCGAGCACGAGGGCTGGCCCGAAGATGACTGGGCAATAAACCTGTCTGCCATGTTGACAGGTCGTGCTTTACAAAACATTTTTTCCACCCTACCCAAAGGTGATCAGAGAGATTTTGACAAGGTGAAAAAAGCATCAAAGGGCATATGATTTGACTGAAAAAGGTTTTAGGCGTAATTTTCGCGAGGCGAGAATCGAACAGGGTGAGACATACACACATTTCGGAGTTAGACTAGATCAATTACTTAAACAAGTGGATAGAACTGAGTAAAGTGGACTGTGATTTTGAAGGCCTCAAGACCCTGTAATGAAAGAACAGATACTTGCGGTTGTGGGCCGGGGCCTCACAATACACCTCAAGGAGAGGGGTGTCGGGGACAATAGCTGAAGTACTTGAAGCAGCAGAGGTTTACCGAGAAGCGAGGCGCGACTTCCCTCAAAAAGAAGAGGCCTGGAGGCATATCCAGAGAGGGTAGGCCAGCCCCATGACTCACGTAATGAGTCAGCAGTATACACCCGTGGGGCCCACGGCGTCATATGAGCAAACAAGGGTGAAAACCATAAGCCACGTGGCTAGGAATGAGCGTGCCTGTTTCTGTGCAATAAGACAGGGGACTTTGGGTAGGGATTGTATATCAAGTCACAGAAAGCAGCGCAATGAGGATCAGGCCCAGAGAGAGGCAGGTAGAGAAAGATGAACAAGAGACAGTGTTATTTTTGTCTGGATTGTGCTGTGTGTTCACGTCGATTTAGGCCCATAATATGGATGTGCCAAAAGGCAGAGTAGGTGACAATGTGGTTAATGTATTAGAGACTCTGTGCACTGGTGTCATGGTGAAGGGAGTCCCTGGTTGAGAAGGGACAATTCACAGGTAAAACACGGAGGTGTAGACAAAATAGATGGAACAGTAGCAGAATTCAAACGGCCAGGTGTTTATTGCTAAAACCATTTTATAGTGGAAGTGTACAGGCTTTGGCTGTTCCCAAGCCGCCGTAAAGATTTGGTAATCGGGAACATCGTAGGAGCACGTGGGTACGGAGGACCCAGACGCTGACTTTTTTGTCGAATCGGAGAAAAGGAACCACGTGAGAAAAAGGCCCCAGGCAGTCAAACACTCCAGAACGCAATGGAGCGTGTCCAGTGAGACCAACCCCTCTCACTTGCGAGCAGAACAAAAGGCGACTACTTTGCTCAATAAACTGTTTGGTTTTGCTCACAGAGGGCAGAAGAAAGGTGTGAAGGAGGGCACATCGGTTTGAGATGAAGGATGGCGTATTGTAACCGGACTTTCACTCACTTGAGTTCGGGGAAGACAAAACGACAGATCGTTGTGCCTTCGAAACGCAGAAAGGCGGGGATGTCAGAAAAACATGTGAAAGTCAGCCTCGGGCCATCCGGTAGGAAGGCCTCACAAAAGGCAGTGACCGAGAGTACTACTGGCCCGGTAAACCTTGGTGATATCAGGCGTTTCTGTGGGATTGCAACACATGTCAAGCGGTACGACAACGTGGGGTTTGAGAGTGAAGAAAGAGTGACGGGACCGTAGGCCAAAATAAAAAAGGTTGGGCGAAAAGTCGGGGAGTGGGTGCGTGTATCTTTGCAGTGTCGCGTATGCTGACTGGCTGGTTGCGGGCCACGTGTATGGGAAGAGAAGGGAGAGAATTTCCGTAGAAACATAATGGTTTTATGGCTGCACGACTTAGAGCTGGGGGAGATTCCAGATTTATGTTGATATTGCTTGGTAGTGTTGTATATTGATTTTTCTCTAATTTTTGTTGCAAGACCACTTGCGTGCGTTCTCTGTGTAAGTAGGCTTATGAGAGGGCCGATATCAGCATCGGTTTAAAATGGGAAAATTATGCGAGTTTTCATCTCCTGAATGTGTTTTAGCCCCAAAGCAGGGCATTGTCTTCGAGTGGGGGAATTTGTCAAGGAGCGTGAAACCTCTCACAAAAGGGCATTAGACGCTTGGAGACAAAGGGACATTGTACTGGTATACAAATAGGTAATTGACCAATTAACCAGGGGCCTTACCCACCGCACACGGCCGAACTGTGTTTAAGGGGGCCGAAGTGGTCAGATGACAAAAAAACACCTAGGGGAGAGTTCGGACCTGCCCAGTGGCGAAAGGGGGGAAGGGATGTAACCACTACGACCTCGGCGCTCCAAGTGCGCGCTAAATGCTCAGTCGGCTGAGGTTCTTGGTAAACAGTCCAGTAAAGAGCAGGGGTCTTGGACTCGTTCGGATGTATTGCCGTGGGTCACTGTGGTTGGTTCTATTGTCAGGGGTGGTTGAATGCGTGTGGAGGTGGAGTAGCCCTCCTTAAGGTAATTACTGTGTTAAGTAACCACCAAAGTCGGCGGGAATTTTCGATGTCCATCTGGGGCTAAGGGGGTGTTTGCTAATCAATTAGGTAGGGGTGTGTGGTAAATGCGATGTGTGTGGAATGTAGCGAGTGGAGAATTCAGGGTACTTGTGAACTAGGGTTTGAGAAGCAGCGGGGGACAAAGGCATGGCCCGAAGGGAACCTTTTTTTTCCCTCCCTATATAAACTGAGGGAGAACAACGTTGGGAGAACAACACCAGGAGAGAGAGAGAGAGGGAAAGGGTGAGGAGAGGGGAGAGAGAGAGGAGAAAGGAGTGAGCAGGACAGAGAAAGGGTCGAGAGAAACGTGGTCTGGGAGATAGAAGAGACGCTAAGTCTTAGGTTGAAGACAAGCTGGAAGAGAAGGAAACTAAGTTTGAAGCCCAAGGTGGGTGAAAACAGACAAACTGAATTTGAACCCCGAGGTGGGTGAAGAAGACGAAAAAGAAGAGTTCGACGTCGAGATCCCAGAGACGACCACGAAGACCCAGTCCTGAAACCTGGAGCCAGTCAACCAAGGGCATCACCATCAAGCAGTGCTGAAGAAGACGTGAAGAGACTTGTTCAAGAACTGTGGTGTGGTGTGAAAGCGTGGTTGTGTGTGTGAAAACCTGGCCAGGTAAGAAGTCATTTCATTATAACCCGGGATTAGGAAGTATTGATCTTTCATGTTCTGATATTTCATTGTGTGTGATTTGATTGTTCATGATTAATTATAAGTAGCATAGAAATTGTATTTCTTGTTCTCAGTCGTGTTGGAGAGAGACGAATGCGTGACATCCCATTCCCAGAGAGAGGCGAATGTTTGGTGTGCGCATGAGTGTGCATATGCGTGTACGAGTGCAAAGTATAACCTTGGTGTGTTAAGCCTGACTAATAATACATCAACTTAGTGCACTTAAGCAATACCATCACGATTTCCCCCGTCCTGGACAGGCAGTCTTCATTAAGCAAAGAGGCTGAGCTGGCAGTGTATGACTGGTTCAAAACACCCAACAACTGGGCATGGTTTCTGCAGTGTATGACTGGTTCAAAACATCCAACTGGGCATGGTTTCTGCAGTGTATGACTGGTTCAAAACATCCAACTGGGCATGGTTTCTGCAGTGTATGACTGGTTCAAAACACCCAACAACTGGGCATGGTTTCTGCAGTGTATGACTGGTTCAAAACATCCAACTGGGCATGGTTTCTGCAGTGTATGACTGGTTCAAAACACCCAACAACTGGCATGGTTTCTGCAGTTATTTGAGTTCAGAAACTCAAGTGAAATGTTCAACAAGGCTTCGCCAACAACAACAACAACAACAAAAAACCACACACACACATAAATTGTCGCATAGTGCGATTGCGATGAAAATATTAATCCTTCCTCTTCTTTCCTTCTTCTTCTGCGGTCGATTTTGATCGACTGCGTCAGATCTTCAATCCTGTGGCCACAATGAACCCTACAGTCTTCTCAAGGTCTTGACGGCTGCCCCAAGGCTGCATCTGCAGCTCTGCGCCCTCTGGCCAGGTCTGACGCCGTAGAACATCATCAGTAGCTCTCCTTTGCCTTCTCCTGACCTCCAAGTTAGCTGAGGCACCGGTCGTTCGGGCGGGCCCCTTTCAGGCTGAGGGCGAGGCTTCGTCCCTTCCCGGTGCTCACTGACAGGGTCGACGCCATGACCAAAGTGTAGTCTGACGCATGGTCATCACCGTTGATGCGTGTGTGTCCTGATTTATCCCTGAAACCTGCGCCATAGCTGACACACTCCGTCTTCAACAGATCGGATCAAACTTTCTGTAGGGGATTGGGGAGGAGGGGGGGGGGGGGTCTTCTCCTTTAGCTCAAGACTAAAAAGTCCTGGGAGAATACGGGGATTGTTTGTTTACGTGTCCTTCCCCAGGACTGAGAGCTTATCGTGCGGCTCTTGACTGCATGATGCTCCTGTCCTAAGGACATGGGTATTTCAGTGGTGATAACAGTGTCGCCTGTTTTCCAACCCCATCCTGCTAGGAACATTGCCATTTGGTCCAGGACTGCTTATTGGACCAGACAAGCCTGACTTATATCGGCAGCTAACCCTCATATCTGGGGGCATCCCCCTATCTGCCACCCGGAGACCCACCTGGTTGGGGATGGTCGCCCCTCCTCCAGGTAATCATTCCGAAATCTACCCCGGTTGAAATACTTAACTCGAAAGGAGAGAGAGTTAGCGCTCTGTTAGTTTGTTTGTTTTTTGTTTTTTGTTTGTTTGTTTTTTCAGAAGCGAAGTGAGGGATGGAGGGGGGAGGGGTCAGTGGGACCAGCACACGACAGTTGTTTCGCTCTGTGAAGACGTCATCAGCCTCGTGGCTCTGTCCTGGTTATCTTCTGGTGAGAAACGCCTCCATATGAGCAAAAAGGAAAAAACTCGAGAATCAGTTAGATCTTCCTGCATAGATGGACAAACAGTCAGATCTTCCTGCATAGATGGAAAAACAGTCAGATCTTCCTGCATAGATGGACAAACAGATCTTCCTGCATAGATGGACAAACAGTCAGATCTTCCTGCATAGATGGACAAACAGTTAGATCTTCCTGCATAGATGGACAAACAGTCAGATCTTCCTGCATAGATGGACAAACAGTCAGATCTTCCTGCATAGATGGACAAACAGTCAGATCTTCCTGCATACATGGACAAACAGTCAGATCTTCCTGCATAGATGGACAAACAGTCAGATCTTCCTGCATAGATGGACTAACAGACAGACCCTTCTGCTTATATGGACGGCCAGTTAGATTCTTATGCTTATAGTGAAAAAAATTATCCCCAAAAAAGTTCTGCACCCAGTGAAACGTAAAATATGAATTTTGAAACAAGATTAAAATGTAAAATTTATTCAAAAAAGAAAGTGGAAATATATAGGCCAGTAACTGTGTAGAAAAATCCACAAGTAATAGATACTGTAAGAACATTCCGAAACACTGTGCGCTGCTTCACAAGTTTTAAGGGATCACAGGATGATGCAAGACATGCAAGAAATAGAAATGACTGTGGCGAAGTGGTTAGCGTTGCGGACATCCGGCTGGGAGATCGTTGGTTCGATTCCAATCAGAGCCATGTAGGATTTTTCTGCTCCGACCGGCTCCTACCCTGAGTTGAGTTTGCTACGGGCTCAGTTAGGAAGACTGGCGCCACACAGTCGGGTTCCGTCCCTAAACGGATGTATCTCTGAGAGTGTTACTCAAATTTCCTGATCAACACTGCAAGTGTCTGTATCTTTCGGGCCTGGTTGACGCCGGGATGTATTATGGAAGTAAGCATAGGGTACAGCCTTGTCGTGCAGTCTTAGACCGGACTGGATATCTGTAGCATAATCTTCATCACCCTCGTTCTCATCGATCAGCATAACAAAAAAAAGTCTCAACAAATTCTGTGGCTCTTCACGCCCTGCTCTCATGGTGACTTCAGTTTCGATGTCCCCTCCACGTCTATGGCCTTCGTTTGATTCCGTCGGGGTCACCCGGGATTGGCAAATTTATGGGTGCTGTCGTTGGACAGACGTGGTGGCGCTCTCTGGAGGGAGAGCTCACTCACGCTAGCTCCACGTCTACGCAATTATTGTCGTCAGAAGGGGGCTTAGGAGGTGGTGCATATGTTAAATCAAAACAGGCGCCACTGAGCACCACCGAAGTGACTCGGCAGCAGTGCAATGTCTCCTCCGGTGGGTTGCCTCTTGATGACTTGACACTGACTGCTCCCATGTGCATGTGTGCGTGCGCAAACGCGAGTGCACGCGCGCGAGCATGTGTGTGTGTGTGTGTGTGTTTGCGCATACGTGCACGCGCATGACATTTGAACCTGGAGGCCCTCATGATTTCAGACTTCTTTACATACAGATCAAGGAGAAAGTGGATGATGACAATGATGCTTTGGAATTCCATTTGGGTGAGAGACTAGATGATACACTTCCTGTCCTAACGCATCGGGCCACAAACCAGGACCGGTGGATACAGACAACTGCCGTGCTGATCAGGACATTGAAGCAACACTCTCAGAGGTACCTTCACTACGTGAATGAAACTCAGAGCGTGTGGCTCCAGTCTTATCTTTTCTTTTGAGCGTAAAACACATTCAGTCCTGGGAACAAGTGTGAGTATGTGTGTTCAAACAAATTCTAATCGGCCATCTTATTTAAAATTCTTACTTCCCCTTTATTGAGTGCTCTTTTTCCTTCCCTTTTTCATTTTTTTTAAAAACACTTTTCGTGTATGCAGGAGGTTCTACTCGATTTTGGAGAGTTTGCTTTTTGCTTATGCAGAAGTGTTTCTTCCCAGCAGGTGCGAGGATCCGGAAGCGACTCTGACGAGCTCTTCACGGAACGAAACAGTTGTCGTTTGCTGGTCGTGCCGGGGGAGCACCAACACTGCTGAGAGCGCTCACTGACGAGGGTTTACCTTTCATGACCCTTTCTCCTAAACGCTAGGATGTCTTTGATGTCTGACACAAGGCGTCGAAAGAGCTTCGGAAGTAGAGAAGCCAAATCAGTCAAATGTTTTTGGGGACAGTTAGAAGCATGTATCAACTCCAGCACAGAAAATAGCTTTAACCTTTTACTTATTGAAACGTTTGTGCTGTTTGGATATGAAGAGAATACAAAGTCAAGTCATGTCCTTGATTATATTATAATCCTTGCAAAATGTTTCATCTTCAAATGTAAAACGGTGGAAACTCTACCACTCTATGTTAACTTTAAATCCTTCTTGAAGATTGAATATGACACTGAAAAGTATATTTCTTTAACAAATGAAAGATAAAACAGTTTTCAGGCAGAATGGTTTTATTTAAAAAAACCTTTTGAATAGATAAAGCATCGTGCCGTTACTTTTTTTTTTTTTGCCATACTTGTAATGTGTATGAGACATATAAATATTTATGCCTGTCACCAGGAATACTATAATGTAACTACAGATTCTTGTCCATCTAGTATTCAAGCTACAGTTAATTTCTGTCTAGATGTTTTTTCATTCAATAATTTACTTCTTTTTTTTTCGTTGCTTTTGTTTGTACGGTCTCCTATATTGTCATTTTCAATTATGTATGGAAATGTAAAAAAAAAAAAAAAAAAAAAAGTTAAAAAAGAAAAGAAAAAAAAAGAAACGACAGCTTGAAATGCAGTTCACTTTTAGGAGATTGGATGAAGGGAGGTATGATGACACAGTAAATGATATAGCAAAAATGCTGTTACCATATACATTTCTGTACAATATGCGGAGAAGCTTCTGTGTCGTGCTTTTGATTTCCTCACTCTTAACGAGCGAAGATACATGATGACATGGTAAATGATATAGCAACAATTGTTTTGCATATACATGTACATGCTTGTAGATTATATGAAAAAAAATCAGTCAAATGAAGCAAGCCATCTGAAACGATCTTCTCAATGCATTTTGACTGACACAGATTTTGATGGTCGCTCCGAACACTGCCCGGAAATTCAGGGCATCTAGGATCGGGTTCTGTCATCATTTTTATTTTTGCATGCATGCACGTACACACAGACACAGACACAGACACACACACACACACACACACACACACACACACACACACACACACACACACACACACACACACACATACAGATCATCGATAATGATTTAACGTGGTACGACCCCATTACTGACCTTGGAAAACGTCTTTCTAAAAGGATTTATCAATTATCAAAAATAAAACATTTTCTGAATCTCCAGTCGAGGAAATTATTTTTTCATGCACATATTTTATCTCTCATTGATTATGCGTCTACGTTATGGGATAATTCTAGTGAAACAAATTTGAAACAAATCAATCGTTTACATAAGAGAGCTATAAAGCTGGTGCAATTAAAATCTAATTCGTTGACAGGTGATGACTATAAAAAGTTAGATATTCTTCCATTCAAATACAGGCTCTTCTTCAATAAATGCTTATGCATGTATAAAGTAGTTAAGGGAATAGCTCCAAAGAAAATTATCCGAAACTTTGAAAATAATGAAAATAGACATGTTCACAAACTTTCGTTTCCTAGACCCCGTAACAATCTTTACAAATCTAGCTTCATATATTCTGGAGGAACGGCATGGAACAATTTATCTTCTACTTTAAAAACATGTCCTTCTAAACTACTGTTTAAAAAAGCACTGAAAAAATATTTGATGGACAAATTATAAAGTAATTTATAATTATCTATTTTGCTGCAGATCCCCCTCTCTCTTTCTCTCTCTCTCTCTCTCTCTCTCTCTCTCTCTCTCTCCTCTCTCTCTCTCTCTCTCTCTCTCTCTCTCTCTCTCTCTGCCTCTCTCTCTGTCTCTCTCTCTCTCTCTTTCTCTCTGACTGTCTGTCTGTCTGTCTGTGGGATTCTTTGTCAATGCTATTTGTCTCTCTGCTATCTGTCAGCCCCCTCTCTCTCTCTCTCTCTCTCCTCTCTCTCTCTCTCTCTCTCTCTCTCTCTCTCTCTCTCTCTCTCTCTCTCTTTCTCTCTCTCTCTCTCTCTGTCTCTCTTTCTCTCTGACTGTCTGTCTGTCTGTCTATTGGATTCTTTGTCAATGCTATCTGTCTCTCTGCTATCTGTCAGCCCCCCCCCCTCTCTTCTCTCTCTCTCTCTCTCTCTCTCTCTCTCTCTCTCTCTCTCTCTCTCTCTCTCTCCCTCTCTCTCCCTCTCTCTCAAATGTCTTTATTGCCATGTTTGACATGTTGTCCATTGTCCGTCACAATATTGATTAATGGTTGTTAATTGTTTCATTGTTTTCATTACATTGTATATTTCTGATTTATACGTATGTATTGCTTCGAGTTTCTGGTTTTTCACTATTGTGATTGATATTTATGCTTTTTTGTGAGGGCAGGATGAAAAAAAGCGGCAAAGCTTATTCTTTTAACCCTCAATAAAGATAATTTTGACTTGACTTGACTTCACACACACACACACACACACACACACACACACCACACACACACACACACACACACACACACACACATACACACACGCACGCACGCACGCACGCACGCACGCACGCACGCACGCACGCACACACGCAAGCACGCACATACACGTTTACACACAGACACACACACACACACCCGGTACCCCTCCCATCTGAATGGAAACAGAACAAGGGAGATAATACAAGAGACTCACAGAGACCCTGATGGGCATCAGTCGTGAGAAGTGTGCAGACCTGGCTGGACCTGGTGACCAAACACACAGTAAAAAGAAACTCTATGGGGAAATTTTGGTAGAAGCTGGTGACCCCACATATAGTGGGAAGAAACTCTATGGGCAGCTTGGTAGAACCTGGTGACCCCACATTTCAGTAGGAAGAAACTCTATGGGCAGCTTGGTAGAACCTGGTGACCCCACATATAGTAGGAAGAAACTCTATGGGCAGCTTGGTAGAACCTGGTGACCCCACATACAGTAGAAGAAACTCTATGGGCAGCTTGGTAGAACCTGGTGACCCCACATATAGTAGGAAGAAACTCTATGGGGAGGGAGCTTGGTAGAACCTGGTGACCCCACATATAGTAGGAAGAAACTCTATGGGCAGCTTGGTAGAACCTGGTGACCCCACATATAGTAGGAAGAAACTCTATGGGGAGCTTGGTAGAACCTGGTGACCCCACATACAGTAGGAAGAAACTCTATGGGAAGTTTGGTAGAAGCTGGTGATCCCACATATAGTAGGAAGAAACTCTATGGGCAGTTTGGTAGAAGCTGGTGATCCCACATATAGTGGGAAGAAACTCTATGGGGAGCTTGGTAGAACCTGGTGACCCCACATTACAGTAGGAAGAAACTCTATGGGAAGTTTGGTAGAAGCTGGTGATCCCACATATAGTAGGAAGAAACTCTATGGGCAGTTTGGTAGAAGCTGGTGATCCCACATATAGTAGGAAGAAACTCTATGGGCAGTTTGGTAGAACCTGGTGACCCCACATAGAGTGGGAAGAAACTCTATGGGGGAGATTGGTAGAAGCTGGTGACCCCACATATAATAGGAAGAAACTCTATGGGCAGTTTGGTAGAACCTGGTGACCCCACATATAGTAGGAAGAAACTCTATGGGGAGCTTGGTAGAAGCTGGTGATCCCACATATAATAGGAAGAAACTCTATGGGGAGCTTGGTAGAACTGGTGACTCCACATACAGTAGCAAGAAAACTCTATGGGCAGCTTGGCAGAAGCTGGTGATCCCACATACAGTAGGAAGAAACTCTATGGGGAGCTTGGTAGAACCTGGTGACCCCACATATAGTACGAGAAGAAACTCTATGGGGAGCTTGGTAGAACCTGGTGACCCCACATATAGTAGGAAGAAACTCTATGGGCAGCTTGGTAGAACCTGGTGACCCCACATATAGTAGGAAGAAAACTCTATGGGGAGCTTGGTAGAACCTGCTGACCCCACATACAGCAGGAAGAAACTCTATGGGCAGCTTGGTAGAACCTGGTGACCCACATACAGTAGGAAGAAACTCTATGGGCAGCTTGGTAGAACCTGCTGACCCCAAAAATAGTAGGAAGAAACTCTATGGGGAGCTTGGTAGAAGCTGGTGACCCCACATATAGTAGGAAGAAACTCTATGGGCAGCTTGGTAGAAGCTGGTGACCCCACATACAGTAGGAAGAAACTCTATGGGCAGCTTGGTAGAACCTGGTGACCCCACATATAGTAGGAAGAAACTCTATGGGCAGCTTGGTAGAACCTGGTGACCCCACATATTAGTACGAAGAAACTCTATGGGCAGCTTGGTAGAACCTGGTGATCCCACATACAGTAGGAAGAAACTCTATGGGCAGTTTGGTAGAACCTGGTGACCCCACATACAGTAGCAAGAAACTCTATGGGCAGCTTGGTAGAACCTGGTGACCCCACATACAGTAGGAAGAAACTCTATCGGCAGCTTGGTAGAACCTGGTGACCCCACATATAGTAGGAAGAAACTCTATGGGCAGCTTGGTAGAACCTGGTGACCCCACATATAGTAGGAAGAAACTCTATGGGCAGCTTGGTAGAAACCTGGTGACCCACATACAGTGGGAAGAAAACTCTATCGGCAGCTTGGTAGAACCTGGTGACCCCACATATAGTAGGAAGAAACTCTATGGGCAGCTTGGTAGAACCTGGTGACCCCACATAGAGTAGGAAGAAACACTATGGGAAGTTTGGTAGAAGCTGGTGACCCCACATAGAGTAGGAAGAAACTCTATGGGCAGCTTGGTAGAACCTGGTGACCCCACATATAGTAGGAAGAAACTCTATGGGCAGCTTGGTAGAACCTGGTGACCCCACATACAGTGGGAAGAAACTCTATGGGGAGTTTGGTAGAACCTGGTGACCCCACATACAGTAGGAAGAAACTCTATGGGCAGCTTGGTAGAAGCTGGTGACCCCACATATAGTACGAAGAAACTCTATGGGGAGCTTGGTAGAAGCTGGTGACCCCACATATAGTACGAAGAAACTCTATGGGCAGCTTGGTAGAACCTGGTGACCCCACATACAGTAGGAAGAAACACTATGGGCAGCTTGGTAGAACCTGGTGACCCCACATATAGTAGGAAGAAACTCTATGGGGAGCTTGGTAGAACCTGGTGACCCCACATATAGTAGGAAGAAACTCTATGGGCAGCTTGGTAGAACCTGGTGACCCCACATATAGTAGGAAGAAACTCTATGGGCAGCTTGGTAGAACCTGGTGACCCCACATATAGTAGGAAGAAACTCTATGGGCCGCTTGGTAGAAGCTGGTGACCCCCACATATAGTAGGAAGAAACTCTATGGGGAGCTTGGTAGAACCTGGTGACCCCACATATAGTAGGAAGAAAACTCTATGGGCAGCTTGGTAGAACCTGGTGACCCCACATACAGTAAGGAAGAAACTCTATGGGCAGCTTGGTAGAACCTGGTGACCCCACATATAGTAGGAACAAACTCTATGGGCAGCTTGGTAGAAGCTGGTGAGCCCAAATACAGTAGGAAGAAACTCTATGGGCCGCTTGGTAGAAGCTGGTGACCCCACATATAGTAGAGAAGAAACTCTATGGGAAGTTTGGTAGAAGCTGGTGAGCCCACATACAGTAGGAAGAAACTCTATGGGCCGCTTGGTAGAACCTAGTGATCCCACATATAGTAGGAAGAAACTCTATGGGCAGCTTGGTAGAACCTGGTGACCCCACATACAGTGGAAGAAAAACTCTATGGGGAGCTTGGTAGAAGCTGGTGACCCCACATATAGTAGGAAGAAACTCTATGGGAGCTTGGTAGAAGCTGGTGACCCCACATACAGTAGGAAGAAGAACTCTATGGGCCGCTTGGTAGAACCTAGTGATCCCACATAAGTAGGAAGAAACTCTATGGGCAGCTTGGTAGAACCTGGTGACCCCACATACAGTGGGAAGAAACTCTATGGGGAGCTTGGTAGAAGCTGGTGACCCCACATATAGTAGGAAGAAACTCTATGGGGAGCTTGGTAGAAGCTGGTGAGCCCACATACAGTAGGAAGAAACTCTATGGGCCGCTTGGTAGAAGCTGGTGAGCCCACATACAGTAGGAAGAAACTCTATGGGCCGCTTGGTAGAAGCTGGTGACCCCACATACAGTAGGAAGAAACTCTATGGGGAGCTTGGTAGAAGCTTGTGACCCCACATATAGTACGAAGAAACTCTATGGGCAGCTTGGTAGAATGTGGTGACCCCACATATAGTACGAAGAAACTCTATGGGCAGCTTGGTAGAAGCTGGTGACCCCACATATAGTAGGAAGAAACTCTATGGGCAGCTTCGTAGAACCTGGTGAGCCCACATATAGTAGGAAGAAACTCTATGGGCCGCTTGGTAGAACCTGGTGACCCACATATAGTAGGAAGAAACTCTATGGGGAGCTTGGCAGCAAAAGTCCTTTAGACAAGTGTTTGGTCCCTGAACGTCTTGCTCTCTAAGGGGGCTGAGCCCCAATCCAGGTCATAACTCACAGGTGCCCTTCTACTGCCAACTTTTTTTCTTGTTTTTTCCCTGGCGCTGCCAGGATTCGAACCCACAACTTTTGGATCGGAGGGCGTCTCAGGGCGTGCCTTTTTAGGTGGATGTCTTATCCACCTCACTATCCGACATCTGTTCAGAGTTGGGAGGTTTCAGCGTTACGAAGTTCACTTTTGTTCCTGTTACAATTTAAAAGGGAGACAAGAGAGGAAGAATTTTCACAAAGACGTCATAGCAATGACGAAGAGTTGCAAGCCTTCTTTTACTTACCGCTTTTAGATCTCTTTATTTTCGGTCAGTTGTAGCGCTGTTGTTCATTTATTCAAAAATTTGGAAAGTGAACGCATGCCTGATTGCTCAGTTTTGTTTTCGGATTGATTGATAATGCGATGATTATGTTAGAATGTTCACCAGGTCTCCGTAAGTTGCTAGTGCATACCGAAGGTTCGGGAACCGAATCACACTCGCATAAACTTGTCGCGATTTCCTTTGTTGAGCTTACCGATATGCAGAATATTCTAGAAAAGAATAATCGAGAACGTTCGAGAATATTCTTTAGAGAACATATGAAAGGATGAGAGCTGTGCGACAGAGAAAGAGAGATGAGATTTTTTTTAAAGAGTTCTAGTCATTGTCGAGCATACAAGTGTTCGACTCTTCACGGAGTTAAAGTCTAGTCCAAAAAAAGCTGCCATTAGTCTTATAGGGTGGGGGGGGGGGGTGTCACCTGCTCCTGTCTCAATGCTTGTCATCCCCGCTAATACATCTCTCGTTCAAATGACCACATGAGAGAGCTTCAAATTCCAGTTCTTTTATTGCCCAAATGTTGTTGTGGGCATAGGTGATGAGGACAAACAATGATAAGAACCCTACGTCCCTAACTAAATGGGCGAGCCGAAGATGATGTTTGCCCAATTAACTTTCAATTTCCCCCTCAGAAGATTCCTTATCTTAAAAAAAAAACCACCGAGCTATCTGGAACAAAGGACAAAAAAAAAATTCTTAGCTTTCTAATAATAGTCTTAGGATCATGACAACATTCATCAAAATAATAACATAAGTGAAACATATGAAAAAATTACATAACAGGAAATACCCCTAAAAATGAAAGTGAAAAGAAAAAGGGAATACTAACAATAAGTGATACACACGAACAAAATACATAACAGCAAATACTCCTAAAGAATAAGTGACAAGGAAAAAAAACATTGGTTTACAAATTGATGCCATAAAGGGCTAGGAACTTGAGGCCGCAGGTGGATCTTGAACTCAAACCACACTATTGGTTTTCACATCGCTGCACTAGCCGCTTATACCTGGTTATTTCCCACCTTACGTAAATAAATATTGATATGGACATGTACATAACATTATAAACACAGCCAACTTCCCTAAGAAGCATTGGGGTGCTTATCCTTTAGAGGCTTTAGCAGTTCCCACCACAGACAGTGACATCTCAACTCTTACAGTTTTAAGACTACAACAGTCCAACTGTGAACTTCTTCTGTTGCATGGACTTGCCCTATCATTTGTCAGTGTCCAACAAACATTTAACTAAGGACCTCAAGAACCATGCATCCTCATCAACCCCGAACAGGCTTTACCCCATTTCAAGGTTTCCACCAAGTTGAGAGAAAATATAAAAGAAAAGGGGTCATCTAGTCTCCTCCTAATCCCACAACTAGGGACTGGTCTAGCTCCTTGGAGAAAAGATGGAAAGGAAACACAGTGGGAACAGACATAACAAACCCCACGACAATTCCAGTGAGCAAGCAAGGCAAAACTGAGATCAAATGTTTTCCTTTAACAATATACATACACTTTCTCTAACAATCACACACAACTTTCTCTCATGCAGTACCCCATAATAAAAAATAATGAAGGGAAGAGGAAAAAATAAACTCACAGAAGAAGAGAAACAGAATAAACCATTCAAACCAAACCTAAAGGAAACAAACACAATAAAATAAACACAACAGAATATCAGGCAAATAATTCTTTTAGATCAGTCAGTAGACTGATAGTGGAAGGGAGGTAATCTGGCCTTTTCACAAGACCTTGCAACCAACAAGTTGCACCCAAACTTCTCTACAGTCCAACATAGAAAAAGGTCATTTGGTCCATCTCAAAGCATTATCATGACAATTCTTTCCAGGGATTATCCTTAGCCTGGCCCGGTTTGAACGTCTGTTTCCACCACACATGCCAGAGCCCAAAACCAAAGAAAACTGTGTAGCCTCACCCAAGGCAACACAAACATCTAAAAAAAAAGGCTGGTGTTGCGTGCACGACTAGTCATGCGATAATACGACTCTCAACCCAGTCCGGATATTGGCATGATATTATCGCACGACTAGTCGTCCACGCAACCACTTTGTTAACCCAGCTTCTTAGTAGGCTCAAATATATTATGACAAGGACAAAATGTAAAACAAAAAAAAGAAATAAAAAATTTACCACAAAAAAAGAAAACATCTGCCCGGGAGAAATTTCTGGGCCGAAACGCTCCAACCTATCTTCTGAAAATTTGGCACTATTTTCCTCAAAAATTTGGCTGGTTCCAAAAAAAACCCCCCAAACCCTCAACAAAACTTAGCCCATTTCAACCCAACCGGGACAGCAGACAGACGGGATGGGATTGCTCTTGATCGAGGGGGGGGGGGGGGGGGGGGGGGGGTCGGGGAGCCTTCTGACTCGCCCCAAAAAACTTCGGAACCGCGGGCATTGGTGAGAATTCTCTCGGAGGAGCCAATCGCTAGAAACTTCACCCAAATGGTAGTTTTCCTTTTGGGTTTTAAAAATTTTTTGTACAACTCTTACTTACAGCCCTACACTACTAAAATTATTTGTTATTACATCAATATCTCAAATAAACTAAAATAAACTACTAAAGGCAGAAAAAAGACCCCTAACTAGCCCCAAACCGAAATTTTTAAAAAAAACCCGGGGTCACTTCCCGGGGAGGGAAATAACACCCCCTATGCAAGTTCCAACTCGGGAAACTAATAGTGAATTTTTTTGCTTCCCTTTCCCCCAAGGCTTGACAGCACGCTCCCCCACTTGAAATGTCCGCTCCGAGACACTAAATCCAAACGCCAACCAAACAAAAAACATAAAAAACCCAAACTGTCTGCCCCACCCAACACCAAGCCAACAAATCGGGTGATTACCGCACAAACACCCAATCCCAAATGCACAGTGCATAAACAGATCCCACTCCCGGGGACTCCCACCTCCCAAACCAAACCGCACTCAGAGACGCAAACCTTGGTCCTCATTACCAAAACACAATTTAAAAAGTTCCACCAGAAACCCCTAAAAGCAACTTCACTTCTTTCGGGGTTTTGGTTTTAAGAAGAATGAACAGAAAATTTAAAAGTAATGGGCCAAAAATGCTTATATCAACTTCTCTCATGGGAAATTGAACTACACCCAAAAAAAAAAACCCAAAATTTATGGCCTCCTGCGTACAGCCGAAAAAAACATGAACAAGCCACCTCTAGCATTTAGGCCCTGGCCACTGGATGCAACGACAAAAAAAAAATCAAATATGAAAACCCCAAAAAATCAAAGTTTTTCCACCTAGGTAACATAAGGGTTGAATGCACCCCAGCATTCACCTTCTTGCTCCTTGCCATTTTCCTCATCCCCTTTTTCCTCCCCTCTTAAATACCCTAACTCCTCATAAAATCCCCCACACAACCCCACATCTGCTTTCTGGCTCCCCGTGGGAATTTCCTAACTTTTTTTTTTTTTGGGCCATCCCACAACCCTTTTGCGGCGAAGTTCTTTCCTCTAATTGCCCCGCGTAGGCTCTCGACCTCCTCCCCAAAAAACCCCCTCAAGCCTGGGGTGTGGTTCCTCACCCCCCAAGACCACCAAATAACATCATCCTCTCCCCATCCTGGGATCTTTCAACTTTTCCTGAAGTTGCATCATGGGGACAGTGCGCTTTCAACCCCCTTGCGAAAATCTTTACAACTACTTTTTTTTTTTAAAACTACCAAAGGTACAAAAAACCCAAATACTTGAAAGTTTCAAACAACAACAACCCCACAAAAAATATCCAACACTGTCATAAAAGAAGGGAAAAGGGACAGAACAATTCCAATAACAAAAACAAAACCATCCAAACCAAAACCCATACAGCCAAATGCATCCAACTGCTCCACGACTTTGAGAGCACTATGGGGCTAAGGACTGTCCACACATCTGTACCACAAGTTGTGAGAACAAAGGATTTTCATATTGAAGTTAAAAAAAATCATAAGGTCAAAATTTGCCTTCTTTGGAAATGTCACTTAAGGTATACATCTTTCCTGCTCATGAAAGAGGAAAACAAATCAAAAATCATTGTTCCACAGAGAATTCATTTGTTGGGTTTTTGTTTATGCAAATCCAAAGTATATCACCACGGGCTGACAGGGCTGCCTCGTCTTGGGCTGCCGGTGTGCCATCTTGTCCTGGACTGATGGTCCTCGCCCAGCAGCCTGGTCCTCCCTAGGGTCTTCACACCCTAGCGTTCATCACGGCCCTCCTTATGGCTCTCCCGTTTCAGTCGTCGGGGCCCGGGTCGTCTGTGTAGCCTCGTGGGTTTATCTAGTCTGAATTTTTTTTTTAAACTTTTTTTGTCTCCATCACCATCCTGCTCGCAGCGCCAAATCTTATAGAGTGGGGGGGGGGGGGAAGGGTGTCACTTGCTCCCTGTCTCAACGCTTGTCACTCCCCCCCTTATACATCTCTCGTTCAAATGACCACATGAGAGAACTTCAAATTCCAGTTCTTTTATCGCCCAAATGTTGTTGTGGGGGCATAGGTGATGACATACACTGATAAGAACCCTACGTCCCTAACTAAATGGGCGAGCCGAAGATGATGTTTGCCCAATTAACTTTCAAATTTTTCCCCTCAGAAGATTCCTTATCTAAAAAAAAAACCCACCGAGCTATCTGGAACAAAGGACAAAAAAAAACATTCTTAGCTTTCTAATTATAGTCTTAGGATCATGACAACATTCATCAAAATAATAACATAAGTGAAACACATGAAAAAAATTACATAACAGAAATACCCCTAAAAATGAAAGTGAAAAGAAAAAAGGAATACTAACAATAAGTGATACACACGAACAAAATACATAACAGGAAATACTCCTAAAGAATAAGTGACAAGGAAAAAAGACACTGGTTTACAAATTGATGTCATAAAGGGCTAGGAACTTGAGGCCGCAGGTGGATCTTGAACTCAAACCACACTATTGGTTTTCACATCACTGCACTGGCCGCTTATACCTGGTTATTTCCCACCTCACGTAAAGAAATATTGGTATGGACATGTACATAACATTATAAACACAGCCAACTCCCCTAAGAAGCATTGGGGTGCTTATCCTTTAGAGGCTTTAGCACTTCCCACCACAGACTGTGACATCTCAACTCTTACAGTTTTAAGACCACAACAGTTCAACTGTGAACTTCTGTTGCATGGACTTGCCCTATTATTTGGCAGTGTCCGGGGGCCGGAATAGCTCAGTTGGTAGAGCGCCGGACTCGTGATCCTGGGGTTGCGGGTTCGAATTTCGGTATAGGGGGATTTTTCCCTCGGAGTTAACATTGGTTCTGACTCCATTCCCCACACAGTCCTTCGAATGAGACTATAAACCGAGGTTCCGTGTGTGAACGCACGCACAACATCTTGCACACACGATAAATCCCATCACCAACTTTCGGAAGAGAAGGCCAGTTTGGCCGTTGGTATGGATGACACGTGACACATAGCATGCACCTTCCCCGAAGCTGGAGTATGGCTGCCTTAATGGCGGGATAGAAAAGGGTCATACACACAAAACTCCACTGCCTGTATAGCCAGGGAGTGTCCGCAGGAGTATCAGCCTGCGTGCGCAGAAAGAAAGAAAGAAAGAAAGAAAGAAATTTGGCAGTGTCCCACACACATTTAACTAAGGACCTCAAGAACCATGCATCCTCATCAACCCCGAACAGGCTTTACCCCATTACCAAACTAGTGAAATGGCATTGATCCGGTTACACGCGCACACAGACATCTCAAATTTCCATGATGGTTGAAGCAACCAAATCCAAAATTTTAAAATGATCCCAAAAAAAACCCTATCTATGCAAGCAGACACTGTTACTCGGGTTACATATACACACAGGTATTCTAAACGTATATGTATGGTGAATGAAGCAACCTAATCAAAAACTGAAAAAACAAATGAAAGAAGACAAAAAACACTTGAAACAACCAAATCCAAAATTAAAAGATGATCAAAAACAAACAATCTATTAAAACAAAAACCGTTACTCTGGTTACATATACACGCAGGTATTCTAAACTTATATGATGAATGAAGCAACTAACTCTACACTTCTCCAAAAACTCGTTGTGGGAATAATTTCTGCCATCACTAAACACTGATTGGAATTATTGATTGGGGGCCTCTGCTTTTTCTTTTGGGTCAGATAACAGGGTTCCGTTCATCTTGAGAGAAGCAACTCCTGCATTGGTCGACCTCTGGTGCTTGATGTATGTCCAGAAGCGTTTGTACTTGCCAGCTTGCTCGGAGTCTTCTCCAATCAGGGTGCTGCTGAGGTATTCCCAGTATGCCCTACGTATTTTCCGCTGAGCTTCTCTTCTGAGTTCTCAAGCCTTCACCCTCAGTTCTTCGGTACCCTGTTCCTTCCATTTTTTGTAGGCTCTATTTCTCTATTGATGAGGTGCTTTAATTTGGAGGATATCCATGGTGGAAATCTTCTGATTCCTGATAGTTTGGTTGGAATAAAGGTGCAGATGACTTGCTGGAGTGTAGCTTTAAATAGATTCCAGATTTCCTCAGTGTTCATCAGGTCTCTCCTTTCTACAAGATCTGCAGCCAGGTTCCTCATCGCCTCCCTTAGCCCATTCCAGTCTGCCTTCTTGTAGAGTAAGATGGTTCTTTCTACTTCTTTTTCTTCAGTGGGGAAATGATGAACTCAGCATACACTATGCTGTGATCAGAGAGGCCTGGAACAACTTCCACTCTGGGAACAAGCTGAGGACAGTTGGTGAAGATGAGGTCCAGGATGTTCTCCTCTCTAGTTGGTTCCATCACCATCTGCTCAAGGCCACGGTCATGGATGATGCTGGCAAGTTTATGATGGAGATCTGGACAGGGAGACTGAAGTTTCAGCATCATCGCAGGCCAGTCCCAGCTTGGAAAGTTTAAATCCCCTCCAATAAGGAAATGCGCATTGGGGATCATAGCTGACCTGATCAACGATGATTCAAAATGAAATTGTGACTCCTTGTCAGTAACATGTGGCCTGTAGTAGGAGATAAGATAAGATAATGTTGCTTATAGCCCAGCCGACCGCAAAGGGCCACATCAGGGCTGTCACCACGTTAAAATCAACTCACAAGTCTTTAAAAAAAAAAAAAAAAAAAAACTTTCACACATCTCTTTAAATGACATCTTCTAGAAACGCATCAGAAACTTCGTTAAAAATCTTTCTTCCGTAAAATCTTAAATCAGATGAAAAATGTTAATCTCTCTCAAAAACTCAAGGATCACGTCAGGCGGGACATCCCTGAACAGGATCTTCATGGACTCCGCTGTAAAATGTTTGTGTCTCACATCGTGCAAGTCCCAACACTCTAAAAGAACATGTTTCATTGTGAGTGGCGCATGACATGGAATGCACCACGGAGCTTTTTCACTCTTTAAAAGGTAGGAATGAGTAAAATACGAATGGCCAGTGTGCAGTCGGCACAGAACCGTTTCCTCTTTACGACCACCAGACGTAGATGGGAGGAACTCCTCAAGGTTTGGACGGATCTGAAAGAGTTTGTTATCCGTCTGGGTATTCCAATCCTCCTGCCAGAGGTCTCTCACATAATCGTTAATTTTGGGTTTCACATCTGAGCAGGGGATATATATGTTGGACAGTTTCTCTCTTGTGGCGTTCTTGGCTAAACGATCAACCATTTTGTTCCCTCCGATGCCAACATGACCAGGAACCCGAGCCAGAATAATGTTGTAACCATCCGCTTTTAACTTGCTAAAAAGTTCAAAGAACTGTAAAAGTTCTGGATGCTGAAGGTTGCGGCCAGCTATGGCCTCCAAAGCTGACAGCGAATCCAACAGAACCAGAAAGTCCCTCTTCGTAGATTGTGAAATTATCTTCAATGCCAGAACCAGAGCAGTAAGTTCAGCAGAATAGACAGAGGCATCTGGAGGTATATGTTTTAACAGTATCTGAGAAAGAGCCCCAGGGCAATAGGCTGCACAGGCTACTCCATCTCCCCGACCTCTTACGAAAGTCTTCCGACTACCAAAATTCGGAGGAAATTCGTAAAAAAAACGCAATCAAATTTTAAAAAAAATGAGCATTACTGAAGATGTGCAGGGGACTCAAAAGCTCTTGCCGTTTGGCCTAAAAGTAAGATACTTGTATGCTCCTGGAGAGGCAAAAGGTGATGTTAGAATTAGAGCCACAGATCCTATATGGAGCGTAGATGTATATGAAGTTGAACGAATTATGAAAACAACCCCTCCCATATATTATTTAAGAGAGACTCTCTCTTCTAGCGGTGCTACTACGTCTAAAAAGCCTGCCCCTAAAAGATCATTTGTTCGTGAAGAGCTGCAAGTTGTCCCACCAAACACAGTGAGTTAACAAAAAAAAATAGTATTTGCTAAACTTATTTTTTTTGCTCTATTTTGGGTTTAACCGATCATGTGTTTGTTTTTCAATGTTCTGTTTAATTGCATCAGTGTCTACCTGTCGTGAAGTAACACACACCAGCGCACACACGTCCACAGTATACGCTGGGGACCCTGAGAGATTCACAAACAACTAGCAGTAACTAATCATAATTTCACATTACCCATATCCGGTAGCACAACCTCTCTCTATCTCTCTCTTGAACAGAACAAGTTGTCTAAATCAAAATTTGAAAGAAGTCAAAACAAAAAAAGGAAAAAAAGATCAATGAAACGTCTTCTGTAAAATGTGAGGCGATCTTGCTGACTGGGGGATGCTTAGAGGCAGCCCCCATCACTAGTCATACATTGAGAGGGTCAGAAAAGAGGGAAGGAAAATAAACACACCCACACATGATGGACGGAGCGAGAGACGAGAAGAGGTGGAGCAGAGGGAAGGGGGGGGGGGAACAGAGCGGGAAACAGGAAGGGTGAGCCTAAGAGAGAGAGAGAGGAGAGAGAGAGAAGAGAGAGAGAGAGAGAGAGAGAGAGAGAGAGAGAGAGAGAGAGAGAGAGAAGGCGAGGGAAAGGAGAGAGTGCGATATGAGTGGCAAGGAAAGCTAGATGGAGGGGGAGAAAGACAGAGGCCAGAGAGAAAAGAAGAAGGCTGTGAGAGGAAGAGGGTTCGAACCCCGTCTCATGCAATTTTGAACCCCGTCATACAGGCCTATGCTCTACTCCCCAAATCTTTCAGGAATTCTGATGGTCCATCCTGACCACGCTGTCACGGGATGCTGGTTGTGTCATCCTGACACGCTGTCACGGGATGCTGGTTGTGTCATGGCTGTGGCTGATGGCCGAACAACGTCTGTTGACATGGTTACTGAGGTATGCACTGTTCTTGGTCATCAGTATTTCTGTTTTCTGATGGAAATGGCTGTCCAATGATAGCTGCTGAAGAGGATGTTGATGTTGTGCTGCGTGTTCTATGTCCTCATTCTACATTCTGTGTTTGTGCTACTGCTAGATGTTTCTGAATTGTTCAGACGATGCTGCAGTTTGTGTGTTTATTGCAAATCCACTGTTTCTTCTCAGTGTTATACCCGTGTCAAAGGCCATAAGGTGCAAAAGAGGTTCCTTGCTTGCATGGTAGCTGGTCTCCATCATCTGTTTTCACTGTCATATTCTATTCAGAGAGAGAGAGTGTGAGAGAGAGAGAGAGAGAGAGAGAGAGAGAGAGAGAGAGAGAGAGAGAGAGGCTGGCCCTGATGCAGTGGTGACAGCTGCGCGCGCGCCCCAGCCTGTCAACTGTCCACCATGTGGCTACTTCTGTTTATCGGTGCTTCTCGCGGAGATGCAGGACAAGCAGGCTCTGCCCCAGCCTGTCAACTGTCCACCATGTGGCTACTTCTGTTTATCAGTGCTTCTCACGGAGATGCAGGACAAGCAGGCTCTGTTCCAGACAGCAGTGGCTTGGATGCTCTCCTGTTCATTAGCATTGCTGCTGGTGAAGGAATGTCGTGATCGACAGGAGTTGCCCCTGAGGGAGAAGTACAAGTTAAATGTCCACCGCAAATCCTTTGTTATCCCTTACACTTCACCCGGTCTCATCATTCATGCACTGATTTGTCATCTGTGCCTCACTTCCCAAGCTCTTTCAAGAAGCATCAACAACAAACCCTTATCAGTGTTTCACAGGCCTATGCCTATCAGAAAAAGCATGAAATAAGAAGCCCCTATCCTGATTGTACAGGTCTCGCAGGCCCACGCTTCCTCTTGACGCTGGTGAAGCCTCTGTGAGGAGTAAGGTACGGTCCAGGTGGACTGACAGAGCTGAAACAGGGAGAAGCATGAGATTTATGCAGGATCATGGAATAGACACTCAAGTTTTACGAATCATCACACACAACACTTTACCCTGGATACATGAATGCAAAAATAAATAGAAAGAAATGCAAACTTTGAAAATAGAACTGGAGGAAGCTTGCCTGTCTCGAACGGGTCCCTGCACAAAGGGTCTTTTTTTTTTCTTTTCTTTTTTTCATTATTCTGTGCGTTGAAATTTTGGGATGTTAATTGTCCATAAAGTTCAAAGTGCAGTCGGCAATAATTTTCCTAACTGAGCTGTAGGGTCTGGTTGTCTGTCTGGGGTTTGGTGACGTCACAGGTGGGACAGGCCTGCACATGTAGCTGGCATTTCCTTCTGGACCTGTGCTGGCTTGGAGTCATGGCCACATTGTTTGGCCCTTTTTACACTGCTGGGCACCGTCAGTGAAAGGTGGACACATGGCCACATTGTTTTGCCCTTTTTACACTGCTGGGCACAGTCAGTGAAAGGTGGACACATGGCCACACCGTTCAGCCCTTTTTACACTGCTGGGCACAGTCAGTGAAAGGTAGACACATGACCACAACGTTCAGCCCTTTTAACACTGCTGGGCACAGTCAGTGAAAGGTAGACACATGGTCACATTGTTTTGCACTTTTTACACTGCTGGGCACCGTCAGTGAAAGGTAGACACATGGCCACATTGTTTTGCCCTTTTTACACTGCTGGGCACAGTCAGTGAAAGGTAGACACATGGCCACAACGTTCAGCCCTTTTTACACTGCTACGCACAGTCAGTAAAAGGTGGACACATGACCACACCGTTCAGCCCTTTTTACACTGCTGGGCACAGTCAGTGAAAGGTAGACAGATGGCCACACCGTTCAGCCCATTTTACACTGCTGGGCACAGTCAGTGAAAGGTAGACACATGGCCAAAACGTTCAGCCCTTTTTACACTGCTGGGCACAGTCAGTGAAAGGTGGACACATGGCCACACCGTTCAGCCCTTTTTACACTGCTGGGCACAGTCAGTAAAAGGTGGACACATGGCCACATTGTTTTGCCCTTTTTACACTGCTGGGCACCGTCAGTGAAAGGCAGACACATGGCCACATTGGTCAGCCCTTTTTACACTGCTGGGCACAGTCAGTGAAAGGTAGACACATGGCCACACCGTTCAGCCCTTTTTACACTGCTGGGCACAGTCAGTGAAAGGTAGACACATGGCCACACCGTTCAGCCCTTTTTACACTGCTGGGCACCGTCAGTGAAAGGCAGACACATGGCCACACCGTTCAGCCCTTTTTACACTGCTGGGCACAGTCAGTGAAAGGTGGACACATGGCCACATTGTTTTGCCCTTTTTACACTGCTGGGCACAGTCAGTGAAAGGTGGACACATGGCCACACCGTTCAGCCATTTTTACACTGCTGGGCACCGTCAGTGAAAGGTAGACACATGGCCACACCGTTCAGCCCTTTTTACACTGCTGGGCACAGTCAGTGAAAGGTACACACATGGCCACATTGGTCAGCCCTTTGTACACTGCTGGGCACAGTCAGTGAAAAGTAGACACATGGCCACATTGTTTTGCCCTTTTTACACTGCTGGGCACAGTCAGTGAAAGGTGGACACATGGCCACATTGTTTTGACCTTTTTACACTGCTGGGTACAGTCAGTGAAAGGTGGATACATGGCCACATTGTTTTGCCCTTTTTACACTGCTGGGCACAGTCCGTGAAAGGTGGACACATGGCCACAACGTTCAGCCCTTTTTTACACTGCTGGGCACAGTCAATGAAAGGTGGACACATGGCCACACCGTTCAGCCCTTTTTACACTGCTGGGCACAGTCAGTGAAAGGTAGACACATGGCCACACCGTTCAGCCCTTTTTACACTGCTGGGCACAGTCAGTGAAAGGTAGACACATGGCCACATTGGTCAGCCCTTTTAACACTGCTGGGCACAGTCAGTGAAAGGTGGACACATGACTACATTGGTCAGCCCTTTTTACACCGCTGGGCACAGTCAGTGAAAGGTAGACACATGGCCACACCGTTCAGCCCTTTGTACACTGCTGGGCACAGTCAGTGAAAGGTAGACACATGGCCACATTGCTCAGCCCTTTTCACACTGCTGGGCACCGTCAGTGAAAGGTAGACACATGCCACATTGTTCAGCCCTTTTTACACTGCTGGGCACAGTCAGTGAAAGGTAGACACATGGCCACACCGATCAGCCCTTTTTACACTGCTGGGCACAGTCAGTGAAAGGTAGACACATGGCCACACCGTTCAGCCCTTTTTACACTGCTGGGCACAGTCAGTGAAAGGTAGACACATGGCCACACCGTTCAGCCCTTTTTACACTGCTGGGCACAGTCAGTGAAAGGTAGACACATGGCCACATTGTTCAGCCCTTTTTACACTGCTGGGCACCGTCAGTGAAAGGTAGACACATGGCCACATTGTTCAGCCCTTTTTACACTGCTGGGCACAGTCAGTGAAAGGTAGACACATGGCCACACCGTTCAGCCCTTTTTACACTGCTGGGCACAGTCAGTGAAAGGTAGACACATGACCACACCGTTCAGCCCTTTTTACACTGCTGGGCACAGTCAGTGAAAGGTAGACACATGGCCACAACGTTTCAGCCCTTTTTACACTGCTGGGCACAGTCAGTGAAAGGTAGACACATGGCCACAACGTTTCAGCCCTTTTTACACTGCTGGGCACAGTCAGTGAAAGGTAGACACATGACAACACCGTTCAGCCCTTTTTACACTGCTGGGCACAGTCAGTGAAAGGCAAACACATGACAACACCGTTCAGCCCTTTTTACACTGCTGGGCACAGTCAGTGAATGGTGGACACATGGCCACACCGTTCAGCCCTTTTTACACTGCTGGGCACAGTCAGTGAAAGGTAGACACATGGCCACATTGGTCAGCCCTTTGTACACTGCTGGGCACAGTCAGTGAAAGGTAGACACATGGCCACATTGTTTTGCCCTTTTTACACTGCTGGGCACAGTCAGTGAAAGGTGGACACATGGCCACAACGTTCAGCCCTGTTTACACTGCTGGGCACAGTCAGTGAAAGGTGGACACATGGCCACACCGTTCAGGCCCTTTTTACACTGCTGGGCACCGTCAGTGAAAGGTGGACACATGGCCACATTGGACAGCCCTTTTTACACTGCTGGGCACCGTCAGTGAAAGGTAGACACATGACCACATTGTTCAGCCCTTTTTACACTGCTGGGCACAGTCAGTGAACGGTGGACACATGGCCACAACGTTCAGCCCTTTTTACACTGCTGGGCAGTCAGTGAAAGGTGGACACATGGCCACACCGTTCAGCCCTTTTTACACTGCTGGGCACCGTCAGTGAAAGGTGGACACATGGCCACACCGTTCAGCCCTTTTTACACTGCTGGGCACAGTCAGTGAAAGGTGGACACATGGCCACACCGTTCAGCCCTTTTTACACTGCTGGGCACAGTCAGTGAAAGGTAGACACATGGCCACATTGTTTTGCCCTTTTTACACTGCTGGGCACAGTCAGTGAAAGGTGGACACATGACTACATTGGTCAGCCCTTTTTACACTGCTGGGCACAGTCAGTGAAAGGTAGACACATGGCCACATTGTTTTGCCCTTTTTACACTGCTGGGCACCGTCAGTGAAAGGTAGACACATGGCCACACCGTTCAGCCCTTTTTACACTGCTGGGCACAGTCAGTGAAAGGTAGACACATGGCCACATTGGTCAGCCCTTTTTACACTGCTGGGACAGTCAGTGAAAGGTAGACACAGGATCTCGTAGCTGGTGAGATGAACGTCCACCAGTCTGAGAAACACCGACTCTCTACTTTGTCACCGAGTATGGGAGCGTGTCCAGTCTGATGGCCTGCTGCTGCTGAGTGAGTGTGCTCATTCTACATCACGACGGTTGACAGCAGTTCTGGCATCACCAGGCTGGCAGCTACAAGACTGAGACGTCATCATGAGGTAGACACAGCGAACTCTGACCTTCGAGCCGCACAGTATTGAACAGGTGTGCTGGGAGTCTAACAGGTGTGTTTGCAACTGGTGGACTGATTTAAGTTATGTCAAGCAGCACAGCGTTTCATGGAGGGTGCTGCCGACGTCAAATGCCAAGGTTCCCGAAACTGAAATAGAGCTCAGGCAGCACGAAGTACAGGAGCTGACATCCGCCGTCACTAGGTCTGTACCCTGAGAAATGCGTGCAGTGGAGCTGACATTAGTCATCATTAGGTCTGTACCCTGAGAAATGCGTGCAGTGGAGCTGACATTAGCCATCATTAGGTCTCTACCCTGAGAAATGCGTGTTGTGGAGCTGACATTAGCTGTCACTAGGTCTTTACCCTGTGTGTGTGTGTGCGTGCGTGCGTGCGTGCGTGCGTGCGTGCTGTGTGTGTGTGTGTGTGTGTGTGTGTGTGTGTGTGTGTGTGTGTGTGTGTGTGTGTGTGTGTGTGTGTGTGTGTGTAATGGGTGAGAGGGCTGGCTGGCATGTGGGAAGTTTAGTTCATCACAGTCTCTCAAGTTCATAATAATAGTTATAATAAAAATGACAATAATAAGAAGAAATAACAGCAATAATGAAAATAATGATGATGATAATGACAATAACAATGATAAATAACAGTAGTAGTAACTGATTATGATAACAGTTAAGATGATGATGATGATGATGATGATGATGATGATGATGATGATGATGATGATGATAAAAATGACGCAATTCTAATGAAAGCAATTGCAATAGTTGCTGCTACTACGTGCGCGCGCGCGCGTGTGTGTGTGTGTGCGTGTGTGTGTGTGTGTGTGTGTGTGTGTGTGTGTGTGTGTGTGTGTGTGTGTGTGTGTGTGTGTGAGGGCGTGTGTGTGTGGTGTGTGTGTGTGTGTGTGTGTGTGTGTGTGTGTGTGTGTGTGTGTGTGTGTGTGTGTGTGTGTGTGTAAGATAAGATAATGTTGCTTATAGCCCAGCCGACCGCAGAGGGCCACATCAGGGCTGTGTGTGTGTGTGTGTGTGTGTGTGTGTGGGGTGTGTGTGTGTGTGTGTGTGTGTGTGTGTGTGTGTGTCAAGGAGCGTGAAACCTCTCACAAAAGGCATTAGACGCTTGGAGACAAAGGGACATTGTATGTGGTATACAAATAGGTAATTGACCAATTAACCAGGGTACCTTACCCACCGCACACGGCCGAAGTGGTCAGATGACAAACAACACCTAGGAGAGAGTTCGGACCTGCCCGGTGGCGAAAGGGGGAAGGGTTGTAACCACTACGACCTCGGGGCCCCAAGTGAGCGCTAAATGCTCGGTCAGCTGAGGTTCTTGTGTAAACAGTCAGTGAAGAGCAGGGGGCCTTGGATTTGTTCAGATGGTATTGCCGTGGGTCACTGTGTTGGTTCTATTGTCAGGCTGGCTGAATGCGTGTGGAGATTGTAGTAGCCCTCCTTAAGATAATTACTGTGTTAACTGACCACCGAAGTCGGCGGGAATTTTCGATGTCCATCTGGGGCTAAGTGTGTGTTTGCTAATCAATTAGGTAGGGGTGTGTGTAAATGCTGATGTGTGTGGAATGTAGCGAGTGGAGAATTCAGGGTACTTGTGAACTAGGGGCTTGAGAAGCAGCGTGGACAAAGGCATGGCCCGAAGGGGAATCCTTTGTTTCCCTCCCTATATAAACTGAGGGAGAACAACGTGTCTGGAGAACAACACCAGGAGAGAGAGAGAGAAGGCAGAGGAGAGAGAGAGAGAGAGAGGAGAGGAGTGAGCAGGACAGAGAAAGGGTCGAGAGAAACGTGGTCTGGGAGATAGAAGAGACAGCAAGGTCTTAGAGTTAAAGACAAGCTGGAAGAGAAGGAAACTAAGTTTGAAGCCCAGAGGTGGGTGAAGACAGACAAACTGAATTTGAACCCAGAGGTGGGTGAAGAAGACGAAGAAGAAGAGTTCGACGTCGAGATCCCAGAGACGACCACGAAGACCCAGTCCTGAAGCCTGGAGCCAGTCAACCAAGGGCATCACCATCAAGCAGTGCTGAAGAAGACGTGAAGAGACTTTTTTCAAGAACTGTGGTGTGGTGTGAAAGCGTGGTTGTGTGTGTGAAAACCTGGCCAGGTAAGAAGTCATTTTTATTATAACCGGGATTAGGAAGTATTGATCTTTTATGTTCTGATATTTCATTGTGTGTGATTTGATTGTTCATGATTAATTATAAGTAGCATAGAAATTGCATTTCTTGTTCTCAGTCGTGTTAGGAGAGAGACGAATGCGTGACATCCCATTCCAGAGAGAGGCGAATGTTTGATGGGCGCATGAGTGTGCATATGCGTGTATGAGTGCAAAGATAACCTTGGTGTGTTAAGCCTGACTAATAATACATCAACTTGGTGCACTTAAGCAATACCATCACGATTTCCCCCGTCCTGGACAAAGTGGCGAGCCTGCCAGGATTGCATGGCCCAAATTAGTTTCAGGAGGGAAACAAAGTGAGTACTAGAGTAGTACTGGGGCGAAGCGTCCACTAAAGGCAATTTTAATTAGCTCTTCTAATTATTTCCGTTAGTTCTTTGAGTGTTGAGTATTGACTTGTGTGTAGGGGGGGTTGTATTAATCAAAGGTCGTTCAGAGAAACGAAGAACGAGGTTCTAGTCTTAACTCTCACAGAAGCTGTGGTTTAAGATTAAGGCTCCTTTGTGTTAGGAACACTACCATTGGTTGGTGTACTCGTAACGTTTAGTAGATAAACTGTGTACCAACTTTTACCGGGTTTATAAGCGTAACTGTTTTAGTGGTGCTAAAACATATAAGAAAAGAAAATGGCTGAAGAAAGTTTTACTCCCATTGCGGAACTGATTAGTTTAGGGGAGAAACTGGGATATACAGGAGATGAACTGCGTAGATTCATTGAAACTCAGCAGAAGAATGAGAGAGATGAAAGGGCTGAAAGAAGGAAGTTTGAAAAGGAGCAGCTTGAGGCTGTCAAAAGAAATCTAGAGGCAGAAACTGCTGCATCAAAGGCTAAAGCAGACGCAGAGTGTACAGCTGCCAGAGCAAAAGCAGATGCAGAGAGGGCTAGAGCAGATGCAGAGAGTGCAGCGGCCAAAGCTAGAGCAGAGGCAGAAAGTGCAGCTGCCAGAGCTAAAGCAGATGCAGAGAGTGCAGCTGCCAGAGCTAAAGCAGATGCAAAGAGGAATCGAGAGGAATAAAGCCGCTCGTAACGCCACCACCGAAACCAGGAATTATGGCCACCCCGTCAGAGATCAAAGAGGCGCAGGGAAACGATCCCACACTAGAGAAAATGTACGAGGTAGCAAATGGGAAGGCGCAGGATGCCAGAGGGAACGGTCGCATACAAGGTCAAGAAAGGCCTGCTGTACAGGGTCTTCACCAGCTCCAAGACAGCGAAGGTGACGTCACAACTGTTAGTGCCAACCCGGTACAGAGATACGGTAATGTCTCTGGGACATGAAGCACTGATGTCCGGACACCTGGGCAAAGCAAAGACGGCTGACAGAATCATGAGTCACTTCTACTGGCCTGGCGTCATGGCAGACATCAAGCGGTTTTGTGCATCCTGTGACACATGCCAGAGAACGGCCCCAAGAGGAAGAACAAAGAAAGCCCCTTTAGGCACAGTCCCTCTGATCGACACCCCATTCAGGCGGGTAGCTGTGGACATCGTGGGACCAATCTCCCCTGCCTCGAAGTCGGGAAACCGCTATATCCTGACGCTGGTTGACTACGCAACCAGATACCCAGAAGCCATGGCTCTGAAGGGCGTTGAGACAGAGAGAATCGCCGAGGCTCTAGTGGAGATCTTTTGTAGGGTAGGGGTCCCCACCGAAATACTGAGCGATAGGGGGACACAGTTTACCTCAGACCTATTCGGTGAAGTCAGCAGGTTGTTGGGAGTTAAACAACTCCACACCACGCCTTATCACCCACAGTGTAACGGCCTAGTGGAGAAGTTCAATGGCACACTGAAGAACATGCTAAAGAAGATGTGTGAAGAGAGACCAACAGACTGGGATCGTTATCTTCCTGCAGTTCTTTTCGCGTACCGAGAGGCTCCCCAGGACAGCCTCGGTTTCTCCCCTTTTGAGTTGCTATACGGCCGAACCATCAGAGGCCCAGTGTCCATTCTGAAGGAATTGTGGACCTACGATGAAGATGGAGAGGAGGTGAAAACCACCTACCAGTACGTGTTAGACCTCAGGAATCGTCTAGAAGACACATGTTGCTTTGCACAGGAAAACCTCAGGCAGTCAAGCGAAATCTATCGTAGTCACTTCAACAGGAAGACAAAAATGAGGAACCTGCAGGTGGGCGATAAGGTGTTGCTGTTGTTGCCAACAGACCACAACAAGCTCCTCATGCACTGGAAGGGACCATACGAGGTGCTGGAGAGAAAGGGGCACTACGACTACAGAGTGGACGTGAAAGGCAAACATAAGCTGTTTCCCATCAACATGCTGAGAAGTACATCGAAAGAGGATGTCAAACAGAGCTCAAAGAGCAAATGGGGGCAGCAGTCATCGACATCGGGGAGCAGGACGCTGAAGTGGAAGGAGAAATCATGATCTGGGACTGTGGAAAGGGAGAGAACTTTCAGGACGTTAAGATATTCCATGGGCTGGACAAAGACCAGACAGAAGAGATAAGACGGCTATGCGAAGAGTTTTCAAGACATTTTGACAGAGAGACCGGGTCAAACGAATCTGGATCGCTGCCACATAGACGTGACGACAAACACTCCTGTTCATGTTAAGCCTTACCCAGTCCCATATGCCACCAAAGACATAATCAGGGAGGAGGTTAAAAAAATGCTTGATATGGGGATCATAGAGCGGTCCAACTCCCCATACAGTGCCCCAGTGGTCATTGTCCGAAAAAAAACAGGGGATCATCGGTTCTGCATAGACTACAGAAGGCTCAATGACATAACCAAAACCGATGCGGAAGTCATGCCAAACATTGAAGACTTGTATGCAGAACTGTCAACAGGCAAAAGAAAATACTACACAAAGATCGATCTGAGTAAAGGCTACTGGCAGATCCCACTCACGGACGAATCAAAAGAACTGACTGCGTTCAGCACCCCATCAGGACTGTATCAGTTCAAAGTAATGCCATTTGGGCTGGTCAACGCTCCAGCCGTCTTCACAAGAATGATGAGGAAGCTGCTCAGCGGACTTGAGGGGATCGTCAACTTCATGGACGACATCCTCATTTCATCAGAGACATGGGAGGAGCACACCGCTAACGTGAAGGCAGTGTTCAGAAGACTTAGGCAAGCAAGTCTTACAGCCCGCCCGGGTAAATGCCAAATAGGCCATCCAGACCTTGATTTTCTCGGGTTTGTGGTCTGCGAGGACTCCAAGCGACCTGAGCCAGAAAAGGTAGAAAGGATGCTTGCTACCCCAAGACCCTCGACAAAAAAGGAAGTGCGGAGCCTGCTTGGCTTGATAGGCTTCTACCGAGAGTTCGTTCCGAACTTTGCCGCCATCACTAGCCCACTGAGCGATATGGTGAAGAAGGGACAACCAAATGATGTAGAGTGGACTGAGGCAGCTGAGGGGGCACTGAAGACTGTCAAGCAGAGGCTAGGTTCATATCCCATCCTGAAACTTCCAGACCTCTCCAGACCATTCGTCCTCAGAACAGACGCCTCTGGCGTTGGTTTGGGAGCCGTGTTGCTGCAGGAGCATGATGGAAAACTGTTCCCGGTGCGCTATGCTAGTCGAAAACTCAATAAAGGGGAATCAGCATATGCCACCGTGGAAAAGGAATGTCTGGCTGTTGTGTGGGGAATCCAGAAGTTCCAGAAGTATCTTTAAGGAAAGGAATTTATATTGGAGACGGACCACCAGCCCCTGCGGTTCCTGCAAAGAGCTCAACTGAAGAATAGCCGAGTGTTGAGATGGGCAATGACACTCCAACCCTACCGCTTCCACATCAAATACATACCTGGACGAGAGAATGTGGGGGCAGACTATTTCAGCCGGGCACTGTAAATATGTAGTGTGTGCGTCTGTCTTTTGCAGTGTCGCGTATGCGTGACGTGGCTGGTTGCGGCCACGTGTATGAAGAGAAGGGGAGAGAATTTCCGTAGAAACATAATGGTTTTATGGCCGCACGACTTTGAGCTGGTGGAGATTTCAGATTTATGTTGATATTTGCTTTGATAGTGTGTAAGTATTGATTTTTCTCTAAATTTTGTTACAAGACAAATCTTGCGTGCGTTCTCTGGTGTAAGTAGGCTTATGAGAGGCCGATATTAGCACTGGTTTAAATGGGAAAATTATGAGTTTCATCTCCTTGAATGTTAAGTTTTAGCCAATGCAGGGCATTGTCTTCGAGTGGGGGGAATTTGTCAAGGAGCGTGAAACCTCTCACAAAAGGCATTAGACGCTTGGAGACAAATGGACATTGTATGTGGTATACAAATAGGTAATTGACCAATTAACAGGGTACCTTACCCACCGCACACGGCCGAAGTGGTCAGATGACAAACAACACCTAGGAGAGAGTTCGGACCTGCCCGGTGGCGAAAGGGGGAAGGGTTGTAACCACTACGACCTCGGGGCCCCAAGTGAGCGCTAAATGCTCGGTCAGCTGAGGTTCTTGTGTAAACAGTCAGTGAAGAGCAGGGGGGCCTTGGATTTGTTCAGATGGTATTGCCGTGGGTCACTGTGTTGGTTCTATTGTCAGGCTGGCTGAATGCGTGTGGAGATTGTAGTAGCCCTCCTTAAGATAATTACTGTGTTAACTGACCACCGAAGTCGGCGGGAATTTTCGATGTCCATCTGGGGCTAAGTGTGTGTTTGCTAATCAATTAGGTAGGGGTGTGTGTAAATGCTGATGTGTGTGGAATGTAGCGAGTGGAGAATTCAGGGTACTTGTGAACTAGGGGCTTGAGAAGCAGCGTGGACAAAGGCATGGCCCGAAGGGGAATCCTTTGTTTCCCTCCCTATATAAACTGAGGGAGAACAACGTGTCTGGAGAACAACACCAGGAGAGAGAGAGAGAAGGCAGAGGAGAGAGAGAGAGAGAGAGGAGAGGAGTGAGCAGGACAGAGAAAGGGTCGAGAGAAACGTGGTCTGGGAGATAGAAGAGACAGCAAGGTCTTAGAGTTAAAGACAAGCTGGAAGAGAAGGAAACTAAGTTTGAAGCCCAGAGGTGGGTGAAGACAGACAAACTGAATTTGAACCCAGAGGTGGGTGAAGAAGACGAAGAAGAAGAGTTCGACGTCGAGATCCCAGAGACGACCACGAAGACCCAGTCCTGAAGCCTGGAGCCAGTCAACCAAGGGCATCACCATCAAGCAGTGCTGAAGAAGACGTGAAGAGACTTTTTTCAAGAACTGTGGTGTGGTGTGAAAGCGTGGTTGTGTGTGTGAAAACCTGGCCAGGTAAGAAGTCATTTTTATTATAACCGGGGATTAGGAAGTATTGATCTTTTATGTTCTGATATTTCATTGTGTGTGATTTGATTGTTCATGATTAATTATAAGTAGCATAGAAATTGCATTTCTTGTTCTCAGTCGTGTTAGGAGAGAGACGAATGCGTGACATCCCATTCCCAGAGAGAGGCGAATGTTTGATGGGCGCATGAGTGTGCATATGCGTGTATGAGTGCAAAGATAACCTTGGTGTGTTAAGCCTGACTAATAATACATCAACTTGGTGCACTTAAGCAATACCATCACGATTTCCCCGTCCTGGACAGTGTGTGTGTGTGTGTGTGTGTGTGTGTGTGTGTGTGTGTGTGTGTGTGTGTGTGTGTGTGCGTGTGTGTGCGGGTGTGTGCGGGTGATGGCGTGTGTGTGTGTGTGTGTGTGTGTGTGTGTGTGTGTGTGTGTGTGTGTGTGTGTGTGTGTGTGTGTGTGTGTGTGTGTGTAGTAAGATATGTCATCTCAGAGATCAAAGGTAGAGAGGTCAAAAGCGCAGCCTCTGCTGAACAAGAAACCTTTGATTTTCCATTATTTACTAAGTATGACAAGTAAGAGAAAGAGGAAACAACAAAACAAAACAAATAAAGGGAAATGGAAAGAATGTGAGAAGGAAGGAAAGAAACAAACCAAATAAGAAACAAAGAATGAAAGAAGAAAAGAAAGAGAGAAAGACTGAACGGAAAGAAAGAAAGAAAGAAAGAAAGAAAGAAAGAAAGAAAGAAAAAATGTACGAAGGTAAGAGGTAAAGAAAGAGAAGACAGGGGAAGAAAAAAAGGAAGGAAGAAAGATCAATAAATGTAAGAAAAAGATGGACAAGTGGTTAAATGCATGGGGGTGGGAGTGGACATAGAAGGGTAACTGTCGGGAAAGAGGATGTAGGAGAGATGGGAAAGATGAGAGGGGGGCGATGGGGTGGGGGGGGGGGTAGGCTAACGGGGAAAAGATGTAGGAAGTGAGAGTGAGTGTGGAGGGGGGGGGGGGGGGGGGGGGGGGGCAAAGATGCCCTGCGCCTGACCTGTTAAAGACAGCGCTAGCAGCCCGGAGTCCGAAATGTTCTTTGAGGTAATCTGACACGCCCCCAATCCTCTGTCTATCGCGTTGACCTTCTCACACCCCTCCCCTGCCCTTCCCCTACCCCGCCCCCTTCTTCCCTCTTGTAGTTCCATCCTTCTTCGCCCTTTTTTTTTTTTTTTTTTTTTTGGTCATCAATAGGCGCTTGAAAAGGTTCAAGTTTATCAAAACCATACTTTTCCTTTAATCAACAACTACAAAACATTTTTTTTCAAAACATAATAATGACATATATACAACCAGTTAAGTGCATGAAACAAAACACACACCGCACGCACACACGCGCGTGCACGAAAAAAAAGAGAGAGAGAGAGAGAGAGACTCGTGACTCGTGACTCGTGACTTTAATGTGAGTCCATCAGCCTATTCACATTAGTACGCAACAAGAAAAAAACAATTTTATATAATTAGAACAAAATGTACCATGACTGCAACAAAACATTCTTCCATGACAGTATGTACATGCAAAATTCATCTTAATTGTTGTCACGGGTTTGTTACGAGGCCTACGACGATTGGCCCATCTAGGGTAGTAGAATTGTTCATTTGGTTGTTGTCGTCGTTGTTGTCGTATATCTGTCCCTTAATGTGGCTTGTGGTGTGGTTGCACCTTTGGTGTAGTTCAGCTCAGGTTAGGTTTACTTTCTCTCTCTCTCTCTCTAATTCCACTGCCCGTGCAATTCATCCTGCAGGTTCACGGGTGGCTGGTATCTTTTTCTTGTACTGGCTGTCTCTATCGGCCTCTCACCTGTCTTTTCACCTGCCGCACGTGCAAGGTTCCTCTTAGGCTTGAGGTATTCTCACCGTGACGTAGCGTGGCATGTTGGCCGCCATCGCTGAGGCAGGCTTTCTCTTCACTCGAGCGGAAGATGTCTCTGGGAGCGCCTGCTCCGGTCCTGGTTCTTCACCTTATCGTCGAAAGTACAGTCGGTACTTTCATTTCCTACAGTCGGCCTGTAGGAGGGAGACATCACTTCATCTTTTTCCGCATCTGCGCTGCTGTCCTCTCGACTGGACAGAGGGCAGAGAGAGTCGTTTGACCCACCACTCGGGTCACCCACGGGTAGCTGGTAAGCATCAGTTTCGTGGTTTATTTGTTGTTGTGTTTTTTTTTTTATGCTAGCCGGCTAATTCTTCTCTTTTGCGCAATTTGTTTTTGGTTTTCAAAATTATAAAAGAAATATTGTTTGAGACCACTTTTTCTGGTTAATTCAATCTTTAACCTGGCCAGTCAAAATTATATCTTAAAGTCTTTCTCCTTTTTATGCATTTGGTGATGCGGTAGTCGGTGGGGATGGGAGAGAACCTGGTGATTCAGGGTTGGTACTTGCTTGGTCTCGCTCGTCCGCCCCTGTCACAATTGCCGGTCTCACATTCTTCGGCCACCGTCTGTTTGTGTGTGCAAGGAGAACGAGTTTTATGTTCGCGAGCGTGCGTACGCATGATTAGTTGTTTGGATGCGTGGTTGAAAATTTGTGTTATTTTGAAATGTTGCCATAAGATGTGGGGATAATTGTGCCATTGAATTATTATTATTTGCAAATGTGGTGGCAGATGTAAAGCCATGGTTGCTCTATTAGTTCAGTTCCTAAGAAAGGAAAATGTTAAACGTGAGTGAGAGAAGAATGAAGATAATTCATATTTGTTTTATAGCCTGTTAATTTAATGCCGTCTCTTACCTGCTTCGTATGAGAAGACTTTAACGAACATTCCTGATTTGGTTGGTTTGCCGCGTTATGCTGAAGTCTGTGTTGAGCTTATGTTGGTGTATTTAGTAGACCTCCCCTCGCCCATCATGTGAGTGGCTGTTAAGGTTTAACAGCATGTGTCAGACAGTACTGACTGCGGGGTTCCAGTACCCGTCTTTCTACTTTCCTCCCAGTTACCTTTTCCCTCCTCCCGGAGACTTCACCCGGAGCACGCACTGGTTGGGGCCACGCATGGTTGGGACTGCCCACTGGTTGGTAACGCACGCTGGTTGGGACCGCGCACTGGTTGGTAACGCGCACTGGTTGGGGCCACGCACAGGTGGGGACCACGCACTGGTTGAGGCCACGTACTGGTGGAAAAGCCCGTGGACTTGGCTGGACGGTCCTGATCCCCGTCTAGGACCTCCGGCAACAGCGCCCCGTCCCCCGGGACGCGCTCTCCACCGTCTGTTTGTGCGTGTCAAGGGTGTCGGCCTTGAGCAACTCTCTTCAAGAACCGACCCGGTTTGGGGCACCTAGTGCGACAGGGTGCTCCCAGTAGACTTTGGAGAGGCAGGGGTGTGAGGGCACTACATGACAGGGAAAGAGATGGGTGCTGGAAATGTTTATTTATAATTGTGTATATGTCATATGTGTTGAAATGCTTGATTGTGATTGCGTATGTCGTGTATCGAAATGCCTGATTGTGACTGTGCATGTTGTGTGTGTTGGAATGCTTGATTGTGATTGTGCATGGTGCGTGTGTTGAAATATTTATTTGTGATTGTGTGTGTTAATGTGAGTAAATGGGGTGTTGTATCGTAATCTTTCTTGTGTGGGCTCTTGCGAGGCGTGTGAGGTCAGTCACTCCCTTCACTCCCATCTAGACCAATCCTGTCAGGGCAGACCTCCAGGGGTCGGTCGTGACAATTGTGGGGGCTCGTCCGGGATGTGAAGGGCTCTGACTGTCTCTCTCGTTTCGCAGAGTACCTGTTCAGTTCTGTCTGTCTTGTGTGTGTTTAGTCAGTTTGTCATGTTTGTTTGTGGGTGGTTGGCTGGGTGACTCTAGCGTGTAGGGAGTCTTGGTGGCCTGAAGGAACATCTGGCGTGACTGGGGAATCGAGGTGAGTCTAGGCAGAATCGACCGCGTCCAGACCTCCTTCCGCCGGGTGCCTCACGCAGGTACGGCCGTAAGTCTTGCCTTTCTGTTGCCGCTCAGTCTGCCATTCCTGTTTTGTAGTTAGCCAGTTTTTTTTTTCTTTACCGGGTTATTGAGTACAGGTAGGTGTATCGGACGTTAGTGTCATTTTTTTTTTCCTCCTCTCTCCGGATTCCGTCTGCCAGTTTGTTTGTTTTTCCGGCCAGCCCCACCGCACTGTTGCTCGTGCTGTGGAGCGCGGTGTTGCCAGAGTGGGGTCAGCCGGACATAGTTTTTGTTTTGTTTTTTTTCGGTGAGCCCCACCGCACTGTTGCTCGTGCTGTGGAGCGCGGTGTTGCCAGAGTGGGAGCAGCCGGAACTTGTCCGCACACACGCACACACACACATACACACATATACACACACCCCTAAAATATTTGTTTTTCAAGTGGAATCGTCTTTCCCCGTATTTGAAAACCGTAGGATATTGTTGTCATGGCGACGTCCGGTGCTGGTGGTATGGCGACTCGTGCGTCGAAGAAGAAAGGTCTTCAGAATGTAGTCCCTACTATTAGTACCAGCACTTCGACTACAGTGACTTCCACTTATTCCAGTGCTGTAGCCGATAGTCCAGTGAGTACTTTCACTACTTCTTCACTAGGGGATCTTTCTGCTGAGACCCCGACTGGCGCTCGGAAGCGTCAGAGTATAGTGAAGCAACTGTGGGCTTCTGTTGAGTCACAGAAACCGAAGCCCTCTCTTCTCCATGCTTCCCCTCGTAAGGAGTATGCCCCGGGAGACTTTCCTCATGGTAAGGTCGAGACCCAAGGGACGGGTCAGACGGGTCATCCTCCCGTGTCGGGAGTGGTGAACCCCGCCCAGGACATCACCTCCGTCCTGATGTTTCTGGAGCGACAGCGACGGGAGGATGAGGCCCTCCGTAGGGAAGAGGTTGTCAGACAGGAAGCCCTTCGTCGGGAAGAGGAAACTCGACGTAAGGAAGAGGCTTCCAGGCAGGAAGCCCTACGTAAGGAAGAGGCCTCTAGGCAGGAAGCTCTGCGTAGGGAAGAGCGCAGAGAGGAGGCTGTCAGGCAGGAAGCCCTCCGTAGGGAAGAGCTAGACAGGCAGGAAGCTCTGCGTAGGGAAGAGCGCAGAGAGGAGGCTGCTCAGCGTAGGGAAGAGGCTGCCAGACAGGAAGCCCTCCGTCGGGAAGAGTTGGATCAGCGTAGAGAGGAGGCTGCCAGACAGGAGGCTCTACGCAGGGAAGAGATGGAACAACTTCTTTCGCGGGCTCCCGCATCTGTAAATCAGGGGGTTAATCACCAGGCAGGTGATAGAGTTAGAGGCCCAAAGTTAAAGCTTCCAGAGTTCAGACCCAGTGAGGACATAGATATGTTCTTAGAGCATTTTGACAAGGTAGCTAGTTCATACCAATTGTCTGAGGAACAAAAGGCCATGCACCTTTTTTCTGGATTGTCGGGTACTGCAAGAGAGTGTGTGCTCACTCTAAATGAAGGCGCGTCTTATGCAGACATGCAGTTGGCTCTGCGTAAGCGTTTCCACCTTACTCCAGAAACGTACAGGAGGAAGTTTAGGTCCATGAAAAAACACAAACGATGAGACCTTTGTGCAGTTTGGAGATAGGCTGCGCAAAACGCTAGGGTACTGGCGTCAGTTGGCTAAGCTGGAGCTGGAGGATCTGATTCTCATCGAACAGCTTACCAACACTGTGTCCCCAGAGTTGAGGATTCGTATAGGCGAGACAGCACCTCAGGATTTCGCGGCTGCGATTCATACCGCTGAGGTGTTTGCCGAAGCTCGCAGAGCTTATGGGCACCGCCCAGATACGGACAGGAAGCCCTCCACAGGATTTAGTGGCAATAAGGCGCCGACAACCGCTAGCGAGGTGAACAAGGCAGACAGTTCATCGGGGATTTCAGCACCCCGGTTTTGTTTTCTTTGTGGTCGCCCCGGCCACATTAGGAAAGATTGCCCTAAAGCCGCCGGTAGTCATGGGGCTAGTCCTTTCCAGCATCCTCGCGCCTCGGCTAACGTGGGGTCCATCCAAGCTTCTAGTGGTACAGAGTGCCCGGTGTTCCTTTCTGTTGTTGGTTCTTCCTTGGTTGACACCATCAGGGATTCGGGAGCATCAACGATCTTTGTGGATAAGGATTTGGTTTCTCCTGAGGCCTGGCGGGGCGCTAGTTATGATATGTGCGGGTTGGAGGCTGGTTTTACCTCCACCCGTCCTTCTGTACTCATTTCTATCTCCACCCCCTACTTCTGTGGCGAAGTATGGGCCATTGCGGTGGAGCGACCTCTGTATTCCCTTATCATAGGGAATACCATCACCTTTGCAGACGGACGCAGTCAGTCCGTGTCTACGGATCTGCCTGTACAGGCGTGTGTGGGAGTTACCACACGCGCCAAAGCTAAGAAGCAGGAACAGGAGTTGCGTCCCGTTCTTCAGCCGATCTCTGACGAGGTCCTTGCGAGTGCCGATCCTGCTTCCATTGTTCGTCTTCAGGCCAGGGACTCGGATGTCCAACGCCTACGACAACTGGTGGATCGTCCTGCTCAGTCTGCCCGACACGCCAAGGTGAGCTTTAAGCTCCACAAGGGGATCCTCTTTAGGGTTTTCACTCGGGCAGATCGTGTGGCCAAGCAGCTAGTCGTCCCCCAAAGCTTGAGGGAATCTGTTCTCCGGCAGGCCCATGATTCACCTATGGCAGGTCATATGGGCTCAAAGCGGACTCTCGAGCGAGTAAGACAGGATTTCTTCTGGCCGGGAATGAACTCTCAGGTTAGGCAGTACTGCTGCAGTTGCGATGTCTGCCAACGGACAACGCCTAAGGGTCGCTTGAGGCGTGTTCCCCTAGGGTCAGTGCCACGGGTTGGGGAGCCATTCAGCAAGGTTGGGGTCGACCTGGTGGGACCCATCAATCCACCATCCGATCGCGGTCACCGCTACATTTTGGTAGCGGTAGACTCTGTGACTCGATACCCAGAGGCTGCCCCGCTTAGGACTATCGATACCCTACTATTGCTGAAGCTCTCCGGCAGATTTGGACGCGCACTGGCGTGCCCAGGAAGAAGCAGAGTCATTTTCGCCATATCAAGGGTTCCAGCAATATGGATGCTGACTATCTTAGCCGAGCTCCGTAGTCAGCACATTGGAAAATCGGTCAGAGGGACACTTCCCCTCAACCAAGGTTGTATCCCTTTTTGGTCTGTGTAGTGACAGTTGTCGGTAGCGAATCATCACCTGTCTCGGATTGCTACTTTCATTGTCTGAAGGTTTGCTTAGTTGTTTGATAAATGTAGTATTATGTATTTCCTTGTGTGATTCTATCGTGGAACGTTTGTATTGGATTTATCGTACTCTGTCGATCACAGAGGGTTGGGTTCGGTCCCATTGTTGTGAATTTGCACATGCGTCAAGGTTCAAAGGAGCACTGTATCTCAGAGAAACAGATGCTTTTAGAAGGGGGGGTTGTCACGGGTTTGTTACGAGGCCTACGACGATTGGCCATCTAGGGTAGTAGAATTGTTCATTTGGTTGTTGTCGTCGTTGTTGTCGTATATCTGTCCCTTAATGTGGCTTGTGGTGTGGTTGCACCTTTGGTGTAGTTCAGCTCAGGTTAGGTTTACTTTCTCTCTCTCTCTCTCTAATTCCACTGCCCGTGCAATTCATCCTGCAGGTTCACGGGTGGCTGGTATCTTTTTCTTGTACTGGCTGTCTCTATCGGCCTCTCACCTGTCTTTTCACCTGCCGCACGTGCAAGGTTCCTCTTAGGCTTGAGGTATTCTCACCGTGACGTAGCGTGGCATGTTGGCTGCCATCGCTGAGGCAGGCTTTCTCTTCACTCGAGCGGAAGATGTCTCTGGGAGCGCCTGCTCCGGTCCTGGTTCTTCACCTTATCGTCGAAAGTACAGTCGGTACTTTCATTTCCTACAGTCGGCCTGTAGGAGGGAGACATCACTTCATCTTTTTCCGCATCTGCGCTGCTGTCCTCTCGACTGGACAGAGGGCAGAGAGAGTCGTTTGACCCACCACTCGGGTCACCCACGGGTAGCTGGTAAGCATCAGTTTCGTGGTTTATTTGTTGTTGTGGTTTTTTTTTATGCTAGCTGGCTAATTCTTCTCTTTTGCGCAATTTGTTTTTGGTTTTCAAAATTATAAAAGAAATATTGTTTGAGACCACTTTTTCTGGTTAATTCAATCTTTAACCTGGCCAGTCAAAATTATATCTTAAAGTCTTTCTCCTTTTTATGCATTTGGTGATGCGGTAGTCGGTGGGGATGGGAGAGAACCTGGTGATTCAGGGTTGGTACTTGCTTGGCCTCGCTCGTCCGCCCCTGTCACAATTGCCGGTCTCACATTCTTCGGCCACCGTCTGTTTGTGTGTGCAAGGAGAACGAGTTTTATGTTCGCGAGCGTGCGTACGCATGATTAGTTGTTTGGATGCGTGGTTGAAAATTTGTGTTATTTTGAAATGTTGCCATAAGATGTGGGGATAATTGTGCCATTGAATTATTATTATTTGCAAATGTGGTGGCAGATGTAAAGCCATGGTTGCTCTATTAGTTCAGTTCCTAAGAAAGGAAAATGTTAAACGTGAGTGAGAGAAGGATGAAGATAATTCATATTTGTTTTATAGCCTGTTAATTTAATGCCGTCTCTTACCTGCTTCGTATGAGAAGACTTTAACGAACATTCCTGATTTGGTTGGTTTGCCGCGTTATGCTGAAGTCTGTGTTGAGCTTATGTTGGTGTATTTAGTAGACCTCCCCTCGCCCATCATGCGAGTGGCTGTTAAGGTTTAACAGCATGTGTCAGACAGTACTGACTGTGGGGTTCCAGTACCCGTCTTTCTACTTTCCTCCCAGTTACCTTTTCCCTCCTCCGGAGACTTCACCCGGAGCACGCACTGGTTGGGGCCACGCACTGGTTGGGACTGCCCACTGGTTGGTAACGCACGCTGGTTGGGACCGCGCACTGGTTGGTAACGCGCACTGGTTGGGGCCACGCACTGGTGGGGACCACGCACTGGTTGAGGCCACGTACTGGTGGAAAAGCCCGTGGACTTGGCTGGACGGTCCTGATCCCCGTCTAGGACCTCCGGCAACAACGCCCCGTCCCCCAGGACGTGCTCTCCACCGTCTGTTTGTGCGTGTCAAGGGTGTCGGCCTTGAGCAACTCTCTTCAAGAACCGACCCGGTTTGGGGCACCTAGTGCGACAGGGTGCTCCCAGTAGACTTTGGAGAGGCAGGGGTGTGAGGGCACTACATGACAGGGAAAGAGATGGGTGCTGGAAATGTTTATTTATAATTGTGTATATGTCATATGTGTTGAAATGCTTGATTGTGATTGCGTATGTCGTGTATCGAAATGCCTGATTGTGACTGTGCATGTTGTGTGTGTTGGAATGCTTTATTGTGATTGTGCATGGTGCGTGTGTTGAAATATTTATTTGTGATTGTGTGTGTTAATGTGAGTAAATGGGGTGTTGTATCGTAATCTTTCTTGTGTGGGCTCTTGCGAGGCGTGTGAGGTCAGTCACTCCCTTCACTCCCATCTAGACCGATCCTGTCAGGGCAGACCTCCAGGGGTCGGTCGTGACAATTGTACACAAATGCTTCTTAGTACGTTCTTCCTTTTAAACATAACATAGGTATATATATTAATTATTTTAAAACTCATGATACGAATGCTGTTGATACTAGCATGCATAACACATGTTATCAATTACATTTCCCTTATCGTATTTTCGATTGTATACAGTGGAGACCTTACTACATCTGCGTCGTATAACTCACCGGAAGGCCGTGCTATTTTTAAGCATCTTATGTTTACTATGTTTACGCATGCGCCCTCTACCGTGCAAATGAAAGGAAAACCCCGAATCGTGGGTCTGCCATGATAACCTTTGACACTCAGTGTGTGTACTTCTGTGGTCCTGTTCATGTGGTGTTAGACTTGTGTTGTTCGTGTTCGTTGGATTTAGCATCCCCATGGATAAATTACTAAAGCCTTACCGCTTTCCATGTATCAGGTTAGTACTTTCCTTCGATTATTTTCACTTTAATTGTAGTTTTCCCTTTTTCTTCAGCCAGTTATATCATGTTCTGTAGGACTTGTCGACACTTGCCTCGTACACATGTGGCTAATTGCCTGTTGGCTAGAGGAGTGTCTTAGTGGTCAAATCCCTAGAATTAAAAATTGAATAATTCAAAGCAGCCGTTGGCAAATAACCAAAATGCATATAATAACT
>CM031618.1:2966883-2976883 GCA_018398815.1 Conus ventricosus | reverse complement strand
GACATTGGGACCTCGTGGGATACGTGGATGGCAGTCATTAACAGGCAGCACTGCACAGGTATAGTCAACACCAGTATAGGAAATACTAGTATAGGCAATACTAGTATGGGCAATACCAGTATAGGCAACACCAGTATGGGCAACACTAGAAAAGGAAATACCAGAATAGGCAAAACCAGTATGGGCAACACCAGTATAGGCAATACCAGTATGGGCAACACTAGTATAGGCAATACCAGTATAGGCAACACCAATATGCGTAACACTAGTATAGGCAATACCAGTATAGGCAACACTAGTATAGGCAACACCAGTATGGGCAACACTAGTATAGGCAACACCAGTATGGGCAACACCAGTATAGGCAATACCAGTATAGGCAACACCAGTATGGGCAACACTAGCGTAGGCAATACCTCTATAGGCAACACCAGTATAGGCAACACCAGTATGAGCAATACCAGTATGGGCAACACCAGCGTAGGCAATACCTCTATAGGCAACACCAGTATAGGCAGCACCAGTATAGGCACAACCAGTATGGGCAATACCAGTATGGGCAACACTAGCGTAGGCAATACCTCTATAGGCAACACCAGTATAGGCAACACCAGCATGGACAACACCAGTATGGGCAACACTAGTGTAGGCAATACCTTTATAGGCAACACCAGTATAAGCAATACCAGTATGGGCAATACCATTATGGGCAATATGGTGATCACCGGCTGCCAGAAGGTGGCCATCAGACTTGATAGCTGACTTTTATGGCCAAAAGGCCATGAAGGCTTTTGTGACGGAGCCAGTTGCAGGGACATACCAGCTGAATTGCGTGCCAGCTCTCACTGGAAGGCATTACTGGTGTTGACGGCCCGTATGAGTCGAGAGAACTCGTCCAAAAGTTGCCGGTTCGAATCCCGCCAGCACCAGGGGGGAAAAAGTTGGCAGTAGAAGGGCATCTGGCAGTCATGACCTGAATGCGGCCCGGCCCCCTTAGAGTGTAAGGAGTTCAGGGCTGAAACATTTGTCTGAGGGGGGTTCTTCTCTGAAGACCTTCTGCTGTCAGACTCTCCATAGAGTGTCTTCCTAATGCTCGAAGTTCTTTCTTTCTTTTTACACACTGTTATATTCCTTTTGATCTAGGTTTGCATTAAAAAGAAAAGTGACATAAACAAAACTGGTTAAATAACGGACATAAAAGCTAACCAGCATTGGTTACACTTCCTCTATCAGTGGAGACGATCGGACGGTAGCGCAATCAACTGTTAAATGCAAAGTCGCACAGGATATCGTTTCGCTCAGAAACACTGATATGAAATTCTCATGATGTTTGATCGTTTTAATTATAATGGACAAAACTGTGAAAAATAATAATAATATTAAATTAAAGTAAAAAAAAAAAAAAGACGTGCCGGTGCGAACACGTCGATCTCACGCGGCAGTGACGTCATGTCAACCATGACGGTCGCCAGCATTGTAACGTCATCGTTCGTTTCCCTTACAAGGACCAAAAAAAAAAAAGGGGGGGGGGGGGGGGGGCATTTGGAATTCAGAATTTTCTTGCGATCAACTTGTTCACAAAAGCATCCGCTGAGAGGACGTAAAAGTCAGCTATCAAGTCTGAATTTAGAGGTTAGCGAGGAAGTTAGACGGAAGGGACATCTTTGTGAGAGATGGTAGTCTCAGTGTAAGGCGACCACAGGCGGAAATTCAAACAAACTTCAATTTACAGTTCCGCCGAACGAAAGGGACCAACAAATTACACGTTTCGACGTCTTTGGTCTTTTTCAGGCAAGACAAATGACATTCAACACACACACGCGCGCGCGCGCGCGCGCGCACGCACACACACAAGTAGGCCCTACCACAGAATGTAGAAAGGGCTTTCTCTAGCCGTAGCTTGCTGCTTCCCCAACCCACTCCTTCCCGCCTAATTTCGCCCCCACCCCCACCCTCTCAACTACTCCCCCTCCACCACCACGCCACTACTCCCCCTCCACCACCACCCCACTACTCCCCCTCCACCACCATCCCACTTTCGCACACACACACACACACACACACACACACACACACACACACACACAGGGAGACAGAGAGAAAGAGAATGGGAGTTTAAAAATTCTGTCCATCAGTCCGGCGCCTGTGTTTTTTTTTTTTTTTTTCAGGCCCTCTCTGGCACCGCAACCTTGAGTGGGTGTGGCAGGCCTATCAGCTGGAGCCGAGGACCGACTGCGTGTCGGCACTTAACCACAGGAGAGATAAACAACCACAGTGTTTGGGTTACAACCCGATACGCCCCCTTCTCCGCTCCGCGGCGGAAAGAGAGAGAGAGAGAGAGAGAGAGTGTGTGTGTGTGAGGGGGGGGGGGGGGGCTGGGGGGAAGGGGGGGGTGGAGGGAGACTGAAGTAAGCACAGCGATATACTCACAGCTGGGCTGGAGCTGGCGAAGTGAGCGCTGTAGGCCTAGTGGTCATCCACCCAAGCGTCCTTGCCCCTGTAGGATGGATACAGATGCTGTGGTGGTGGAACCGTGAAACAACGAACTTTTCATCTGACGACTGTCTATTGCAAACACCGTGACTCGGGGCAGCCAAGCTGCGACATCAAGGGGGAAGGACGAAGCTGGTGAGTTGTTAAAACGTCGCGTCAAATTTTCCTTCTCATGGGGGTTGTGTGAATGGAACTAGCCGCCGCCGCCGCAGCAGCAGCAGCAGCAGCGACAATCATAGTAGTAGTTGTAGCAGCAGCAGTGGAAGACGACAGTGTAGAAGTAGAAACTCGGGAAGAAGCAGCAGCAGCAGTTGCTGTTGAAGTGGTTGAAGCATCAGCAGCAGCAGTAGCAGCAGCAGTAACAACCATAGTAAGTAGCAGCAGTAACAGTAGAAGACGGTATGCAATGTAGAGATAGAAACTCTAGAAGCAGCAGTAGCTGTACCTGTAGCAGTAGTCGAAGCAGCAGCAGTAGCTGTACCTGTAGCAGTAGTCGAAGCAGCAGCAGTAGCTGTACTTGTAGCAGTAGTTGAAGCAGTAGCAGTAGCTGTACTTGTAGCAGTAGTTGTAGCAGTAGTTGAAGCAGTAGCTGTACTTGTAGCAGTAGTTGTAGCAGCAGCAGTAGCTGTACATGTAGCAGTAGTTGTAGCAGTAGTTGAAGCAGCAGCAGTAGCTGTACTTGTAGCAGTAGTTGTAGCAGTAGTTGAAGCAGTAGCTGTACTTGTAGCAGTAGTTGTAGCAGCAGCAGTAGCTGTACTTGTAGCAGTAGTTGTAGCAGCAGCAGTAGCTGTACTTGTAGCAGTAGTTGAAGCAGCAGCAGTAGCTGTACTTGTAGCAGTAGTTGTAGCAGTAGTTGAAGCAGCAGCAGTAGCTGTACATGTAGCAGTAGCTGTACATGAAGCAGTAGTTGTAGCAGTAGTTGTAGCAGTAGCTGTACATGTAGCAGTAGTTGTAGCAGCAGCAGTAGCTGTACTTGTAGCAGTAGTTGAAGCAGCAGCAGTAGCTGTACTTGTAGCAGTAGTTGTAGCAGCAGTAGTAGCTGTACTTGTAGCAGTAGTTGTAGCAGTAGTTGAAGCAGCAGCAGTAGCTGTACTTGTAGCAGTAGTTGAAGCAGCAGTAGTAGGTGTACTTGTAGCAGTAGTTGAAGCAGCAGCAGTAGCTGTACTTGTAGCAGTAGTTGTAGCAGCAGTAGTAGCTGTACTTGTAGCAGTAGTTGTAGCAGTAGTTGAAGCAGCAGCAGTAGCAGTAGTTGTAGCAGTAGTTGAAGCAGCAGCAGTAGCTGTACTTGTAGCAGTAGTTGAAGCAGTAGCTGTACTTGTAGCAGTAGTTGAAGCAGTAGCTGTACTTGTAGCAGTAGTTGAAGCAGCAGCAGTAGCTGTACTTGTAGCAGTAGTTGTAGCAGCAGTTGTAGCTGTACTTGTAGCAGCAGTTGTAGCAGTAGTTGAAGCAGCAGTTGTAGCAGTAGTTGAAGCAGCAGCAGTAGCTGTACTTGTAGCAGTAGTTGAAGCAGTAGCTGTACCTGTAGCAGTAGTTGAAGCAGTAGTTGAAGCAGTAGCTGTACTTGTAGCAGTAGTTGAAGCAGTAGTTGAAGCAGTAGCTGTACTTGTAGCAGTAGTTGAAGCAGCAGCAGTAGCTGTACTTGTAGCAGTAGTTGAAGCAGCAGCAGTAGCTGTACTTGTAGCAGTAGTTGAAGCAGTAGCTGTACTTGTAGCAGTAGTTGAAGCAGTAGTTGTACTTGTAGCAGTAGTTGAAGCAGTAGCTGTACTTGTAGCAGTTGTTGAAGCAGTAGTTGAAGCAGTAGCTGTACTTGTTGTAGCAGTAGTTGAAGCAGTAGTTGAAGCAGTAGCTGTACTTGTTGTAGCAGTAGTTGAAGCAGTAGCTGTACTTGTTTTAGCAGTAGTTGAAGCAGTAGCTGTACTTGTAGCAGTAGTTGAAGCAGCAGCAGTAGCTGTACTTGTAGCAGTAGTTGAAGCAGCAGCAGTAGCTGTACTTGTAGCAGTAGTTGAAGCAGCAGCAGTAGCTGTACTTGTAGCAGTAGTTGTAGCAGCAGCAGTAGCTTTACTTGTTGTAGCAGTAGTTGTAGCTGTACTTGTAGCAGTAGTTGTAGCAGTAGTTGAAGCAGCAGCAGTAGCTGTACTTGTAGCAGTAGTTGAAGCAGCAGCAGTAGCTGTACTTGTAGCAGTAGTTGTAGCAGCAGCAGTAGCTTTACTTGTTGTAGCAGTAGTTGTAGCTGTACTTGTAGCAGTAGTTGTAGCAGTAGTTGAAGCAGCAGCAGTAGCTGTACTTGTAGCAGTAGTTGAAGCAGCAGCAGTAGCTGTACTTGTTGTAGCAGTAGTTGTAGCTGTACTTGTAGCAGTAGTTGAAGCAGCAGCAGTAGCTGTACTTGTAGCAGTAGTTGAAGCAGCAGCAGTAGCTGTACTTGTTGTAGCAGTAGTTGTAGCTGTACTTGTAGCAGTAGTTGAAGCAGCAGCAGTAGCTGTACTTGTAGCAGTAGTTGAAGCAGCAGCAGTAGCTGTACTTGTTGTAGCAGTAGTTGTAGCTGTACTTGTAGCAGTAGTTGAAGCAGCAGCAGTATGCGATAAAAACACAGCATTGCAGTAGCGACAGCAGCACCAGCGTTAGCAGTAGCAGCTGTATATTTATTTGTAATGGCAGCAGCGAAAGCTGTAAAAGCAGCAACAGCCATGGCAAAACGATTTTGTGTCTACATATTAAAATTTCATGTAATGTGGAGCACTGGAGGACAGTTGACGCTTTGCTGATGTCAAACTTTGTTTCATTGTTTGTGTACCTCTGTTGTTGTTTTTTAAATGTCAGCATAAGAAACCCTAATGGTTCCAATAATTCTGCTAGATTTCGTGTGCCTGTGAGGAAGGACGTTCAATGTAAATTTACCACTATTTGTTAGCGGTTTAATGCATGTTCATGAGATGATGAATCAGTTTGAGTAAAGATGCTAGTTCTGAAGGCTGAGAATGATGATATATGTTGCCCAAATATCATTTGTGTGTGAGGTTGAATCAATTGATTAATTAAGCAGCAGCAGTAGCAGTGGTTGGAATAGCCACTGCAGCAGTGGTTGGAATAGCCACTGCAGCAGTGGTTGGAATAGCCACTGCAGCAGTGGTTGGAATAGCCACTGCAGGAGTGGTTGGAATAGCTGCTGCAGTAGTGAAAAACCAGAAAAATAATCATTGTGGCCAGAGACTCACACAAAACTATGTACAATTCGAAAAAAAAAAAAAAAAAAATTGTGTAGCGCAATCAGAATTTTTTTTTTTACTTTCTCTCTCTCTGATTTCAGGTGTCCTTTTAACAACAGCATTCCGGAGACTTGAGGAACAGATTTGCTGGCACTTTTTGACCGAGACACTGGCTGCAGAGGAAACTGGGCACGAGGCGACAAGCACAAAATGGTGACTTTCAGCCTGATGTCTGGGTTGTGTCCCTTGATCCTCATTATGGCAGTGGGCACGTCGGAAATGTCTTCACCTTCTGCTCTCTTTCAGAGGAGACCAAGGCGAACGGTTTCAAATTTCCCGTTCTCAAAGGTACGTTTTCAGTTTAGAACTGCGGGCTATGTCTTCCACACATCACAGATGATCAAGCAGATCAACATCCCTCATTTCATGTATGTGGGCCTTACACACATCACAGATGATCAAGCACATCAACATCCCTCATATCATGTATGTGGGCCTTCCACACATCACAGATGATCAAGCAGATCAACATCCCTCATTTCATGTATGTGGGCCTTACACACATCACAGATGATCAAGCAGATCAACATCCCTCATGTCATGTATGTGGGCCTTCCACACATCACAGATGATCAAGCAGATCAACATCCCTCATATCATGTATGTGGGCCTTCCACACATCACAGATGATCAAGCAGATCAACATCCCTCATGTCATGTATGTGGGCCTTGCACACATCACAGATGATCAAGCAGATCAACATCCTCATGTCATGTATGTGGGCCTTGCACACATCACAGATGATCAAGCAGATCAACATCCCCATTTCATGTATGTGGGTCCCCTAAGCATACAGCAGCACCATGTCCTTACAGCAGTTCCCAAACAGAGCATTTTGCCTTTATTTTGGGCACTTTTGTCGATTAATCACAAGTACGTTAATTGTAATTTATGCACTGAGCACAGAATCCACAGCAAAGAAAGAATATTTGAAAAGAAAATATGATTTCTGTAAAGAAACATGGTAATGCATCCTCCCCCACCTGATGAACGAGTGCATACAATGGTATCATCTGCTTCGCTTGTTTCAACAAGAACTGAGTCAGTGCCTCTGTCCACACGATCTCTGGTCACTATGAAAGTAAACACCATCTTCCTGTGTGTGTAAATTTAGCTGAGGGCACACGCTCGCTGGAACTGGTCATGTGACGGACAACTCATACCATGCACACGGCTGTGGTAAGAAATGAGTAAGCTTCTTCCACAAGGGAGTGTGCATTGCTGTTAGCTTACAGTCAGCTGTTGGCGTAAGGGACCCACACATGTATACTTGGGATCTACTATGGCATGCATGTCTTAAACGTCCATCATTATTGATTAACTGGGAGAATAGGACAACATGTGAAAAGTGATGTCCCTTTAACTGGTCACCATCTATTGGGGGGAAAATATACGACATCGGAAGTGTCCATGCCCTTTGATCCAACACCAATGACAACAGTTTTCATTTATTTTAGATACATTACGACGTAGGTACAACAGTTTTCATTTATTTTAGATACATTACGACGTAGGTACAACAGTTTTCATTTATTTTAGATACATTACGACGTAGGTACAACAGTTTTCATTTATTTTAGATACATTACGACGTAGGTACAACAGTTTTCATTTATTTTAGATACATTACGACGTAGGTAGAATGACCTATATCAGGTCACTAACAATTAAGTTACAGGAAGAATCTGGTTTCAACAATTCAGTTATAGGGAAAAATGTGTGACACTGGAAGATTGACATCCCTTTATATGGGTCACTGACCAATCAGTTACGGGGATAATAGTATGGCATAGGGAGAGTGACGTCCCTTTATCTGTTGTTTGGCCAATCAGTTACAGGGAGAATTATATGACATAGGGAGAGTGGCATCCCTTTATCTGTTTGGCTAATCAGTTACGGGGAGAATGATAAGACATAGGAAGAATGACATCCCTTTATCTGTTGTTTGGCCAATCAGTTACAGGGAGAATGGTATGACATAGGGAGAGTGGCATCCCTTTATCTGTTTGGTCAATCAGTTACAGGGAGAATGATGAGACATAGGAAGAATGACATCCCTTTATCTGTTGTTTGACCAATCAGTTACAGGGAGAATGGTATGACATGAGGAAAGTGACGTCCCTTTGTCTATTTTTTGGCCAATCAGTTGCAGGGAGAATGGTATGACGTAGGCAGAACGACGTTCATCTGGGGAGCAGAGACGTGGACGTCACAGCAGTGGAACTTTGTGCAAGGCAATGATGGGACAATGGTCGCCCTGTTCAACGGAATGTGGTGAGTTCTGCCATGGGCATCATTCTTGTCTTTCATCAGTAGTATTCCCATGTCCTTCTCTGCATCAGGCAGTTTGAAATGGGACTCTCTCTGTCTGTCTGTCTGTCTGTCTCTCTCTCTCTCTCTCTCTCTCTCTCTCTCTCTCTCTCTCTCTCTCTCTCTCTCTCTCTCTCTCTCTCTCTATATATATTATATATATATATATATATATATATTATATATATATATCCCTTGTAGAAGATAGTGAAACTTCAGGAAGGGGGGGTACTCTAATATCAGTTTCAGCAACAGTCACTTTGGGTGGGTTTTACCTATCAAGGCATTACTTGTCTTCAGAGCGATTTGCAAAACTTTTAAAGAGTGTGGTCTTGTCATGAGCAGATGTTTTGGATAGTCTACCACGGCAAAAACCTTTGACAAAGATTGTAAAAACAAGTGCTTCTGGGATTGATTTTCAGGAAAAATGAATGACATGAAAGTGAGCAATATGGCTTTCAAAATAGTTTAGGTCAGCATATGTACCATGTGTTGTGCAAAGTCAGCCAACATCAAGTAGGCTTCCACAGCTTTCAGACGACTTCATGTCAAACATATGTACCATGTGTTGTGCGAAGTCAGCCAACATCAAGTAGGCTTCCACAGCTTTCAGACGACTTCATGTCAAACATATGTACCATGTGTTGTGCGAAGTCAGCCAACATCAAGTAGGCTTCCACAGCTTTCAGACGACTTCATGTCAAACAAGCACCAGACGAGGCAGAACACTGCAGAGAGGAACTACTTGTTGCCAGAGGATTTCCAGTCTGACTCCAGGATATATTGATTATTTGCGTATTTAGAAGGATCATAAACTAGCTGAAAGCTGTGCCAGATAGTGGCAGACTGCACTGTTCTGCATGTGCATTTGAAAAACGGACCTGGGGGAGCATATCCTCGGGTCTCTGTTGAATTTTTGTGAATTTTTTTGTTTTGTTTCGTTTTGTCTTTGGGAAGTCTGGTCAGGACTGGAGAATGTATAGGTCAAACCATCATCATGAATATGAAAGATGAGGGTGTGTGCATACACCGGACGGATTGTAAGAGGAGGCCTGGGCCTAGCATCTTGAAGTATTTAAAGGGCAGTCAAGGGAGTCAGTCTTGTTTTCCTTTCCAGTATGTATCTATGAATAAACCAAGACACTTTCTCACTCTGCCAGTAGAGGGAAATGCTCGTCAGCACGATTTGATGTATTGGTGAACTTTCACCGCCTGTCGGCACCGTCTCGCACTCCTAGCAGCCTGCTCATATGGAGGGTGGGTTTGGTGGGCCAGGTGGATATGATGATGTTACTTGCTAATCAACTTTACTGATCATTTTTTGTTGGTTTAAATCTGAAGGGCTGGGTTTTGTATATTAGATGTGTTCAGTTCTTAGTGACATCAGTGTATCAGATGATACGGTGACAGTGTAAACGTTCCAAAAAGTTCAAGTCCCAGAATCGCCCTTTAACCACTTCTGAAAGCTTGTTCCATTTAAGGAACTGTATGTATGAGCTCTGTGCGTTTTGATTGGTTAAATACTAAGTCACAATCATTACGACTGTGTAGAGTGTTTTGTATTTGTTGATTGGGTGTCTTACACCAGGTTTCGTGAATCTTCAGATACATAGCTGTATATCAAGGTTCAGGGAGGGTGTGTGTGTGAAGAATGTGATTTGTACCCATCGTCAACACAGCGCAGGCCTCCAAGGGTGGTACAGGACTGCTCTCAGGGCAGGTGAAGACGGTGCTTCTCTGGGTCCCTCCCAGCACCTTCGGGTGTTTCTTTTTCTTCTGTATATCAAGGTTCAGGGAGGGTGTGTGTGTGAAGAATGTGATTTGAGAGAGTCAAGTCAAGTGAAGTCAAGTGAAGTCAAGTCAAAATTATCTTTATTGAGGGTTAAAGAATAAGCTTTACATTTTTTTTTCATCCTACCCTCACTAAAAAAGC
>CM031618.1:2906883-2959383 GCA_018398815.1 Conus ventricosus | reverse complement strand
TGAAGAAGACCTAAGAGGTCGAAACTCATTGTGTTCTATCTTGGGATTCGTTTGTCCACATTGTTCGGTGGATTCAGAATAATTCACTTTTAATATTTATATGAAAAATGTTTTTTATTATCGAAATTTTAACCACAGTTTACATGGTACAAAATTGTAGCAAGGTACAGCAAAGACTGAGGGAGGCTCCGCTGTTGTCCATGTCCTGCCTGAGTGTCATGCTCAAGGTTTCGTCCCTGCAGTTGTTGAATCTGCTGCTTCTCTTCCAGTGTCGCTGACAGTGCAGTCAGATCTGCAGTCGCAGATCGTGGTGTCCATTTGCTTCGCTGAAGGAGCACGCAGCTTGCGCCGCTGCCCCATGTCCAAGGTCCAGGTGTCGGTGTTGTCGCGGCAACCAGAGATGAAGGTCGATCGCTGGACAAGCATCATCAGGCATTTACCGGTCAGCATTGATGAGATGGACACCAGAACTGGAGGTGAATCTGTTGCAACACTTGGGTGGGAAGCAGGGATATGAAGAGAGGGGAGATTGGGGAGGGGGGGTGTGTGTGTGTGTGTGTGTGTGTGTGTGTGTGTGTGTGTGTGTGTGTGTGTGTGTGTGTTAATGGGGGTCAGAAAATGTAGTTTACCATGTGTACACATTATACAGTCTCATGTTAGTGTGTCTTGTTGGTGTTTTTTTAGGGGGGGGGGGGGGGGGTCCCGTATGCTGGGATTTGTGCGTAGACAGTCTTTTTGACAATGTTTACATCATTTACAGATGACTGTGTTTACATCCCCGCATGTCTGTTTACATCATTTAAGATATCTGTGTTTACATTAAAGATGTCTGCATTTGCATCAGTGAAGCATGTTTTTGACATAGTGGGAAAGATGCCTTTGTTTTTATTAAAAGATGTCTCTGTTTACTTCGAAAATGTCGGTGTTTACATCAAAACATTTCTTTAAACTATGACAAGAAGCCTGTTCTTTACCCCTGTAGAATGTGTGCTCATTCACAAGAAAAGTGTAATGGAGCAAAATAGAAGTAACAAGTCCTGATTCTTTTTTTTTCTTAATGAAAAGCAACAAAAACTTTATTGCAGTTGGTTCATTACTTACACAGAAGTCAGAAGTAAGAATCAGAAGTCAGACGGCAATACTGAGACAGCCCTGTCATGCTGGAACAGCCATGTAACAGCCATGTAACAGCCATATTTGTTTGTGAACACAGTGAACACTGATGGCTGTTGTGTGTTACTGGGGAAGGGGTGGGGGACAACAGAGAACACCTTTTTTCACAGAGGCATAACAGACATGATGGCAGACACAAAGTTGTAACTGAAGCTTCGTACACATGTGCCCAAGTCTGTTTACCACCGAAGGAAGAGACTGACATGGGTCAAAGTTCAGAAAGCGCTGAACAGATAGCGAGATGTAGCCAGCAAATGAGAATGTGTGAGACTGATGAAAAATGGAAACGTGGAATCCTGCAAAAACAAGGAAAAAAAAAAGGAAAGTGATAGACAGTAGACCTTCAGGAAATATTGCAAGGAATCATAGCCACGTGTACACCATGGAGATATGGAGATGGACAGTAGACCTTCAGGAAATATTGCAAGGAATCATAGCCACGTGTACACCATGGAGATATGGAGATGGACAGTAGACCTTCAGGAAATATTGCAAGGAATCATAGCCATGTGTACACCATGGAGATATGGAGAGGGCCAGAAAAGGGAAGGCTTTGCTTTGTGCATGCATCTGCAATCTGAACAGCACTGCATTGGTAAGAATGTTGTGTGGTCTGGAAAATTATTGAAAATTTGAGTTGGTTCCTGATTTTTACGTCACGTGTTCCCAAAGGAAGGAATTTGGGGTAGACATGTCTGAACGTGTAGTAAATGATAGCCATGCTGTGTTTGGCTTGGAACGGATGACGCACAGATGTGAAGTGGAGTTCTTGGTTCACATCCCAGGCCACGGGCATTGCTTGGTCTCAAGATCCTAGTCTAGAAACAGGATGGTGTGCAATGTGAGTCATTCTGCGACATTGCGCTGTTGTTGAGAGCAAAAATTTGGAGTTGAAAATGGTTTCGAATTTATGCCTTATAATGAATAGGTTCAACTCGTGACTTGCAAAAGGATGTTCATTGCAGCATGATAGATCATTTGGTGACTTCTCCTTGATGGTGTGATGAAATCATGGTGTATTTCAGCTGAGAAATTGCTCATGTCTGATGATTATCAAGGAGATTCTGCAGTTAGTAGGAGCTGTGTTTGACCCGATTTAGTTCTCACTTGAGCACTGGATATAAATCATTGATCAGATTTGTCCTGGCTTGGGCATTTAGTGTGTTGTAATACCATTACTGCACTTAAGCAATTCAGTTGAGTTGTGCTGAGTACTTGGTATCACAGAATGGTGACATGCATTTTCTCATGTTTCCTGTCCTAAGATGGATTGTGTGCTGAGTACCTTGGTATCACAGAATGGTGACATGCATTTTTCTCATGTTTCCTGTCCTAAGATGGATTGTGTGCTGAGTACCTTGGTATCACAGAATGGTGACATGCATTTTTCTCATGTTTCCTGTCCTAAGATGGATTGTGTGCTGAGTACTTGGTATCACAGAATGGTGACATGCATTTTTCTCATGTTTCCTGTCCTAAGATGGATTGTGTGCTGAGTACCTTGGTATCACAGAATGGTGACATGCATTTTTCTCATGTTTCCTGTCCTAAGATGGATTGTGTGCTGAGTACCTTGGTATCACAGAATGGTGACATGCATTTTTCTCATGTTTCCTGTCCTAAGATGGATTGTGTGCTGAGTACCTTGGTATCACAGAATGGTGACATGCATTTTTCTCATGTTTCCTGTCCTAAGATGGATTGTGTGCTGAGTACCTTGGTATCACAGAATGGTGACATGCATTTTTCTCATGTTTCCTGTCCTAAGATGGATTGTGTGCTGAGTACCTTGGTATCACAGAATGGTGACATGCATTTTTCTCATGTTTCCTGTCCTAAGATGGATTGTGTGCTGAGTACCTTGGTATCACAGAATGGTGACATGCATTTTTCTCATGTTTCCTGTCCTAAGATGGATTGTGTGCTGAGTACCTTGGTATCACAGAATGGTGACATGCATTTTTCTCATGTTTCCTGCATAAAGATGGATTGTGTGCTGAGTACCTTGGTATCACAGAATGGTGACATGCATTTTTCTCATGTTTCCTGTCCTAAGATGGATTGTGTGCTGAGTACCTTGGTATCACAGAATGGTGACATGCATTTTTCTCATGTTTCCTGCATAAAGATGGATTGTGTGCTGAGTACCTTGGTATCACAGAATGGTGACATGCATTTTTCTCATGTTTCCTGCATAAAGATGGATTGTGTGCTGAGTACCTTGGTATCACAGAATGGTGACATGCATTTTTCTCATGTTTCCTGTCCTAAGATGGATTGTGTGCTGAGTACCTTGGTATCACAGAATGGTGACATGCATTTTTCTCATGTTTCCTGTCCTAAGATGGATTGTGTGCTGAGTACCTTGGTATCACAGAATGGTGACATGCATTTTTCTCATGTTTCCTGTCCTAAGATGGATTGTGTGCTGAGTACCTTGGTATCACAGAATGGTGACATGCATTTTTCTCATGTTTCCTGTCCTAAGATGGATTGTGTGCTGAGTACCTTGGTATCACAGAATGGTGACATGCATTTTTCTCATGTTTCCTGTCCTAAGATGGATTGTGTGCTGAGTACCTTGGTATCACAGAATGGTGACATGCATTTTTCTCATGTTTCCTGCATAAAGATGGATTGTGTGCTGAGTACCTTGGTATCACAGAATGGTGACATGCATTTTTCTCATGTTTCCTGTCCTAAGATGGATTGTGTGCTGAGTACCTTGGTATCACAGAATGGTGACATGCATTTTTCTCATGTTTCCTGTCCTAAGATGGATTGTGTGCTGAGTACCTTGGTATCACAGAATGGTGACATGCATTTTTCTCATGTTTCCTGTCCTAAGATGGATTGTGTGCTGAGTACCTTGGCATCACTGAATGGTGACATGCATTTTTCTCATGTTTCCTGCATAAAGATGGATTGTGTGCTGAGTACCTTGGTATCACAGAATGGTGACATGCATTTTTCTCATGTTTCCTGTCCTAAGATGGATTGTGTGCTGAGTACCTTGGTATCACAGAATGGTGACATGCATTTTTCTCATGTTTCCTGCATAAAGATGGATTGTGTGCTGAGTACCTTGGTATCACAGAATGGTGACATGCATTTTTCTCATGTTTCCTGTCCTAAGATGGATTGTGTGCTGAGTACTTGGTATCACAGAATGGTGACATGCATTTTTCTCATGTTTCCTGTCCTAAGATGGATTGTGTGCTGAGTACCTTGGTATCACAGAATGGTGACATGCATTTTTCTCATGTTTCCTGTCCTAAGATGGATTGTGTGCTGAGTACCTTGGTATCACAGAATGGTGACATGCATTTTTCTCATGTTTCCTGTCCTAAGATGGATTGTGTGCTGAGTACCTTGGTATCACAGAATGGTGACATGCATTTTTCTCATGTTTCCTGTCCTAAGATGGATTGTGTGCTGAGTACCTTGGTATCACAGAATGGTGACATGCATTTTTCTCATGTTTCCTGTCCTAAGATGGATTGTGTGCTGAGTACCTTGGTATCACAGAATGGTGACATGCATTTTTCTCATGTTTCCTGTCCTAAGATGGATTGTGTGCTGAGTACCTTGGTATCACAGAATGGTGACATGCATTTTTCTCATGTTTCCTGTCCTAAGATGGATTGTGTGCTGAGTACCTTGGTATCACAGAATGGTGACATGCATTTTTCTCATGTTTCCTGCATAAAGATGGATTGTGTGCTGAGTACCTTGGTATCACAGAATGGTGACATGCATTTTTCTCATGTTTCCTGTCCTAAGATGGATTGTGTGCTGAGTACCTTGGTATCACAGAATGGTGACATGCATTTTTCTCATGTTTCCTGCATAAAGATGGATTGTGTGCTGAGTACCTTGGTATCACAGAATGGTGACATGCATTTTTCTCATGTTTCCTGCATAAAGATGGATTGTGTGCTGAGTACCTTGGTATCACAGAATGGTGACATGCATTTTTCTCATGTTTCCTGTCCTAAGATGGATTGTGTGCTGAGTACCTTGGTATCACAGAATGGTGACATGCATTTTTCTCATGTTTCCTGTCCTAAGATGGATTGTGTGCTGAGTACCTTGGTATCACAGAATGGTGACATGCATTTTTCTCATGTTTCCTGTCCTAAGATGGATTGTGTGCTGAGTACCTTGGTATCACAGAATGGTGACATGCATTTTTCTCATGTTTCCTGTCCTAAGATGGATTGTGTGCTGAGTACCTTGGTATCACAGAATGGTGACATGCATTTTTCTCATGTTTCCTGTCCTAAGATGGATTGTGTGCTGAGTACCTTGGTATCACAGAATGGTGACATGCATTTTTCTCATGTTTCCTGCATAAAGATGGATTGTGTGCTGAGTACCTTGGTATCACAGAATGGTGACATGCATTTTTTCTCATGTTTCCTGTCCTAAGATGGATTGTGTGCTGAGTACCTTGGTATCACAGAATGGTGACATGCATTTTTCTCATGTTTCCTGTCCTAAGATGGATTGTGTGCTGAGTACCTTGGTATCACAGAATGGTGACATGCATTTTTCTCATGTTTCCTGTCCTAAGATGGATTGTGTGCTGAGTACCTTGGCATCACTGAATGGTGACATGCATTTTTCTCATGTTTCCTGCATAAAGATGGATTGTGTGCTGAGTACCTTGGTATCACAGAATGGTGACATGCATTTTTCTCATGTTTCCTGTCCTAAGATGGATTGTGTGCTGAGTACCTTGGTATCACAGAATGGTGACATGCATTTTTCTCATGTTTCCTGCATAAAGATGGATTGTGTGCTGAGTACCTTGGTATCACAGAATGGTGACATGCATTTTTCTCATGTTTCCTGTGTCCTAAGATGGATTGTGTGCTGAGTACCTTGGTATCACAGAATGGTGACATGCATTTTTCTCATGTTTCCTGTCCTAAGATGGATTGTGTGCTGAGTACCTTGGTATCACAGAATGGTGACATGCATTTTTCTCATGTTTCCTGCATAAAGATGGATTGGCATAAGGCACAGCTGCCAAACCTGAATTTTCCTGGTGGTTTTTTTTTTTTTTTTTTTTTTCCCCATTTTACGTAGAAAAGATTTGGATGTCACTAGTTAGGGAAAACAATTAAGATATAAAAGATTTTGTTTTAAGAAGAAAAAAAGGCAGTCAAGATCTCTCATATCTGGAAAAAAAAAAAAAGAACATGGAAAATGTTGCCAAGTAAATCCAAATTCATGTTCTGCAGATGTTGACTATTACGTGGACAACAAGGTAAAGTTTGTTAAAAAAAAAAAAGAAAAACACACACACACTCTCTCTCTCCCTTTCCCCTTCTTTCACACACACACACACACCACACCACACAACCCCCACACACACCCCTGCCACCCTACCAGTCAAAATCATGTTTCCACCCACCCAATTTCTTCCTGCACCCTGGCTCCCAGTTTAAAAATTCCAACAGCTACAATGATCATCAAACTGGTTTTGCACTCCCATTTTTCTGTCACAGGCAAAAAGGGTACGTGGTTTTCTTGCACATAACCAACAAGCTTCCACCTGCTTCCATCATCGGGCAAAAGCTGGCTCTCGGAGGCTGGGGGGAGGGGGGGTTTTTTAGTTTAGTAAAAAAAAAACAAAAAGAACCAAGCATGTAGGCAAAAGCAGATTTAAAACTGCACGGCAGTTCTGACTGCGCATTAAGCGCTTGAGTCAAAGTCTCAATAGCGGAGACGGAAAAAACGAAAAACAAATTGTCCTGGTCGTTTACTTTAGGGGTCTGTTCCACCAAAGACGTAGGGCCTACGGAACCGACCCCCCAAGGATGTCAGGAGAAAAAAGTCTCGCGCTAGTAGAAAGCAGGAGAAAAAGCAAACTACACACTGCTTTTCTGTACGCGCTTAAGCTGCCCAAATTTTTAACAACGCTGCACACAGCCAAGCCCGGGAACGGAGAAAGGGGAATTGCTTTTGTCCAAAACACCTGTGACTATTTTCGCGTGCCGGAACAAGAAATCTTTCCGAACGCTTGAATTCTTACACATACACGAACAATACCGTGCGCGCGCGCCGCCAACACACACCACACACACACACACACACATCGCACACCATGCAAAAAAGCGCGCCACCAAAATAGGGGACAAAAAGAAAATTTACCGCAAAACCCCAAAATGATTTTTAACATTACAGTGTGGGTTTGGGTATGAACTTTAACACCTGACTAATGGAAAAAAACAAAACAAAAACAAGACCACGTTTTGACAAAAAACGCTGCAACCAAATCGAGTGTGGTGTGTGGTGGTATTGTTTTGTGTGTGTTGTGTGTGTGGTTTTTTTGGTGTGTGGTTGCGCGCGGTGTGTCGTGAAAAGAGAGAGAAAAGAGAAGAGAGAGAGAGAGAACAGAAAAGTGAAGGGGAATGGTTAGTAACAGACAACAAAAGACACGCACCAAATTTCCCACTTAAAAATCAAAGGGAAGAAAAAAACATGCCAGTGTACACCCGCGCGGAAAAAACTGAGAGAGAAGTGAGAGAACAGAGAGTGAGAGAGATAGAAAGGGGTGTGACATAGAGAGAGAGGAGGGAAAATTTGGGGGTGGGAGGATGACTGATTGAGAATACATCATAAAAAAACAACAGAAACGATACCTTTGTACACACAAACAAAAAAACATGGAGAGAGAGAGAAAGGGGGGGAAGGGAGGGGGGAGGGGGGGACTGATTAATAATAATAAAAGAACTGACATGCACAGATAGCTTTGTACATACAAAAAAAATAAAACAGATCAGAGGAAAAAAGTTTTACATACAATGGGTTGCACCAAAACTGAACAATCTCCTCTCTCTCTCTCTCTTTTCTTCTCATCTCCTTTCTCTCCCTTTTCCTCTCTCTCTCCTCTCTCACACACACACACACACACAAACACACACCACACACACACACACCACCTCCTCTCCTCTCTCCTCTCCTCCCACACACACACACACACACAACACACACACACACCTCTCTCCCCTCTCTCTCCACACACACACACAACCCACACACACACACCACACACACACTAAAAATTACATATAACGGACCGGGATACGAGTCGAGAGAGAAGGGGAGAAGAGAAGAGAGGAGAGAAAAGAGAGAGAGAAACAACTGAAACGCGTGCATCATACTTTACAGAACAAAACAGATATCACACACACACACACACACAACACACACACACACACACACACACAACATATACACGCACACACGGCATACGAGACTGAGGGGGTCAGGGAAGGGAGGGAGGAAAGAAAGGAGACAGAGAGAGAGAGAGGGGGGGAAAAGAGAGAGAGAGAGAGAGAGAAAGGCTGAAATGAAAATGACGTGCACATGACTTTAAAAGAACAAAACAATCACACACACACCCACACACACCACACACACCACACACCACACACACACCTACCCCACACCACACAACACACACACACACACACAAAACACACCACACACAAACACACACACACACACACACACACACACACACACAAACCACACAACACACACACAACGCACGCACCACCACGCACGCACAACACACACACATGTGTCTCACGATTCTTAAGGGAAAGCCCTGGTTCTGGTCAATACCACTTCCATCACCCTAACTGTTCACTATCACTTTTAACAAAACCAAACTGTCTTTTTCCCCACATTCCGTGGGGTGCCACACCTCAACAGCGGCTTGTGTTCAGAAAGTGTGACACGACAGGGGTTTTTTCGTTTTCCCTCTCCCCCAAACCGCCCCCACCCCACCCCTCCCCCCCCCCCACACTTTAACATAATTTCACTTTGCCCGTTTGAAAAAAAAATCTAAAACAAAAACTATAGTTAGTTCTGAGTAATTAGTTATCCTCTACGTTTCCCAAAATTTGGCCTACGTTTCCCACATGCAACCTAGTACAATAAAAAGAAAAACAACAATGAAAAATAGTATATTACAACGGTGTAAATACGGCCCTTTAAAAATCTAACTAAAATTTTTATTTACAAAAATTTTTTTCCAAAGCCTGGCCGGGCCAAATTTGGGTCACAAACACTCACAGGCCCCGCAAGGCACATCAGGCCAGGCCAACGACGCACGCGCGCCCAGGGGAAAGCCCAGTTTTCCGGGCCAAAGTTCCAAAAGTTTTTAAACCCGAACTTAATTTTGGTACTCACAGAAAGACGAAATCCAGCTTTTGTCACACTCCAAGAAATCACTGCGCTATTGCCTCGACAAAATTTTTAGTCTAAAAACCCTGTACATAAATAAACAAAAAGAGTTCACCAGTCCGAAGCGTCCAAACACAAAGCGTGTTCGCAGGAAAGATGCGCGTCTGGGGACAGGCGGGGGCTGACTCGTTACGCGCCTAGCGGGGGGCAAAAGGGAAAGCGTTGAATGAACTAAATGCTGTGGTTGTGAGTGGGTTGGCGCGGCCGTGACTGGAAGTCAACGTGAACATTGATTGATTTCTGTTTCAGAGGGGTGCCCTAAACTTTTCATCGATCCAAAGCTGGGTAAGTGCTGGTGTGTGATCGCTGAAACCTTTCATTGATCTGAAACCTTTCATCGAGCTGAAACCTTTCATCAATCTGAAACCTTTCATCGATCTGAAACCTTTCATTGATCTGAAACCTTTCATTGATCTGAAACCTTTCATTGATCTGAAACCTTTCCTCGATCTGAAACCTTTCATCGATCTGAAACCTTTCATCAGTCTGAAACCTTTCATCAATCTGAAACCTTTCATCGATCTGAAACCTTTCATTGATCTGAAACCTTTCATCGATCTGAAACCTTTCATCGATCTGAAACCTTTCATCAATCTGAAACCTTTCATTGATCTGAAACCTTTCATCGATCTGAAACCTTTCATTGATCTGAAACCTTTCATCGATCTGAAACCTTTCATCGATCCACAGCTGGGTAAGTGTTGGTGTGTGATAACTGAAACCTAATCTCTGACCTGTGAGCTTGCAGAAGTTGAATGTGCTTGTCGTTTTCTCTCACTTTTTTTTTTCTCATGAAAGGAGTTACCTCTTTTTTTTTTAAATGTGATTGATTTATTCATATCAGGAGAAACATTTTAAGCACTAGATGGTGCAAGCTTTTATGAAAAGGAATGTTTGTAGATATTACTTTGATACGGACAGCAAGGCCAAAATTTTCTGAAGTGGTGGTGTTAACATGTAGAGATCAGAACATGAAAATCAGGCAGGCCCAAAAGAAAAAGCAAGTAAATGAAATGTAGACACTGCATAGCTGTTGAGTTCTGCTTAGGAGACGGTTCCTTCCCCCTTTTTTTTTTTTTTTTTTTTTGCTGTCCCAACCTCTGCGTCACCTCAGAGGCAGTGCACCCACACTGCTCATTCCGACACCCCATCCACAGCCATAGCCCGGCTGGCCCCGCCGCAGCCCCGGCACCAGCAATCCACAGGGAGCAGTCAATGTCAAGTCATCAAGAGGCAACCCACCGGAGGAGACACTGCACTGCTGCCGAGTCACTTCGGTGGTGTTCAGTGGCGCCTGTTCTGATCTAACATACGCAGGACACCACCTACTAAGCCCCCTACTGACGACAATAATTGCTTAGTCGCGGAGCTGGCGTGAGTGAGCTCTCCCTCCGGAGGGCGCCACCACGTCCGTCCAACGACAGCCCCCATGAACTCGCCGATACCAGTGACCCCGACAGAAGCAAACCAAGGCCACAGACGTGGAGAGGACATCGAAATTGAGGTCACCATGAGAGCAGGGCATGAAGGGCCACAGAATTTGAGACTTTTTTTTTATGCTGATCAATGGGAATGAGGATGATTAAGATGATGCTACGGATTTCCATTTCGGTCGGAGACTACATGACAGGGCTGTACTCTACGCTTCCTTTCATAATATATCCTGGCGTGAACCAGGCCTGAGAGATACATGCACCTGCAGTGTTGGTCAGGAAATTTGAGCAACACTCTCAGAAACGCATCCATTAAGTGGATGAAACTCGACTGTGTGGTCCCAGTCTTCCCAACTGAGTCCGCAGCATACAGGTGTGTGTGTGTGGCAGAGTGTTGCAAGACACAGGTATATACAGGTGTGTGTGTGTGGCAGAGTGTTGTAAGACACAGGTATATACAGGTGTGTGTGTGTGTGGCAGAGTGTTGTAAGACACGGGTATCATACAGGTGTGTGTGTGTGGCAGAGTGTTGTAAGACACAGGTATCATACAGGTGTGTGTGTGTGTGTGTGTGTGTGTGTGTGTGTGTGTGTGTGTGTGTGTGTGTGTGGCAGAGTGTTGCAAGGCACAGGTATCATACAGGTGTGTGTGTGGCAGAGTGTTGCAAGACACAGGTATCATACAGGTGTGTGTGTGTGGCAGAGTGTTGCAAGACACAGGTATCATACAGGTGTGTGTGTGTGTGTGTGTGTGTGTGTGTGTGTGTGTGTGTGTGTGTGTGTGAGTGTGTGTGTGTAGCAGAGTGTTGCAAGGCACAGGTATCATACAGGTGTGTGTGTGTGTGTGTGTGTGTGTGTGTGTGTGTGTGTGTGTGTGTGTGTGTGGCAGAGTGTTGTAAGACACGGGTATCATACAGGTGTGTGTGTGTCTGTGTGGCAGAGTGTTGTAAGACACAGGTATCATACAGGTGTGTGTGTGTGGCAGAGTGTTGTAAGACACAGGTATCACACAGGTGTGTGTGTGTGTGGCAGAGTGTTGTAAGACACAGGTATCATACAGGTGTGTGTGTGTCTGGCAGAGTGTTGTAAGACACAGGTATCATACATGTGTGTGTGTGGAAGAGTGTTGTAAGACACAGGTATCATACAGGTGTGTGTGTGTGGCAGAGTGTTGTAAGACACAGGTATCCGACAGGTGTGTGTGTGTCTGGCAGAGTGTTGTAAGACACAGGTATCATACAGGTGTGTGTGTGTGTGTGTGTGTGGCAGAGTGTTGTAAGACACAGGTATCATACAGGTGTGTGTGTGTGTGTGTGTGGGCAGAGTGTTGTAAGACACAGGTATCATACAGATGTGTGTGTGTGTGTGGCAGAGTGTTGTAAGACACAGGTATCATACAGGTGTGTGTGATTGTGTGTGGCAGAGTGTTGCAAGACACAGGTATCATACAGGTGTGCGTGTGGCAGAGTGTTGCAAGAGGCAGGTATCATACAGGTGTGCGTGTGTGTGTTTGTGTGGCAGAGTGTTCCACGACACAGGTATCATACAGGTGTGTGTGTGTGTGTGGCAGAGTGTTGCACAACACAGGTATCATACAGGTGTGTGTGTGTGTGTGCAGAGTGTTGCACAACACAGGTATCATACAGGTGTGTGTGTGTGTGGCAGAGTGTTGCACGACACAGGTATCATACAGGTGTGTGTGTGTGTGTGGCAGAGTGTTGCACAACACAGGTATCATACAGGTGTGTGTGTGTGTGGCAGAGTGTTGCACGACACAGGTATCATACAGGTGTGTGTGTGTGTGTGTGTGTGTTCGTGTGTGTGGCAGAGTGTTGCACGACACAGGTATCATACAGGTGTGTGTGTGTGTGTGTGTGTGTGTGTGTGTGTGTGTGTGTGTGTGTGTGTGGCAGAGTGTTGCACGACACAGGTATCATACAGGTGTGTGTGTGGCAGAGTGTTGCACAACACAGGTATCATACAGGTGTGTGTGTGTGTGTGGCAGAGTGTTGCACGACACAGGTATCATACAGGTGTGTGTGTGTGTGGCAGAGTGTTGCACGACACAGGTATCATACAGGTGTGTGTGTGTGTGGCAGAGTGTTGTACGACACAGGTATCATACAGGTGTGTGTGTGTGTGTGGCAGAGTGTTGCACGACACAGGTATTATACAGGTGTGTGTGTGTGTGGCAGAGTGTTGCACGACACAGGTATCACACAGGTGTGTGTGTGTGTGTGGCAGAGTGTTGCACAACACAGGTATCATACAGGTGTGTATGTGTGTGGCAGAGTGTTGCACGACACAGGTATCATACAGGTGTGTGTGTGTGTGTGTGTGTGTGTGGCAGTGACGGCAGACCTGGTAAGCAGCATGGACACCCAGGTACAGAGCCTGGTGGGGTTCAGCAGCAGGCGATCGTCCCTGGTCCTGCCCTGTTCACTGGGTCCACATGTGTCCAGCCATCAGTATAACACTCGGGTAAGGAACTGATTAGCAGTGTCACTTTGGCTCTTGTTTGTGAGACAGTGACAACACGCATAACTCCAAACAAGGAACTGACTAGCAGTGTCACTGTGACTCTTGTTTGTGAGACAGTGACAACACGCATAACTCCAAACAAGGAACTGACTGGCAGTGTCACTGTGACTCTTGTTTGTGAGACAGTGACAACACGCATAACTCCAAACAAGGAACTGACTAGCAGTGTCACTTTGGCTCTTGTTTGTGAGACAGTGACAACACGCATAACTCCAAACAAGGAACTGACTGGCAGTGTCACTGTGACTCTTGTTTGTGAGACAGTGACAACACGCATAACTCCAAACAAGGAACTGACTGGCAGTGTCACTGTGACTCTTGTTTGTGAGACAGTGACAACACGCATAACTCCAAACAAGGAACTGACTGGCAGTGTCACTGTGACTCTTGTTTGTGAGACAGTGACAACACGCATAACTCCAAACAAGGAACTGACTAGCAGTGTCACTGTGTGAGACAGTGACAACACGCATAACTCCAAACAAGGAACTGACTGGCTGTGTCACTGTGTGTGACAGTGACAACACGCATAACTCCAAACAAGGAACTGACTAGCAGTGCCACTTTGCCTCTTATTTGTGAGACAGTGACAACACGCATATTATTTGTGAGACAGTGAGAACACACATAACTCCAAACTAATGCTGAGGCCAGTAACAATCACCTAGCACATATGCAGATCAGTTGTACCCAGAACAAGGAAAGAAACTTCCGGTACAAGAAAGGAAATCCCAAGATTGTCCACATATGCGTAAGATCCCAAGGCTGCCTGTGCTAGCCTGGAATAAAGTTGATAGCGCATGCAAAAATCATGAATAAGCGTCAGATTGTACAAATTAATGTTAATGTTGAATTTTCAAAAATATAAACAAAAAACAAAGCAAACAAAAACAGAGATGATGTTGTTGTTGTTGTCATACCCTGGCTAAAAGACTCCAGGGATCATCGGATTGTCATTCCCTGGCTAAAAGACTCCAGGGATCACTGGAACAGCCAAAGAACTTGAACACTATGGTACAAATGCATCAGCTGGGGATGAGAACATTACGTGTGTGACCGTTTTTGATTACCCCACCACGTGGGCAGCCACACTCTGACTTCAGGGGATTTTGGAGACTGATGATGCTATGCTAGGAGCTTGTCACGACTGAAGACGATCCCCGCATAACTATACAGAGCATAACAACATTTTGATGTAGCCTTGGTGTTCTAGCCTATGTCAACTGGTCTGACACAGCCTTAAGCCAGGGCCGCAGAAACAGAGATAATTCTGAACAAAAGGAAACAAAATTCCATTATGTCTGTTAGTCTGAGATAACATGTACATGTCAACTCTGAGGTAGTACAGTGAAGACAGTTAACTTGCACTGGATGAAATGCAGTTGGAGCTAAAAGCGGGGCTGTCGTCTGATTTGTCCAGAACTTCGTGATACCAGGGAACAAATTTGTGACTCTTGAAAATTTCACACATCCTTCCTTATTTAGACTTATTATGTTAATGTCATCAACAAATCAGAGTATTTTTGAGCAGCTCATGCTGTATTTGAACAAAACATTTAATATCCTATTGCTCAGGATTTTAAGCACCGAATTTTTTCAGAGAGCAGAGAGTGCGTCTTCACTGCTAGCGCGTTACTTCGAAAAGGAAGCGCTTTTACGCATGCCCGACCTGCATTAAGAATTTTGTCTTACCGGAAAAAAACGGAATGATTTTACGCATGCCTGGCCTGCTTTAAGAATTTTGTCTTACCGGAAAATACCGGAATAATCGCACTCCTCCACAAATTCCCTTATGTCCCATAAGAACTTTTCTGTAGCAGCTCTCTTCGAAGGGGCTGAACAGCCTTTATGATCGAGACGTGTGTGCATCAAAATCTGTCTCCATCTCAGTCCTGACGCTCACGATTGTGAAGACTCGTGCATGAAAGTCTGTCTCCATCTCTGTCCTGACGCTCACGATTCTGAAGACTCGTGCATCAGTGTCTGTCTCCATCTCTGTCCTGATGCTCACGATTGTGAAGACTCGTGCATCAGTGTCTGTCTCCATCTCTGTCCTGACGCTCACGATTGTGAAGACTCGTGCATCAGTGTCTGTCTCCATCTGTCCTGACGCTCACGATTGTGAAGACTCGTGCATCAAAGGCTGTCTCTATCTCTGTCCTGACGCTCACGATTGTGAAGACTCGTGCATCAGTCTCTGTCTCCATCTCTGTCCTGATGCTCACTATTGTGAAGACTCGTGCATCAAAGGCTGTCTCCATCTCTGTCCTGACGCTCATGATTGTGAAGACTCGTGCATCAGTGTCTGTCTCCATCTCTGTCCTATTGCTCACGATTATGAAGACTCATGCATCAAAGTCTGTCTCCATCTCGGTCCTGACGCTCACGATTGTGAAGACTCGTGCATCAGTGTCTGTCTCCATCTCTGTCCTGACACTCATGATTGTGAAGACTCGTGCATCAGTGTCTGTCTCCATCTCTGTCCTGACGCTCACGATTGTGAAGACTCATGCATCAGTGTCTGTCTCCATCTCTGTCCTGATGCTCACGATTGTGAAGACTCGTGCATCAGTGTCTGTCTCCATCTCTGTCCTGACGCTCACGATTGTGAAGACTCGTGCATCAAAGGCTGTCTCCATCTCTGTCCTGACGCTCACGATTGTGAAGACTCGTGCATCAGTGTCTGTCTCCATCTCTGTCCTGACGCTCACAATTGTGAAGACTCGTGCATCAGTGTCTGTCTCCATCTCTGTCCTGACGCTCACGATTGTGAAGACTCGTGCATCAGTGTCTGTCTCCATCTCTGTCCTGACGATCACTATTGTGAAGACTCGTGCATCAGTGTCTGTCTCCATCTCTGTCCTGACTCATGATTGTGAAGACTCGTGCATCAGTGTCTGTCTCCATCTCTGTCCTGATGCTCACTATTGTGAAGACTCGTGCATCAGTGTCTGTCTCCATCTCTGTCCTGACGCTCATGATTGTGGACTCATGCATGAAAGTCTGTCTCCATCCCTGTCCTGACGCTCACGATTGTGAAGACTCGTGCATCAGTGTCTGTCTCCATCTCTGTCCTGACGCTCACGATTGTGAAGACTCGTGCATCAGTGTCTGTCTCCATCTCTGTCCTGACGCTCACGATTGTGAAGACTCGTGCATCAGTGTCTGTCTCCATCTCTGTCCTGATGCTCACGATTGTGAAGACTCGTGCATCAGTGTCTGTCTCCATCTCTGCCCTGACACTCATGATTGTGAAGACTCGTGCATCAGTGTTGTCTCCATCTCTGTCCTGACACTCATGATTGTGAAGACTCGTGCATCAGTGTCTGTCTCCATCTCTGTCCTGACGCTCACGATTGTGAAGACTCGTGCATCAAAGGCTGTCTCCATCTCTGTCCTGACGCTCACGATTGTGAAGACTCGTGCATCAGTGTCTGTCTCCATCTCTGTCTGACGCTCACGATTGTGAAGACTCGTGCATCAAGGCTGTCTCCATCTCTGTCCTGACGCTCACGATTGTGAAGACTTTCTCATCCTGTGCGATTCCCTTGCTGCCGTGAAGCCCTTTGCTGGCCATGATTTTTGTCCCACTCTCAACTCTGATTCAGGGGGTGGGGGTTGGGGGAGAGGGAGGATGCAGACAACATCATAAACGTTATTCTGTGTCTCCACATTTCTTTGCTGTTGTGGTCGTGCGCATGTGTCGGCTGAAAACCCTGTCCAGAGATGTCCCAACTGATATGATCTTTGAATTTCTGAAAGATCAACATTTTTCATCTGATTTCAGATTTTACTGGGGAAAGATTTTTACGATTTTTTTTTCTTTCAAACTGTGGCTTATTCTTATAATTCACTTTTTTGTTCTTCTTTTTTTTTTTCCCAGGTAATTTGGAGAAGGGAGCAAGCGGACGTTCTGTTAAGCAAGAACTCCACGGTGCTGAAGAGGGCGAATGGAGCGCGACTGCTGCACAGAGCGGAGGGACAGTTTGATCTGCTGCTGCGGGGAGTGTCCAGAGGGGAGGTGGATGTCTACACCTGCTACCTGGAGCACCTGGAGCACCAGAATGGTCGCCGCCTTCTTCTCAGCAGGGTGGCCGTCAGCAGCGGAGGTGCCTCTTCATTTCTTGGTTCATTCTTCTGTTCATTTCTTTGTCCATTCTTCTGTTCATATCTTTGTTCATTTCTTTGTTCATTCTTCTGTTCATTCCTTTGTCCATTCTTCTGTTTGTTTCTTTGTTCATTCTTCTGTTCATATCTTTGTTCATTCTTCTGTTCATTTCTTTGTTCATTCTTCTGTTCATTTCTTTGTTCATTCTTCTGTTTGTTTCTTTGTTCATTCTTCTGTTCATTTCTTTGTTCATTCTTCTGTTCATTTCTTTGTTCATTCTTCTGTTCATTTCTTTGTTCATTCTTCTGTTTGTTTCTTTGTTCATTCTTCTGTTTGTTTCTTTGTTCATTCTTCTGTTTGTTTCTTTGTTCATTCTTCTGTTCATTTCTTTGTTCATTCTTCTGTTTGTTTCTTTGTTCATTCTTCTGTTTGTTTCTTTGTTCATTCTTCTGTTCATTTCTTTGTTCATTCTTCTGTTCATTTCTTTGTTCATTCTTCTGTTTGTTTCTTTGTTCATTCTTCTGTTCATGTTTCTTTGTTCATTCTTCTGTTCATTTCTTTGTTCATTCTTCTGTTCATTTCTTTGTTCATTCTTCTGTTTGTTTCTTTGTTCATTCTTCTGTTTGTTTCTTTGTTCATTCTTCTGTTTTTTCTTTGTTCATTCTTCTGTTCATTTCTTTGTTCATTCTTCTGTTCATTTCTTTGTTCATTCTTCTGTTCATTTCTTTGTTCATTCTTCTGTTTGTTTCTTTGTTCATTCTTCTGTTTGTTTCTTTGTTCATTCTTCTGTTGTTTCTTTGTTCATTCTTCTGTTCTTTCTTTGTTCATTCTTCTGTTCATTTCTTTGTTCATTCTTCTGTTTTTTCTTTGTTCATTCTTCTGTTTGTTTCTTTGTTCATTCTTCTGTTTGTTTCTTTGTTCATTCTTCTGTTAGTTTCTTTGTTCATTCTTCTGTTTTTCTTTGTTCATTCTTCTGTTTGTTTCTTTGTTCATTCTTCTGTTTTTTCTTTGTTCATTCTTCTGTTTGTTTCTTTGTTCATTCTTCTGTTTGTTTCTTTGTTCATTCTTCTGTTTGTTTCTTTGTTCATTCTTCTGTTCTTTCTTTGTTCATTCTTCTGTTTGTTTCTTTGTTCATTCTTCTGTTTGTTTCTTTGTTCATTCTTCTGTTGTTTCTTTGTTCATTCTTCTGTTTGTTTCTTTGTTCATTCTTCTGTTTGTTTCTTTGTTCATTCTTCTGTTTGTTTCTTGTTCATTCTTCTGTTTGTTTCTTTGTTCATTCTTCTGTTTGTTTCTTTGTTCATTCTTCTGTTTGTTTCTTTGTTCATTCTTCTGTTCATTTCTTTGTTCATTCTTCTGTTTGTTTCTTTGTTCATTCTTCTGTTTGTTTCTTTGTTCATTCTTCTGTTTGTTTCTTTGTTCATTCTTCTGTTGACTTGTTTATGTATCAATTTACATTTTATGTATTCACTCGTTTTATTTCATTATCTTGCAGAGTCGTTTTTCTCACCTTTTTCTTTCTTTTCAAAATCTCTAGGTTGTTGAGAAATGTTTCTCTATGTCTTCTTTTTCATGGGCTGACAAGGGTGATGATACGGTTGACATGCAGTTTCATGGGCTGACAAGGGTGATGATACGGTTGACATGCAGTTTCATGGGCTGACAAGGGTGATGATACGGTTGACATGCAGTTTCATGGGCTGACAAGGGTGATGATACGGTTGACATGCAGTTTCATGGGCTGACAAGGGTGATGATACGGTTGACATGCAGTTTCATGGGCTGACAAGGGTGATGATAGGGTTGACGGCTGACAAGGGTGATGATACGGTTGACGGCTGACAAGGGTGATGATACGGTTGACGGCTGACAAGGGTGATGATACGGTTGACGGCTGACAAGGGTGATGATACGGTTGACATGCAGTTTCATGGGCTGACAAGGGTGATGATACGGTTGACGGCTTACTAGGGTGATGATACAGTTGACGGCTGACAAGGGTGATGATACGGTTGATGGCTGACAAGGGTGATGATACGGTTGACAAGGGTGATGATACGGTTGACGGCTGACAAGGGTGATGATACGGTTGACGGCTGACAAGGGTGATGATACAGTTGACGGCTGACAAGGGTGATGATACGGTTGACGGCTGACAAGGGTGATGATACGGTTGACATGCAGTTTCATGGGCTGACAAGGGTGATGATACGGTTGACGGCTTACAAGGGTGATGATACGGTTGACGGCTGACAAGGGTGATGATACGGATGACGGCTGACAAGGGTGATGATACGGTTGACGGCTGACAAGGGTGATGATACGGTTGACGGCTGACAAGGGTGATGATACGGTTGACGGCTGACAAGGGTGATGATACGGTTGACGGCTGACAAGGGTGATGATACGGTTGACATGCAGTTTCATGCATTTATAGCAGTTCATACCAGCCTGACAGGAATGTTCATCTTCGCTTCCTCCTCTTGTTTCCTTTTTTTGAAAAGATACATCTTGTCATCAACCAGGCCCAGGAAATGCACACACACACACACACACACACACACACACACACGCACACACACACACAGCACACGCACACCTACAGTGAACGCCAAGAAATGTGACCAAGTCTGTCAAAGATCAACATGAAGAGTGGATGAAATCTGTCGATGGCTCGTTGAGATGTCGGCCGTCCTTGAGGTGTGTTGATGCAGTAGTCCACGATGCAAGCCATCTCAGAACAAAGAGACACAAGGAAGCCATCTCAGAACAAAGAGACACAAGGAAGCCATCTCAGAACAAAGAGACACAAGGAAGCCATCTCAGAACAAAGAGACACAAGGGTTTCCTTCCTTCTCTGGTTGGCTGGAATTCTCTGTGTCTGTCTGATGGTCTGAAGAAGGGTGGTGGTGTTGCCTGTCTGGTTGGCTGGAATTCTCTGTGTCTGTCTGATGGTCTGAAGAAGGGTGGTGGTGTTGCCTGTCTGGTTGGCTGGAATTCTCTGTGTCTGTCAGATGGTCTGAAGAAGGGTGGTGGTGTTGCCTGTTTGGTTGGCTGGAATTCTCTGTGTCTGTCTGATGGTCTGAAGAAGGGTGGTGGTGTTGCCTGTCTGGTTGGCTGGAATTCTCTGTGTCTGTCTGATGGTCTGAAGAAGGGTGGTGGTGTTGCCTGTCTGGTTGGCTGGAATTCTCTGTGTCTGTCTGATGGTCTGAAGAAGGGTGGTGGTGTTGCCTGTCTGGTTGGCTGGAATTCTCTGTGTCTGTCTGATGGTCTGAAGAAGGGTGGTGGTGTTGCCTGTCTGGTTGGCTGGAATTCTCTGTGTCTGTCTGATGGTCTGAAGAAGGGTGGTGGTGTTGCCTGTCTGGTTGGCTGGAATTCTCTGTGTCTGTCTGATGGTCTGAAGAAGGGTGGTGGTGTTGCCTGTCTGGTTGGCTGGAATTCTCTGTGTCTGTCTGATGGTCTGAAGAAGGGTGGTGTTGCCTGTCTGGTTGGCTGGAATTCTCTGTGTCTGTCTGATGGTCTGAAGAAGGGTGGTGGTGTTGCCTGTCTGGTTGGCTGGAATTCTCTGTGTCTGTCTGATGGTCTGAAGAAGGGTGGTGGTGTTGCCTGTCTGGTTGGCTGGAATTCTCTGTGTCTGTCTGATGGTCTGAAGAAGGGTGGTGGTGTTGCCTGTCTGGTTGGCTGGAATTCTCTGTGTCTGTCTGATGGTCTGAAGAAGGGTGGTGGTGTTGCCTGTCTGGTTGGCTGGAATTCTCTGTGTCTGTCTGATGGTCTGAAGAAGGGTGGTGGTGTTGCCTGTCTTGGAACTGATGTCCTGAGTGCAGGTGGGGACCGAAGACCTGTCTGTCTCAATGATTTCAGTGTGCTGTGAACAGACTTGGCGCAGAAATCTTATGAACCTGGCTAAACTTTAAAGGAAAAAAAGAAAGGAGAAGAAAAAGAAAAAATAAAGGTTTAAGGCAAAGAGGAGCTAGACAGGGATTTCTTGAGTGATAATTGCACGTGTGGAGTTAAATGGTGATAGAGTCTCCACATGCAGAGCTGAGGGTAATGGTCAGTGAGCGATGATTCAAGCACTAACTGGCACCTAGGACACTGCCTCTTACTCCGCCATTTTCACAGTATTCCTAAACAGCGGTTATGATGGGGGCTAAAGGTCCTGGAGATGAGTATTCAGGAGAAAAACGATGGGAGAGCAGGACTGTTCTGATTGTCCCACAGTGTGCAAGTGAGAGGCATTAAAACTACAGAATCTTTTGTCCAGAAAATGTACACTGTCAGCAGCATGCACAAAATCAGCTTCAGTATCGCACAGACTGGGAAATGTGATGTTGACAACCATCCCTTGAGAATCCACTTTTTGATTTTTTGTTAATGCTCTCAATTTTCTTTTGAAGTATAGCAACAGTATATGTAGTGGGGCGGGGTTTGTGGTGTGGATGAAATGTACCATATGTAGTGTTTTGATTGGATTTATGAGTCTGTGTCTGTGTCGGAGAAGAGCAAAGAAACATGTTTTAATTTTTTACTTGAGTGTGTATGTAGGTGTGTGTGTGTGTGTGTGTGTGTGTGTGTGTGTGTGTGTGTGTGTGTGTGTGTGTGTGTGTGATAACTCAGGTGTGTGTGTGTGTGTGTGTGTGTGTGTGTGTGTGTGTGTGTGTGTGTGTGTGTGTGTGTGTGCATGCATGCGCACACATGCGTTTGTGTGTGTGTGTGTTTGAAGGAAAGACAGAGAGAGATTTGTAAGTGTACACGCCAGTTAATCAGTCAAAGTATTTTTATGCTTCTTCACACAGATGGATTAGAATTTGAAACTGACTATAGTATTTAAGCTGTGTTTTATTTGTGGATATGTGTATGTAGAGGGGGTGCATGAGCATGTGTGTGTGCATCAATGCGAATTCATTTTGTTTTTTTCTAATGTTTCAACCTCCCACCCCCCTCTCTCCTTCACTCACTGGCGCTGTGCCAACGCTGCTCATTCTTGCTGCCTGTAAACAGACACACCCAGGCTTGTTGTCGCTGCACAGACACAGGCATTTATGGAAAGACACCATGAGGCCATCCACTAGAGGGGGCCCTGCACCGCTGCTGAGTCTTTTCAGTAGAATCTTTATACACAGTTGAATTCAGTAAGAACATTGAGTCTTTTCAGTAGAGTCTGTATACACAGTTGAATTCAGTAAGAACATTGAGTCTTTTCAGTAGAATCTTTATACACAGTTGAATTCAGTAAGAACATTGAGTCTTTTCAGTAGAGTCTGTATACACAGTTGAATTCAGTAAGAACATTGAGTCTTTTCAGTAGAATCTTTATACACAGTTGAATTCAGTAAGAACATTGAGTCTTTTCAGTAGAGTCTGTATACACAGTTGAATTCAGTAAGAACATTGAGTCTTTTCAGTAGAATCTTTATACACAGTTGAATTCAGTAAGAACATTGAGTCTTTTCAGTAGAGTCTGTATACACAGTTGAATTCAGTAAGAACATTGAGTCTTTTCAGTAGAATCTTTATACACAGTTGAATTCAGTAAGAACATTGAGTCTTTTCAGTAGAGTCTGTATACACAGTTGAATTCAGTAAGAACATTGAGTCTTTTCAGTAGAATCTTTATACACAGTTGAATTCAGTAAGAACATTGAGTCTTTTCAGTAGAGTCTGTATACACAGTTGAATTCAGTAAGAACATTGAGTCTTTTCAGTAGAATCTTTATACACAGTTGAATTCAGTAAGAACATTGAGTCTTTTCAGTAGAGTCTGTATACACAGTTGAATTCAGTAAAAACATTGAGTCTTTTCAGTAGAATCTTTATACACAGTTGAATTCAGTAAGAACATTGAGTCTTTTCAGTAGAGTCTGTATACACAGTTGAATTCAGTAAGAACATTGAGTCTTTTCAGTAGAATCTGTATACACAGTTGAATTCAATAAGAACATTGAGTCTTTTCAGTAGAATCTTTATACACGGTTGAATTCAATAAGAACATTGAGTCTTTTCAGTAGAATCTTTATACATGGTTGAATTCAATAAGAACTTTTCAGTAGAATCTTTATACACAGAGGAATTCAGTAAGAACACCTAGTCTTTTCAGTAGAATCTTTATACCTAGATGAATTCAATAAGAACATTGAGTCTTTTCAGTAGAATCTGTATACACAGTTGAATTCAGTAAGAACATTGAGTCTTTTCAGTAGAATCTTTATACACAGTTGAATTCAATAAGAACATTGAGTCTTTTTCAGTAGAATCTTTATACACAGATGAATTCAATAAGAACATTGAGTCTTTTCAGTAGAATCTTTATACACAGTTGAATTCAATAAGAACATTGAGTCTTTTCAGTAGAATCTGTATACACAGTTGAATTCAGTAAGAACATTGAGTCTTTTCAGTAGAATCTTTATACACAGAGGAATTCAGTAAGAACATTGAGTCTTTTCAGTAGAATCTTTATACACAGAGGAATTCAGTAAGAACATTGAGTCTTTTCAGTAGAATCTTTATACACAGAGGAATTCAGTAAGAACATTGAGTCTTTTCAGTAGAATCTTTATACACAGAGGAATTCAGTAAGAACATTGAGTCTTTTCAATAGAATCTTTTTACACAGAGGAATTCAATAAGAACATTGAGTCTTTTCAGTAGAATCTTTATACACAGAGGAATTCAGTAAGAACATTGAGTCTTTTCAGTAGAATCTTTATACACAGTTGAATTCAGTAAGAACATTGGGGTTTGGGTGACAGTCCTGATATGGCCCTTGGCGGTCGGCTGGGCTATAAGCAACTTTCACTTGCCTTACCTTTGTTCCCTGCCCAGATTTTCTGGCCCGTCCAACCATAGTCTACCACAGCCAGACAGTGAGGACCAGGCAGGGGGAGAACGTGGTGTTGGAGTGCTACGCCAATGGACACCCTGCACTTCTCCTCACCTGGTGGATCAGGAGCACAGGTGCGCCAGAGGCCTACGTCCGGAAAGGTCAGTATGAGATGTGACGGAAATGAGCGTGCATACAACACAGTTACCTTTGAAAGAGTAAGTGAGCGTCATGTTTGCGGAAAAAGGCCTCCTAGGATGCCTTAACTGTGGAATGGTCAGTTTGGGAAATGAGGAAACGGGTACTTGTACGGCACGTTACCTGTGAAAAGGTCGGTTGTGTTGTGGTGTTGAAAATGGGCACTGAAAAGGCCGGTTTAACGTTGTGAAAATGGGCACTAATGAAACACATTGCCTGTGAAAGGGTCAGCAATGAATTTTCATTGAAATGGGCACTCATTTGACACATTGCCTATGAAATGATCAGCCGTGTGATGTGGTGGAAATAGGCACTGCTAGGACACATTGCCTATGAAAAGGTTAGTGATGTAGTGTGACAGAAATGGGCACTCCTTCCAAATATGACATATACAAAATGTCAGTTGTGTGATAATATGGAAATGGGCATTCATACAACACATTACCTTCAAAGTGTAATGTGAAGGAAATGCGCATTCATACAACACATTACCTGTAAAGTGTAATGGGAAGGAAATGGGCATGCATTCAACATGTTATGCCAAAAGTATAATGTGAAGGAAATGGGCATTCATACAACACATTACCTCTAAAGTGTAATGTGAAGGAAATGGGCATTCATACAACACATTACCTCTGAAGTGTAATGTGAAGGAAATGGGCATCCATACAACACGTTACCATTAAAGTGTAATGTGAAGGAAATATGCATTCATATGATACATTACCTTTAAAGTGTAATGTGAAGGAAATGGGCATTCATGCAACACATTACCTGTAAAGTGTAACGTGAAGGAAATTAGCATTCATACAACACATTACCTCTAAAATGTAATATGAAGGAAATGGGCATTCATACAACATATTACCTCTGAAGTATAATGTGAAGGAAATGGGCATTCATACAACATATTACCTCTGAAGTATAATGTGAAGGAAATGGGCATTCATACAACACATTACCTCTGAAGTGTAATGTGAAGGAAATGCGCATTCATACAACACATTACCTCTAAAATGTAATGTGAAGGAAATGGGCATTCATACAACATATTACCTCTGAAGTATAATGTGAAGGAAATGGGCATTCATACAACACATTACCTCTGAATCGTAATGTGAAGGAAATGGGCACTAACAGAACTGTCAGAAGGTTATCACTGTTATGGTGTGGAAGTGGGCACTCTGTAACATGTTACTTATGAAAAGATCAGTGTTCTTAAAAAATGAGCACTCATACCACACATTTCTTTTGAAATGGTCTGTTGCATCATGGGAATGTGAAGAGGGGAATAACAGCTTACTGTGAAAAGACTTTTGTGCTGTAAGAAGTTCAGAGCCAAAGCATGATTTTTTTGCGTGTGTTTTCTGTAGAATTTACCTCGCATACATAAAGTAGAACATCTCAGTAGCATGAAAACTTTAAATCAGAGAAGAGTATGAATCAGAGAAGACTATGTGACAGTTTTTATTTTTTCAAAAGAGAGTCAGTCGTTATGGGCTAAAAAGTTATAGTCTCAGATATTATATAATCACAAAAAGGTTGACTATAGTAGAAAGTGAAATAATGGATTGTTTGAGGGAGTGTTGTTTCAGATTTCCAGTGTCTACTGAAACAGATTTCTTTGATAGAGATTTCAGTGAGTGAGTGATGATTTTGTTTTTAATCAGTTAATAATTAATGAAGTAACTGAACATACAAATGAAAGTAAGGCTGTGTTGCTTGAACAGGCAAGGGAGGTAATAAGCTGAGGATCCGAAACGTTCAAGCCAGTGATGAGGGCATCTACAAGTGCGAAGCGTCCAGTCGAATGGGCGCCCCTGTGTCGGCCTTCATCAGTCTGCAAGTGGGATGTGAGTCTGAGCTGCTCTGTTGGGAACACCGGGAGACAAAGGTGTCCATCAGAGAGCTGAGGGGAGAGGGGGTGTAAAGGGGGGGGGCACGAGAGAGAGAGAGAGACACAGAGAGAGAGAAACAGAAAGAGCAGGGAGCGAGAGAAGGATAGTGGGATGTTGAAGTAAAGAAAGGTTGAGAAGGCGAGCAAGAACAGAAAGAAAGACAATGTGATATCAAGAGAAAGGTCCACACAGAGCGAGTGAGAGAGAGAGAGAGAGAGAGAGAGAGAGAGAGAGAGACTTCAAGAAAAGATAGAGCAGAGATAGAAACACAATGTGATGTTGACAGAAGGAAAGTTGAAAGAGAGAGAGTGAAATTGAGAAAGAATTACATGAAAACAAACTGCTGCCGTAAAGTGGTTAGCATCATGAACTCCAGGCTGGGAGAACATAGGTTCGATTCCCCTCAGCACCATTTATTTGTGGGAGTTTTCTACCCTGACTAGCTTCTGCCCAGACCTGAGTTTGATGTGGGCTCAGTTGGGAAGACTGGAACCAACCATCCAAGTTTCATCATTGAGTGAATGCATCTCTGAGAGTGTTGCACAAACTTCACATCCAACACGGCAGGTGTCTGTATCTCTCAGGACTGGTTGATGCGGGGACATATCATGAATAGAAGCTTGGTGTACAGCCCTGTCAGGCCATCTCAGAGTGTTGCACAAACTTCACATCCAACACGGCAGGTGTCTGTATCTCTCAGGACTGGTTGATGCGGGGACATATCATGAATAGAAGCTTGGTGTACAGCCCTGTCTGGCCATCTCTGAGAGTGTTGCACAAACTTCACATCCAACACGGCAGGTGTCTGTATCTCTCAGGACTGGTTGATGCGGGGACATATCATGAATAGAAGCTTGGTGTACAGCCCTGTCTGGCCATCTCTGAGAGTGTTGCACAAACTTCACATCCAACACGGCAGGTGTCTGTATCTCTCAGGACTGGTTGATGCGGGGACATATCATGAATAGAAGCTTGGTGTACAGCCCTGTCTGGCCATCTCTGAGAGTGTTGCACAAACTTCACATCCAACACGGCAGGTGTCTGTATCTCTCAGGACTGGTTGATGCGGGGACATATCATGAATAGAAGCTTGGTGTACAGCCCTGTCAGGCCATCTCTGAGAGTGTTGCACAAACTTCACATCCAACACGGCAGGTGTCTGTATCTCTCAGGACTGGTTGATGCGGGGACATATCATGAATAGAAGCTTGGTGTACAGCCCTGTCAGGCCATCTCTGAGAGTGTTGCACAAACTTCACATCCAACACGGCAGGTGTCTGTATCTCTCAGGTCTGGTTGATGCGGGGACATATCATGAATAGAAGCTTGGTGTACAGCCCTGTCAGGCCATCTCTGAGAGTGTTGCACAAACTTCACAACCAACACGGCAGGTGTCTGTATCTCTCAGGACTGGTTGATGCGGGGACATATCATGAATAGAAGCTTGGTGTACAGCCCTGTCAGGCCATCTCTGAGAGTGTTGCACAAACTTCACATCCAACACGGCAGGTGTCTGTATCTCTCAGGACTGGTTGATGCGGGGACATATCATGAATAGAAGCTTGGTGTACAGCCCTGTCAGGCCATCTCTGAGAGTGTTGCACAAACTTCACATCCAACACGGCAGGTGTCTGTATCTCTCAGGACTGGTTGATGCGGGACATATCATGAATAGAAGCTTGGTGTACAGCCCTGTCAGGCCATCTCTGAGAGTGTTGCACAAACTTCACATCCAACACGGCAGGTGTCTGTATCTCTCAGGACTGGTTGATGCGGGGACATATCATGAATAGAAGCTTGGTGTACAGCCCTGTCTGGCCATCTCTGAGAGTGTTGCACAAACTTCACATCCAACACGGCAGGTGTCTGTATCTCTCAGGACTGGTTGATGCGGGGACATATCATGAATAGAAGCTTGGTGTACAGCCCTGTCAGGCCATCTCTGAGAGTGTTGCACAAACTTCACATCCAACACGGCAGGTGTCTGTATCTCTCAGGACTGGTTGATGCGGGGACATATCATGAATAGAAGCTTGGTGTACAGCCCTGTCAGGCCATCTCTGAGAGTGTTGCACAAACTTCACATCCAACACGGCAGGTGTCTGTATCTCTCAGGACTGGTTGATGCGGGGACATATCATGAATAGAAGCTTGGTGTACAGCCCTGTCAGGCCATCTCTGAGAGTGTTGCACAAACTTCACATCCAACACGGCAGGTGTCTGTATCTCTCAGGACTGGTTGATGCAGGGACATATCATGAATAGAAGCTTGGTGTACAGCCCTGTCTGGCCATCTCTGAGAGTGTTGCACAAACTTCACATCCAACACGGCAGGTGTCTGTATCTCTCAGGACTGGTTGATGCGGGGACATATCATGAATAGAAGCTTGGTGTACAGCCCTGTTAGGCCATCTCTGAGAGTGTTGCACAAACTTCACATCCAACACGGCAGGTGTCTGTATCTCTCAGGACTGGTTGATGCGGGGACATATCATGAATAGAAGCTTGGTGTACAGCCCTGTCAGGCCATCTCTGAGAGTGTTGCACAAACTTCACATCCAACACGGCAGGTGTCTGTATCTCTCAGGACTGGTTGATGCGGGGACATATCATGAAAAGAAGCTTGGTGTACAGCCCTGTCAGGCCATCTCTGAGAGTGTTGCACAAACTTCACATCCAACACGGCAGGTGTCTGTATCTCTCAGGACTGGTTGATGCGGGGACATATCATGAATAGAAGCTTGGTGTACAGCCCTGTCAGGCCATCTCTGAGAGTGTTGCACAAACTTCACATCCAACACGGCAGGTGTCTGTATCTCTCAGGACTGGTTGATGCGGGGACATATCATGAATAGAAGCTTGGTGTACAGGCCATCTCAGACCAGAATGGAACTACTTAGCGTCATCTCCGTCCTCATCGATCGGCGTTAAAAAATGTCTCGAATTTGCGGCGTTCATGGTCTCCCTCATGGTGACTTCAGTTTCAATAACTCTTCGATCCATGCCTTGGTTTGATTCTTAACGCACCGGATCGGCAACTTCATGAAGACATTGTTGACAGACATGGTGGGTCCCCTTGAAGGGAGAGCTCATTTGCGCTGCCTCCTCAACTAAGCGATTATCATCATCAGCAGGGGGTTAGTAGTGGTGTTGTGCATGCTGGGTCAGAACTAGCACCACTGAGCACTACCGAAGTGAATCAGCAGCAGTGCAGTGTCTCCTCTGGTGGGTTGCCATTTGATTTGACATTGACTGCTGCTTTGGATTGCCATTATCCAGGGCTGTGGCGGAAGGCCAGGCATGTGTGGAGGGAGTGAACAGTGTGGTTGCTGTGGACAGGGAGTGAAGGGTGGGTTCCTGTGGACAGGGGATGAAGGGTGTGTTGCTGTAGATGGGGGATGAAGGTGTGGTTGCTGTGGATTGGAGGAAGGGTGTGGTTGCTGTAGACAGGGAGTGAAGGGTGTGGTTGCTGTGGACAGGGGAGTGAAGGGGTGTGCTGCGGATGGGGGAGTGAAATGGGTTGGTTGCTGTGGACAGGGAAAAGGGTGTGGTTGCTGTGGATGGGAGTGAGGGTGTGTTGCTGTGGATGGGGAGTGAAAGGTGTGTTGCTGTGGATGGGGGAGATGAACGTTGTGGATTGCTTGTGGACAGGGGAGTGAAGGGTGAGTTGCTGTGGACAGGGGAAGTGAAGGGTGTGGTGTGTGCATGGGAGTGAAGGGTGTGATTGCTGTGACAGGGAGTGAAGGTGTGGTTGCTGTGGATGGGGGATTGAGTGTGGTTGCTGTGATGGGGGATGCGTAACGGTGTGGTTGCTGTAGCAGGGGAGTGAAGGGTGTGGTTGCTGTAGACAGGGGAGTGAAGGGTGTGGTTGCTGTGGACAGGGGAGTGAAGGGTGTGGTTGCTGTGGAAGGGGAGTGAAGGGTGTGGTTGCTGTGGATGGGGGAGTGAAGGGTGTGGTTGCTGTGGACAGGGGAGTGAAGGGTGTGGTTGCTGTGGATGGGGAGTGAAGGGTGTGGTTGCTGTGGATGGGGGAATTGTGAAGGAAGGTGTGGTTGCTGTGGATGGGGAGTGAACGGTGTGGTTGCTGTGGATGGGGAGTGAAGGGTGTGGTTGCTGTGGGTGGGGGAGTGAAGGTGTGGTTGCTGTGGAGAGGGGAGTGAAGGGTGTGGTTGCTGTGGATAGGGAAGTGAAGGGTGTGGTTGCTGTGGATGGGGGAGTGAACGGTGTGTGGTTGCTGTGGATGGGGGGTGAAGGGTGTGGTTGCTGTGGGCAGGGGAGTGAAGGGTGTGGTTGCTGTGGATAGGGGGAGTGAAGGGTGTGGTTGCATGGGAGGGGAAGATGAAGGGTGTGGTTGGTGTGGATAGGGAAGTGAATGGTGTGGTTGCTGTGGATGGGGTGAGTGAACGGTGTGGTTGCTGTGGATGGGGGAGTGAAGGGTGTTGGTTGCTATGGATGGGGGGAGTGAAGGGTGTGGTTGCTGTGGACGGGGAGTGAACAGTGTGGTTGCTGTGGATGGGGGAGTGAAGGGTGTGGTTGCTGTGGAAGGGGAGTTAACGGTGTCGTTGCTGTGGATGGGGGAGTGAAGGGTGTGGTTGCTGTGGACGGGGAGTGAAGGGTGGTGGTTTTCTGTGGATGGGGGAGTGAAGGGTGTGGGTTGCTGTGGATCGGGGGAGTGAAGGGTGTGGGTTGCTGTGGATGGGGGAGTGAAGGGTGTTGTTGCTGTGGACAGGGGAGTGAACGGGTGTGGTTGCTGTGGACGGGGGAGTGAACAGTGTGGTTGCTGTGGATGGGGGAGTGAATGGTGTGGTTGCTGTTGACAGGGGAGTGTAATGGTGTTGGTGGTGCTGAGGTGTGGGAGGGAGTGAAGGGTGTTGTTGCTGTGGCAGGGGAGTGAAGGGTGTGGTTGCTGATGATGGGGGTGTGATGAAAGGGTGTGGTTGCTGCTGGAGTGGGGGAGTGAAGATGTGGTTGCTGTGGATGGGGGAGTGAAGGGTGTGGTTGCTGTGGACAGGGGAGTGAAGGTGTGGTTGCTGTGGATGGGGGAGTGAAGGGTGTGGTTGCTGCGGAAGGGGAGTGAAGGGTGTGGTTGCTGTTGGATGGGGGAGTGAAGGGTGTGGTTGCTGTGGATGGGGGAGTGAAGGGTGTGGTGCTAGGTGGCTACAGGGGAGTGAAAAGTGTGGTTGCTGTGGATGGGGAGTGAAGGGTGTGGTTGCTGGGATGGGGGAGTGAAGGGTGTGTGGTGTGCTGTGGATGGGGGAGTGAAGGGTGTGGTTGCTGTGGACAGGGGAGTGAAGAGTGTGGTTGCTGTGGATGGGGAGTGAAGTGGTCGTGTGGTTTGCTGTGGATGGGGGAGGAGAGGTGTGGTTGCTGTGGATGGAGTGAAGGGTGTGGTTGCTGGGATGGGGAGTGAAGGGTGTGGTTGCTGTTGGTGAGGGGAATAAAGGGTGTGGTTGCTGTGGTGATGGGGAGTGTGAATGGTTGTGGTTGCTGTGGATGGGTGAGTCAAAGGTGTGGTTGCTGTGGATGGGGAGTGAAGGGTGTGGTTGCTGTGGACAGGGAAGCGAAGGGTGTGGTTGCTGTGGATGGGGGAGTGAAGGGTGTGGTTGCTCTGGATGGGGGAGTGAACGGTGTGGTTGCTGTGGATGGGGGAGTGAAGGGGTGTGGTTGCTTTGGATAGGGAAGTGAACAGTGTGGTTGCTGTGGACAGGGGAGTGAAGGGTGTGGTTGCTGTGAATGGGGGAGTGAAGGGTGTGGTTGCTGTGGATGGGGGAGTGAACGGTGTGGTTGTTGTTGATGGGGGAGTGAAGGGTGTGGTTGCTGTGGATGGGGGAGTGAAGGGTGTGGTTGCTGTGGATGGGGGAGTGAACAGTGTGGTTGCTGTGGATGGGGAGTGAAGGGTGTGGTTGCTGTGGACAGGGAGTAAAGGGTGTGGTTGCTGTGGATGGGGGAGTGAAGGGTGTGGTTGCTGTGGATGGGGGAGTGAAGGGTGTGGTTGCTGTGGATGGGGGAGTGAAGGGTGTGGTTGCTGTGGATGGGGCAGTGAAGGGTGTGGTTGCTGTGGACAGGGCAGTGAAGGGTGTTGTTGCTGTGGATGGGGAGTGAACGGTGTGGTTGCTGTGGATGGGGGAGTGAAGGGTGTGGTTGCTGTGGACAGGGCAGTGAAGGGTGTGGTTGCTGTGGACAGGGCAGTGAAGGGTGTTGTTGCTGTGGATGGGGAGTGAACGGTGTGGTTGCTGTGGATGGGGGAGTGAAGGGTGTGGTTGCTGTGGACAGGGGAGTGAAGGGTGTGGTTGCTGTGGATGGGGGAGTGAAGGGTGTGGTTGCTGTGGATGGGGGATTGAAGGATGTGGTTGCTGTGGATGGGGCAGTGAAGGGTGTGGTTGCTGTGGATGGGGAGTGAAGGGTGTGGTTGCTGTGGATGGGGGAGTGAAGGGTGTGGTTGCTGTTGACAGGGGAGTGAAGGGTGTGGTTGCTGTGGATGGGGGAGTTAAGGGTGTGGTTGCTGTGGACAGGGGAGTGAAGGGTGTGGTTGCTGTGGATGGGGGAGTGAAGGGTGTGGTTGCTGTGGATGGGGGAGTGAAGGGTGTGGTTGCTGTGGATGGGGAGTGAAGGGTGTGGTTGCTGTGGATGGGGAGTGAAGGGTGTGGTTGCTGTGGACAGGGGAGTGAACAGTGTGGTTGCTGTGGATGGGGGAGTGAAGGGTGTGGTTGCTGTTGACAGGGGAGTGAACGGTGTGGTTGCTGTGGATGGGGGAGTGAACGGTGTGGTTGCTGTGGATGGTGGAGTGAAGGGTGTGGTTGCTGTGGATGGGGGAGTGAAGGGTGTGGTTGCTGTGGATGGGGGAGTGAAGGGTGTGGTTGCTGTGGACAGGGGAGCGAACGGTGTGGTTGCTGTGGATGGGGGAGTGAAGGGTGTGGTTGCTGTGGATGGGGGAGTGAACGGTGGGTTGCTGTGGATGGGGAGTGAACGGTGTGGTTGCTGTGGATGGGGGAGTGAAGGGTGTGGTTGCTGTGGACAGGGGAGTGAAGGGTGTGGTTGCTGTGGATGGGGGAGTGAAGGGTGTGGATGCTGTGGACAGGGGAGTGAAGGGTGTGGTTGCTGTGGATGGGGAGTGAAGGGTGTGGTTGCTGTGGATGGGGGAGTGAACGGTGTGGTTGCTGTGGATGGGGGAGTGAAGGGTGTGGATGCTGTGGACAGGGGAGTGAAGGGTGTGGTTGCTGTGGATGGGGAGTGAAGGGTGTGGTTGCTGTGGATGGGGGAGTGAATGGTGTGGTTGCTGTGGATGGGGGAGTGAAGGGTGTGGATGCTGTGGACAGGGGAGTGAAGGGTGTGGTTGCTGTGGATGGGGAGTGAAGGGTGTGGTTGCTGTGGATGGGGGAGTGAATGGTGTGGTTGCTGTGGATGGGGGAGTGAATGGTGTGGTTGCTGTGGATGGGGAGTGAAGGGTGTGGTTGCTGTGGATGGGGAGTGAAGGGTGTGGTTGCTGTGGATGGGGGAGTGAAGGGTGTGGTTGCTGTGGATGGGGGAGTGAAGGGTGTGGTGCTGTGCCACTGAAGTGTGGTGGAAGATGAGACAGAGGGAAACAAACAAACGAAAATATTACTGAGAGAAAGATGGAAAGAGAAAAGCGAAAGGGAGAGAGAGGACAGTTTGAGATAGAGAAAGAAAGATTACTGAGAGAGAGAGAGAGAGAGCTTAGGATTGAAGAAGGAAATGTTGATTAAGAGAGAACAGGGGCAGCATGAGGTTGAAAGACTGCAAGGCTGAAGAGAAAACAGTTGGAGAGAAAGGGGGAGGGGGGGGGGAGAGAGGGGACACTGTAAGATCTAGAGAGAGAATGAAGTGGAAAACAAGAGGACAGATTGCAAGCCATCCAAAGCAGTCATACATGCAGGCTTTGCTTCTATTTTTTGCCATTATCTATTTTGCTTTTGCCATTATCTATTTTGTTTTTGTCTCTATCTATTTATTCTGTTTTTAACTTTGAGGCTTAACCCATTGCTTACCTTGTCGCCAAAGCACACAGCCCTTTTGCCAGGCTGCCTTGAAGTTTTAGTTTTTTTGCTGTCCCAACCTCTGCGCCACCTCAGAGGCAGTGCACCCACGCCGCTCATTCCGACACCCCGTCCACAGCCACAGCCCGGTCGGCCCCCGCCGCAGCCCCGGCACCGGTAATCCACAGGGAGCAGTCAATGTCAAGTCGTTAAGAGGCAACCCACCGGAGGAGACACTGCACTGCTGCCGAGTCACTTTGATGGTGTTCAGTGGCGCCTGTTCTGATCTAACATACGCAGGACACCACCTGCTAAGCCCCCTACTGACGACAATAATTGCTTGGTCGTGGAGCCGGCATGAGTGAGCTCTCCCTCCGGAGGGTGCCACCACGTCTGTACAACGACAGCCCCCATGGACTCGCCGATACCGGTGACCCCGACGGAACCAAACCAAGGCCACAGACGTGGAGAGGACATCGAAATTGAGGTCACCATGAGAGCAGGGCATGGTGCGGTGGGATGTCTGTGCATCGTATCATCCTTCACAACTAGCACCAACAGTCCATTGCTGGGTACCGGTGGGATCTCTCTGTATCGTATCATCCTGCACAACTAGCACCAACAATACCCATCAAGGTGCTAGGAGACTGGGATAGGGAGCGAACAAAGGTTCCGTGTATACCTCTTTTGGGGTTCGAACCTTGGATCTCATGCATCCTAGATGAATGTTTGACCATGTAGTTGAACATTTTTGTCGTTTTGTTCTTGTTTGCCAGCTTTTGATGCTGCTCAGGACATGTGTAACTGAGAGAAGTGTGTGTGTGTGTGTGTGTCTCTCTTTCTGTCAGTCTGTGTGTGTGTGTGTGTGTGCATGTGTGTGTGTGTGTGTGTGTGTGTGTGTGTGTGTGTGTGTGTGTGTGCATGTGTATGTGTGTGTGTGTGCTGACAGTTTGTGTGTATAGTGTTCCTGTGCATGCGCATGTGTGCTTGCATATGTGTGTGTGTGTGTGTGTGTGTGTGTGTGTGTGTGTGTGTGTGTGTGTGTGTGTGTGTGTGTGTGTGAGAGAGAGAGAGAGAGAGAGAGAAAGAGAATATGTGTTCATGTGTATGTAATTTAATGTGTGTGTGTGTGTGTGTGGGGTGTGTGTGTGTGTGTGTGTGGTGTGTGTGTGTGTGTGTGTGATATAGTGTAACAGTTCAATACTGTGTGGTAGGCTTCCTTGGTTTAATTCTTATTTACTAAATAATTAGTACAACAATCTGAATGGTTTGACGTTCAGGAGAGATGACATGTGTTTATGAAAGTAATGAACAGATGAGCATTTGCTGTGCAATGATTTCACCACATGACCAGTCCCATGGTTTTTTGTTGTTTTTAGTTGGCTTCTTTGTTTCCTGTGTTTGGGTTTGTTGGTTGGTTGTTTTTTTTTCATATTGATAATGACATGCCAATGGTGGAACGATTTTGTTTCAATGTTGACAAGTACGGATGTATGATGGGACTAAAGATCAATTTTAAACCTTTGGTTGTTCAAGCAGTGATGTTAGTTCAGGCAGCAACGTAAGCTCAAGCTCAAGGTTCAATGTGTTTGTCAACAATTGCCATCCCTCCCTGCCTCCCCCCCCCCCCCCCCCCCCCCCCCCCCCCCCCCCCCCCATTGCCCTTCTTTTTCCAATCCCGACTTTTTCAAACACCTTCGGTCATTTCCAGTTCCCCCAGAAACAGAAGTTCACGAGAGGTCAGTGTCGGTGCTCTTCAGAGGGCAGGTGACCTTGACCTGCCTGGTCAAGATCAAATCACCGGACACCTTGTTGTGGCGGAAAGGTGGTGCTGACGTGGAACCAGACCACCGCCGCTCCGTGTCCCTGATCCAGAGGTCGGAATACGTCTTTGAGCTGCGGTTGCGGATACAGGAGATGAGAAAGGAGGACTTTGGGCGCTATGAGTGCTTGGCCAGGGACCAGCACGGCGTCAGCATCAGCACCGTGGATGTGCAGGGTGAGAGGATTGGCCACGTGCTTTGTGTGCTGCATGGTGTGACATAGGCCATTTTTTTTTCTTTTAAGTTATGGTTTATCCGCCAGACAAAGGGGACAAATGATAAGACAAAACATGACGCGTTTCGACCTGTTAGGTCTTCTTGAGGCAAGATACACAACAGTGGTATAGATGCTGTGTTTGTGTGTTTCTTTTTGTTTGTTTGTTTTGTTTTAGAAAAAGTAACATAGTTTCAACATTTTGTTTGATGTTTTTAGATATGAACATTTCAGCTGCAGAAATGATGCACTGGAAAACTTTAAAGATTCAAAATGAACTAAAGTAAACAAACTAAATGTTCTTAAATGAAAATGCATCAGTGAAGCTTCAGTTGAAGTCAGTGAGTGCAGTTTGTATGTGTGTGTGTGTGTGTGTGTGTGTGTGTGTGTGTGTGTGTGTGTGTGTGTGTGTGTGTGTGTGTGTTTGTTTGTTTGTTGATGTGTGCTGCCACATGACAAAGGCTTTGATGGGAAATGATCCAGGAGTCAAGAAGCAAAGGTCGTAGTGTCCGCTGCTGCTGCACCATGGGATGGAAGTGACGTTGTTGTTGTTGTTGTTGCTGTGTTGTGCAGAGCAAACGTACGATAGCGAGCGCTGTCTGATCAGCAGAATACCCGTCATGAAAAACTTCGATGTGCAGAGAGTGAGTCTTTGATGTTCACTATGTGAGTGTGTGTGTGTGTGTGTGTGTGTGTGTGTGTGTGTGTGTGTGTGTGTGTGTGTGTGTGTGTGTGTGTGTTAGCAATTATCGAAAGGGTGTTGTGATGGAAAAGGAAAAAAAAGTCATTTTGACTGCCTGACATGGAAATGTTTGACATTGTTTGTTTTGCAGGCTGCCGTTTAATGGGTTTGCCAGTGTAGATCATGAACTAATGATGATCCATATTTTCTCTCTTAACTGATGCACATGATCCAGGATCTAGTTTGAAGTTACGCCAAGCTAGAAACTGATTTTTTTACCAGTTCAAATGATCTTTTTGCTCACTTGTGTTCGAATGAGCATACTTAACACCCTCCACTTATTAGCTATGCATAGAATATGGTTTGAGTCTGCTAGACACCCTCCGCTTATTAGGTATGCATAGAATATGGTTTGAGTCTGCTAGACACCTTTATTAGCTATGCATAGAATATGGTTCGATATCCTAGACACCTTTATTAGTTATGCATGCAATAAGGATGGAGTGTGCTAGGTTTGAACCAAGGTCGATGCCCAGCCTCAAGTTGACCACAGGCAGTTGTACACATTTGTGTGCACCAGATCAGGAATTTGGGGGGAAAGATGTAAATAACCAAGGTCGTCGGTAGAATGCTCAGCTGTTTATGACAACTGTATTCCTCACAGTCATCCCTTTTTCTTCATGAATATTCCCATTGGTCGGTTCAATTTTTGAAGGTGTTGGTATTTTTTGCTGTTTCGATTTTGTCGGAAGGGAGTGCCATAAAGATGTGACTAGATAAAATCTCCTGGTGTTAGCATGCCCTTGTTCAATACACACTTTGCCTGCACTGTCTCACAAGAAGGATAACTTCATGACATTCAATCTGTTTGTATTGCGAACTTGTTTGAAATCTTGAATGTTTTGAGAAGACGCTCCCTGAGTCAGTTCCTGATGTAGTGTGTTGCCTTGACGTACCTCTGTCGTGTTGGTCTGTGCCAGTTTCTGGGGGACATGGAGAACGTGGAGAGCACGCAGCCTGTGGCAGGCAACCAGACCTCCATGTCGGAAGTGCGGGGATTCTTCATCACTCTCAGTGGCAGTCTGGTCCTGTACTCCAGAGGGGTTCAGGTACCCTTCGGTTCTTTCTCTTCTTCTTTCCTTTCTGGACTTCCATGCACCCTTGATGACATACTTCCCAAGTCACGCATTCCAGAGCCCTCATACAGAGCTCCACCAAGGTTTATCTCGTCTCAGCACCACAGCTTGACAGTCCGCAGCAAGCAGTTATTTCAGGGCATCATGGGACGACCCACCACAGCTGGACAGTCCACAGCAAGCAGTCATTTCAGGGCGTCATGGGACGACCCACCACAGCTGGACAGTCCACAGCAAGCAGTCATTTCAGGGCGTCATGGGACGACCCACCACAGCTGGACAGTCCACAGCAAGCAGTCATTTCAGGGCGTCATGGGACGACCCACCACAGCTGGACAGTCCACAGCAAGCAGTCATTTCAGGGCGTCATGGGACGACCCACCAGAGAAGACTGCGCTGCTGCAGAGTCACTGTGATGGTGACCAGTAGTGCCGGTTCTGGTCCAAGAGCAGTGCTAAGCCCTGGTCCAGTGGCAGTAACTGCTGAATCACAGAGCCAGCAGCAGTGCTAAGCCCTGGTCCAGTGGCTCAATCACAGAGCCAGCAGCAGTGCTAAGCCCTGGTCCAGTGGCAGTAACTGCTGAATCACAGAGCCAGCAGCAGTGCTAAGCCCTGGTCCAGTGGCAGTAACTGCTGAATCACAGAGCCAGCAGCAGTGCTAAGCCCTGGTCCAGTGGCAGTAACTGCTGAATCACAGAGCCAGCAGCAGTGCTAAGCCCTGGTCCAGTGGCAGTAACTGCTTAATCACAGAGCCAGCAGCAGTGCTAAGCCCTGGTCCAGTGGCAGTAACTGCTTAATCACAGAGCCAGCAGCAGTGCTAAGCCCTGGTCCAGTGGCTCAATCACAGAGCCAGCAGCAGTGCTAAGCCCTGGTCCAGTGGCTCAATCACAGAGCCAGCAGCAGTGCTAAGCCCTGGTCCAGTGGCTCAATCACAGAGCCAGCAGCAGTGCTAAGCCCTGGTCCAGTGGCTCAATCACAGAGCCAGCAGCAGTGCTAAGCCCTCGTCCAGTGGCTCAATCACAGAGCCAGCAGCAGTGCTAAGCCCTGGTCCAGTGGCTCAATCACAGAGCCAGCAGGAGTGCTAAGCCCTGGTCCAGTGGCTCAATCACAGAGCCAGCAGCAGTGCTAAGCCCTGGTCCAGTGGCTCAATCACAGAGCCAGCAGCAGTGCTAAGCCCTGGTCCAGTGGCTCAATCACAGAGCCAGCAGCAGTGCTAAGCCCTGGTCCAGTGGCAGTAACTGCTCAATCACAGAGCCAGCAGCAGTGCTAAGCCCTGGTCCAGTGGCTCAATCACAGAGCCAGCAGCAGTGCTAAGCCCTGGTCCAGTGGCTCAATCACAGAGCCAGCAGCAGTGCTAAGCCCTGGTCCAGTGGCTCAATCACAGAGCCAGCAGCAGTGCTAAGTCCTGGTCCAGTGGCAGTAACTGCTCAATCACAGAGCCAGCAGCAGTGCTAAGCCCTGGTCCAGTGGCAGTAACTGCTCAATCACAGAGCCAGCAGCAGTGGGGTTCCCTCTCCACAGGACCCCACCACCTCCATCCATCCTCACTCTCCCTGAATTTTCAGATCCTGACGCAACCTCGCCATGGCCATGAATGTGGAGAGGAGGTAGAAAGGGAGATCACCTCAAGTGTGATCCTCCACGGGATCGAACCATGCAGCCCTGAGCCAGAGCGATGGTCAGGCACGGCTGAATAGTGTCATGTGCCTGAGCCAGAGCGATGGTCAGGCACGGCTGAATAGTGTCATGTGCCTGTGCCTGTGCATTGGGTCAGGCACGGCTGAATAGTGTCATGTGCCTGTGCATTGGGTCAGGCATGGCTGAATAGTGTCATGTGCCTGTGCATTGGGTCAGGCACGGCTGAATAGTGTCATGTGCCTGTGCCTGTGCATTGGGTCAGGCACGGCTGAATAGTGTCCTGTGCCTGTGCATTGGGTCAGGCACGGCTGAATAGTGTCATGTGCCTGTGCATTGGGTCAGGCACGGCTGAATAGTGTCATGTGCCTGTGCATTGGGTCAGGCACGGCTGAATAGTGTCATGTGCCTGTGCATTGGGTCAGGCACAGCTGAATAGTGTCATGTGCCTGTGCATTGGGTCAGGCACGGCTGAATAGTGTCATGTGCCTGTGCATTGGGTCAGGCACGGCTGAATAGTGTCATGTGCCTGTGCATTGGGTCAGGCACGGCTGAATAGTGTCAAGGACCTGTGCATTGGGTCAGGCACGGCTGAATAGTGTCATGTGCCTGTGCATTGGGTCAGGCACGGCTGAATAGTGTCATGTGCCTGTGCATTGGGTCAGGCACGGCTGAATAGTGTCAAGGACCTGTGCATTGGGTCAGGCACGGCTGAATAGTGTCATGTGCCTGTGCATTGGGTCAGGCACGGCTGAATAGTGTCAAGGACCTGTGCCTGTGCATTGCTCGACCAGCAGACCTGATGTACACAAACTGGTGTAGATCCAGAACTGTGCAAGTCACAGTTGATGAATCTTACCTGGTTGAAAATAGATTTGCTCTTGAAGTTTTGGAGTCTGTACCAAAACAGAGTCTGCCATTTACATTGAAACACTGAGTAATGTTTAAAAAAAAAAAAGACAATGTCTGAGTGTGTCAAAGCATGGTAAGACCAAAGATGCATAAGATAAATGAAATTGTAGTGTGTTGTAATACAGTTTACTTTGCTGTAGCTCTGTGACATTTTTTTTGACTTGGCAGAATACTTTTCCAGATACTGGAGTTGAAATAAAATACCTTGTCTGTTCATGTGGAAAAAAAACAAAAAACCTTTGAGTGTTTCCAAGCATCAAAAATTGGAATGCGCGCCGTGTTATATGTGTTTGTGATATTTTGGAGCACATTTGTCAAGAACACAGCTGTGACTGCCTGGTGGCAGAATAGTTTCTGAGATGCTCGGGATTGAGGTGAAGTGCCCCTTTGCTTCATGCTGGCCAGCCCAAAGTGACCAGGCAGGGGAGACTACTCAGGCTGTGAACTGGGGAGAGTAGAAGGGTTAACTCTCTTTGTTCTAAGGAGAAGAACAGGGAGGTTGAGGAAGATACAGCTGTGGTGTTGTGTAGCCCTGAATTTAGTCTGGTCTTCAATGACAGAAGATCCAGTCAACCCAAATCCAGTTAATCTTTGTTCCACAGTGAATTCAGGTCACCTGAAATTCAGTTCAGTCCTGTACCACAGTGAATTCAGATCACCAGATATTCAGTTCAGCCCTGTACCACAGTGAATTCAGATCACCAGATATTCAGTTCAGCCCTGTACCACAGTGAATTCAGATCACTGTAGATTCACTTCAGTCCTGTACCACAGTGAATTCAGATCACCAGAAATTCAATTAAGTCCTGTACCACAGTGAATTCAGATCACCAGAAATTCAATTAAGTCCTGTACCACAGCGAATTCAGATCACCAGAAATTCAATTAAGTCCTGTACCACAGTGGATTCAGATCACCAGAAATTCAATTAAGTCCTGTACCACAGTGAATTCAGATCACCAGAAGTTCTGTACCACAGTGAATTCAGATCACTGTAAATTCAATTCAGTCCTGTACCACAGTGAATTCAGATCACCAGAAATTCAATTAAGTCCTGTACCACAGTGAATTCAGATCACCAGAAGTTCTGTACCACAGTGAATTCAGATCACTGTAAATTCAATTCATTTGTGTACCACAGTGAATTCATATCACTGTAAATTCAATTCGTTTCTGTACCACTGTGAATTCAGATCACCATAGTTGCATCTGGTCCAAAGTTACAGCGAGTCAGGTAACCATCAGTTAGCATGTTGTTTAGATCTTTAACCTCTTCAGTGCCCATGACGTACATGTACGTTCCATGATGTGTTACAGTACTTGCCAATAATGTATACATACGTCATCATAATTTGAAAATTTTTCCTGTTTCAATTTTAAAGTTTGGGAATTTCCAAAGTCACCAGCACAATGTATCCTGATTAAATTTATGAGAGGCAAGACCAGTCAGGTTTCGCTGAGTCATTGCAGCTTGTTATTCATAGTACCCTCTAGCAGTTTGAGGCAAAGGTTTCAAGATGGCAGACGATGAATTCTGGACAGAACATGTGTCTAATTCTGAAATTTTGGATTACAATTCTGGATTGTTGCTTCCATAAAGGTAAGGAAACATTCCTTTTTGATTTCCCATTTATTTTCTGGTTTTGTTCTTCTGTTTTTACTAATCCTTTATAACATATGTTCCGACAGTATGTGAAATTCATTTGTCGCATATTCATGCTAAATTTATTGCTAACCAACATGTCAAATGTGTTTAAAATTGTCTTAAATGGACAGCCTGTTCAGTTTCGTTTTCAAAAAGTGTAGGTTATGTCCACTTTCTTGCAATGGTTTCCATGTTAGAATTTTTTTGTTGATTATTACCCTCCACCACCCAAAATGGCTTGGCAAATAGGGTGCAACTACCAAAACAAACGATGGCACTGAAGGGGTTAATGCCAGCAGTCCACAGCTTGGCAGAGCCGTGTCGTTGGTTGTTCACCAGCTGTGTCTGATGGAGAGAGAGCAGCGTGGAAGGAACATGATCGATAACTGTGTGAACCGATGTTTGGGAAGAGTTTCATTCTTGGACTGATGTTTGGGAAGAGTTTCGTTCTTGGACTGATGTTTGGGAAGAGTTTCGTTCTTGGACTGATGTTTGGGAAGAGTTTCGTTCTTGGACTGATGTTTGGGAAGAGTTTCATTCTTGGACCGATGTTTGGGAAGAGTTTCATTCTTGGACCGATGTTTGGGAAGAGTTTCATTCTTGGACCGATGTTTGGGAAGAGTTTCGTTCTTGGACTGATGTTTGGGAAGAGTTTCATTCTTGGACTGATGTTTGGGAAGAGTTTCGTTCTTGGACTGATGTTTGGGAAGAGTTTCATTCTTGGACTGATGTTTGGGAAGAGTTTCATTCTTGGACTGATGTTTGGGCACGGCTGTTCAGAGCAAGCCACTTAGTTCTGAGAGGCAGGGGAGTTTACAGCTCTCCCACAGCTGCAGAGGCCAAGTCGTGAATGCAGGTCAAGGAAAGGGGTGTTTTCTGCAGGCTGCTCCCCACCAGCCAGCTAACCGTGCTGTACTCGGCCAACTGAATGTCATCTGTGTACAGTCGGTCTGGCAGCAATGTGTTCGGCATTGATGAGCGGCCATTACAAATGGGGCTCTTTGTTTGATAATCAGTGGTTGTCATGAAAAATGTAATATATCTGTGCTCTTGAGATGACTGAATAGGCGAATTCCCGACAATTCTTTCAATACCAAACTCGACTAAGTTTATTTTCCTGTAGATACGGCATGAAAGCTTGTACACAAGAGGTCAGGCGATATTCAAACAATGACAACACACACATACAATTGTGAAAGAATGACGTCATAACTTTCTGGGAACTTAATTTTCCCTAGTTAACCAGTACACAAGTTTGATACATGCCTCTGCTTGGACTACAACAACAAAAATGTTGGGTCAGAAATGTGTAATGCTTGTTTGTTCGGCCCTATAACTAAGTGTCTCGAATGGGACAGAAAAATAAAGCTGTGTGGGAAGAGTTTCGTTCTTGGACTGATGTTTGGGAAGAGTTTCATTCTTGGACCGATGTTTGGGAAGAGTTTCATTCTTGGACCGATGTTTGGGAAGAGTTTCGTTCTTGGACTGATGTTTGGGAAGAGTTTCATTCTTGGACTGATGTTTGGGAAGAGTTTCGTTCTTGGACTGATGTTTGGGAAGAGTTTCATTCTTGGACTGATGTTTGGGAAGAGTTTCATTCTTGGACTGATGTTTGGGAAGAGTTTCGTTCTTGGACTGATGTTTGGGAAGAGTTTCGTTCTTGGTGGGTGAGAAGGAGGGAAGAGACGGTGATCTGTGGAGGATTTTTACGAGCTATGGAGAGCAGGAGACCGACATGATTAGAAAGGAAAACGAGGATGGAATAGGTATTGTTGCAGCATGGTCCCTTCCCCTTACTCCTAGGGTCCCAAAGCTGGGCCAGGAATGTTTTGAGCAGTCAGTAGCAGGTTGTCATGAGGTCACCCACTAGAGGAGACGCTGCTCCGCTGCTTGGCTGCTTCTTGTTCAGTGACACCTGTTCTGCTCAGTCTGAATCATCGACCAAGTCCCCTCCCTACTCATAAAAATGCTTTGTTGCAGAGCCAGCATGAATGTGCGTCATCCTCTGGGGGATATAATAAATATATCCCTATGCCAAGTAGGCCTGAGAGATACAGACACCTGCAGTGTTGGTCAGGAAATTTCAGCAACACTCAGAAGTCATACATCCATTGACTGTGTAGAACATGACTGTATTTTCAGGTCTTTCCATTTGAGCTCGTTGCACATTTAACTGTGCACAACAGCAGCAAGCAAATTTCAAATTTTCTCCAAGGATTGTTTATTTTGGGCTGAGCACATTACAAAATTGACGATACCATGTTTTTTTTGCAATATGTGTGGACATCAAGATACAGCCGCTGCCACTACTTTTACTACAATTGTTTGTTTCTTTATGAATGTGATAACCACGATGCAAACAACAACAATGTGTGTTTGTTTTGTTATGAATGTGATGATAAGCACGATGCAAACAACAACAGTGTCTGCCCCTGCAGCCCAGCAAAGCAGCACTGTATGGACCCAGAGGCTTTGTCCTTGGTGCGTCTGGACAGCCCGGCGATTACGTCTTCTCCTTGAACGGCCAGAGAGGTCAGTGATCTAGTGTGGCACGTCACATCACTTCACATCACATCATTTCACATCACATCACTTCACTTCACTTCACTTCACATCACTTCACTTCACTTCACATCACATCACATCACTTCACATCACTTCACTTCACTTCACATCACTTCACATCACATCACTTCACATCACTTCACATCACATCACATCACTTCACATCACATCACTTCACATCACTTCACATCACATCACATCCGCTTCCGCATCACATCGCATCGCATCACTTCACATCACTTCACTTCACATCACATCACATCACTTCACATCACTTCACATCACTTCACTTCACTTCACATCACATCACATCACTTCCCTTCCCTTCCCTTCCCTTCCCTTCCCTTCCCTTCACTTCACTTCACATTGTATGACAATTTCTGTCACACCACATGTTTGACACAATCTCATGCTGTTGTCAATACCTGTATGTCTGCCTCTTTCTGGTTGAAAATCATGCATACTGTAGCAAAGTTCGCGTATGCCTGTCTTATGCTCATTCCTTCTTGGTGAGAGTAGACAAGGTTCAGGGCTTTTCTGTGCGGTTGTTGTGATTGCAGAAAATGGTCTTTTTCCTGTCTTCATGAGTGAGATTCGGATTTTTTTTTAATTCGTGTTTTGTATGTATCTTGTGTGTGTGTGTGTGTGTGTGTGGTTTCTCAGGTGAGTGATCAAAGATGAAATGAAACACAATAGGTATTTCATGATGTGTTGGCTGATGTTGCCTGTTCATTCTCCTGTGATGGCCAGCCTTTCGTTTTGAACAATGACAAACAGACCATACAGAACAGAAACTGGTAACCTCTGCATGATTGAAAAGAAATAAAATCTTCAGTAAATCACGGAGACTGAAATGGTTAATAGCTAACAAGTCCCTGTAATTTCTGAACAAAAAGCCGATACGTTTTCTTCATTGATTTGCTTCCCAGCATTTTGCATACTGGTAGCAACATTTTAAAACATCCTGCGGTTGAGAATTGTCAGTCTGCAGTTTAACATGTGAACTGATGCTGCTTCCTCACCAAGTTCCACAGTCTTACCTGACAGGGATTTTCTGCTGTACCATGTTGACTTCATCAATATCAATCTCCAAAGTTTTCTTTTTTGTGCAAAAATGAAATTATTTCTGTGTAAAGATCACAATGAATCGCTTCTATAGATTTGTCGCTTGTGATATTTCCAGATATTCTGTTATTTTTACACAATTTGTGATATTTCCAGATATTCTGTTATTTTTACACAATTTGTGATATTTCCAGATAATCTGTTATTTTTACACAATTTGTGATATTTCCAGATATTCTGTTATTTTTACACAATTTGTGATATTTCCAGATATTCTGTTATTTTTACACAATTTGTGATATTTCCAGATATTCTGTTATTTTTACACAATTTGTGATATTTCCAGATATTCTGTTATTTTTACACAATTTGTGATATTTCCAGATATTCTGTTATTTTTACACAATTTGTGATATTTCCAGATATTCTGTTATTTTTACACAATTTGTGATATTTCCAGATATTCTGTTATTTTTACACAATTTGTGATATTTCCAGATATTCTGATATTTTTACACAATTTGTGATATTTCCAGATATTCTGTTATTTTTACACAATTTGTGATATTTCCAGATATTCTGTTATTTTTACACAATTTGTGATATTTCCAGATATTCTGTTATTTTTACACAATTTGTAATTCTGCAGTTCCTGCCTGAGGAAGCTTTGGCATCAGCCATTTTTAATGACCAGTTTATTTTCTTTTTTTGTTTAAATCCAGTCAAATATGCTTTTGCTTTTACTCCACACAGATTCATATCAACATATTGCTGGATTGTTACTGGTTCCATTGATGTAGATGGCTATGTATACATGTGAGGTCTGTATATCTCGTGATTGCCGTTATGGAGATAGCTATGTATACATGAGAGGTATATATATCTTGTACTTCCTGTTCCTGTTTTCATTTTTTTGCGCCACTGTCTTGATTTCTACAGCTATTTTTTCTTGTCACGAATCAACTGTTGGAGATTTATGTGGTTGTTTTTTTGTTCCTGAGGTTTTTTAAAAACCATTTGACAGCTGCAGCTTCATAACTGGTAAGCTTGACAGCCTGGAAGTGATGGTGCTGCAGCTTGATAACTGGTAAGCTTGACAGCCTGGAAGTGATGGTGCTGCAGCTTCATAACTGGTAAGCTTGACAGCCTGGAAGTGATGGTGCTGCAGCTTGATAACTGGTAAGCTTGACAGCCTGGAAGTGATGGTGCTGCAGCTTCATAACTGGTAAGCTTGACAGCCTGGAAGTGATGGTGCTGCAGCTTGATAACTGGTAAGCTTGACAGCCTGGAAGTGATGGTGCTGCAGCTTGATAACTGGTAAGCTTGACAGCCTGGAAGTGATGGTGCTGCAGCTTCATAACTGGTAAGCTTGACAGCCTGGAAGTGATGGTGCCCTCGTTGTTTGCTGTTCACTGCTTACAATGTATACATCTTCCTCTTTCATCCTTTTAACAGTAAGCTCCCTTTTCCTCCAGTTCAGCACAAGATCGTGTACACGGACTACACGCACGCTGTCACCTACACATGCATCAGCGGCAATGACCAGCAACGATGCCCTGGACACTTGGCACGGGTTCAGATACTGTCGCGCCACTCGCACGTCCCTGACGATGTACTGCAGACGTTGTACGGCCACGTCCAGCAGATGTGCATTCCAGTGACCAGCTTGGTGGAGATGGTGCCAGGTAATACTGACTTCGCTCTTACCTGATGGTGCCAGGTAATACTGACTTCGCTCTTACCTGATGGTGCCAGGTAATACTGACTTCGCTCTTACCTGATGGTGCCAGGTAATACTGACTTCGCTCTTACCTGTGCGTGGGGCACAGATGGGATGGCGGGAACCAGGACATTGAGTTTCATCCAGTCGCAAGCATGTGTCATTTTACCTGACCAGCACTACAGGTGCCTGTATCTCTCAGGACTGCTTGATGCTGGGATGTATTATGAAAGGATGCGTAGAATGTGATCTCGGACTAGACTGGAACTTCGTCACATCAACTACATCAGTGTGACCTCCCTTTCAGTTCCCTCTGCATGCTCTTGTTGAGCCCATGTCACAATCGTTGGCACCAGCAGGATCTCCTGGACTGCCGGGAGATGGACTTGTTGGCACGGCCCGCAGACAGATCCTGACGCACAGTGGTTCACAGTCTACGCTAATGTCTTCAGTTGTCGATTTATCGCCGTCAGAGGAGGGTTAATCATCCAATCATGCTAACCGTTTGTGCCTGCATCACTGTCGTTTGCTGTTGTCAGACACTCTCAGTACAAAGTGAAAAGACTTTTTTTTTTTAAACTCATTCTGAAGTTGCTGCAAATGGTAACCGCCAGGCTGTTTTTGTTTTGTTAGAAGTCACAGCAAGTATCTCATATACACAGAGTTTTGTCACACAGTCTCTCTGCAGAAGGAAGTCACAGCAAGTATCTCATACACACAGAGTTTTGTCACACAGTCTCTCTGCAGAAGGAAGTCACAGCAAGTATCTGATATACACAGAGTGTTGTCACACAGTCTCTCTGCAGAAGGAAGTCACAGCAAGTGTCTCATATACACAGAGTTTTGTCACACACCTCTCTGCAGAATAACGGTGGGAGTGTTCAGGCTAGCTGATCTGTTTGCGTCCACGTCTATTTACATGACCAGTGAGGTCCAACTGCAGCACATGCAATTCTGTTGGCAGTCGAGTCTTATCACCCGCTTTGTCAGTCATGGTCGAACGTTGGCGAAGAACCAGTGGCTGTCTGATCACTGGTCTCAGTAAACCCACACATTCAGTAGACTTCTATCTTAATTGGCTGACACATTCAGTAGACTTCTATCTTAACTGGCTGACACATTCAGTAGACTTCTATCTTAACTGGCTGATACATTCAGTAGACTTCTATCTTAATTGGCTGACACATTCAGTAGACTTCTGTCTTAACTGGCTGACACATTCAGTAGACTTCTATCTTTTTTTTTCTTTTTTCTTTTTTTTTCTTTTTTTTTTAATGCTGATCAATGGGAATGAGGATGATTAAGATGATGCTACGGATTTCCATTTCGGTCTGAGACTACATGACAGGGCTGTACTCTACGCTTCCTTTCATAATATATCCTGGCGTCAACCAGGCCAGAGAGATACAGGCACCTGCAGTGTTGGTCAGGAAATTTGAGCAACACTCTCAGAAACGCATCCATTAAGTGGATGAAACTCGACTGTGTGGTCCCAGTCTTCCCAACTGAGTCCGCAGCAAACTCAACTCTGGGTAGGAGCCGGTCGGGGCAGAAAAATCCCACATGACTCTGATGGGATTCGAACCCACGACCTCCCAGCCGGGAGTCCGCGACGCTAACCACTTCGCCACGGCGGCTGGTCAGTAGACTTCTATCTTAATTGGCTGACACATTCAGTAGACTTCTATCTTAACTGGCTGACACATTCAGTAGACTTCTATCTTAACTGGCTGACACATTCAGTAGACTTCTATCTTAACTGGCTGACACATTCAGTAGACTTCTATCTTAACTGGCTGACACATTCAGTAGACTTCTATCTTAACTGGCTGACACATTCAGTAGACTTCTATCTTAACTGGCTGACACATTCAGTAGACTTCTATCTTAATTGGCTGACACATTCAGTAGACTTCTATCTTAACTGGCTGACACATTCAGTAGACTTCTATCTAAACTGGCTGACACATTCAGTAGACTTCTATCTTAATTGGCTGACACATTCAGTAGACTTCTATCTTAATTGGCTGACACATTCAGTAGACTTCTATCTTAATTGGCTGACACATTCAGTAGACTTCTATCTTAACTGGCTGACACATTCAGTAGACTTCTATCTTAATTGGCTGACACATTCAGTAGACTTCTATCTTAATTGGCTGACACACTCAGTAGACATATCTTAATTGGCTGACACATTGAGTAGACTTCTATCTTAATTGGCTGACACATTCAGTAGACTTCTATCTTAATTGGCTGACACATTCAGTAGACATATTGTAACTGGCTGACACATTTAGTAGACTTCTGTCTTAACTGGCTGACACATTCAATAGACTTCTATCTTAATTGGCTGACACATTCAGTAGACATATCGTAACTGGCTGACACATTTAGTAGACTTCTGTCTTAACTGGCTGACACATTCAATAGACTTCTATCTTAATTGCCTGACACATTCAGTAGACTTCTATCTTAATTGGCTGACACATTCAGTAGACTTCTATCTTAATTGGCCGACACATTCAGTAGACTTCTGTCTTAATTGGCTGACACATTCAGTAGACTTCTATCTTAATTGGCTGACACATTCAGTAGACTTCTATTTTAATTGGCTGACACATTCAGTAGACATATCTTCATTGGCTGACACATTCAGTAGACTTCTATCGTAATTGGCTGACACATTCAGTAGACATATATTAATTGGCTGACACATTCAGTAGACTTCTATCTTAATTGGCTGACACATTCAGTAGACTTCTATCTTAATTGGCTGACACATTCAGTAGACATATCTTAATTGGCTGACACATTCAGTAGACATATCGTAATTGGCTGACACATTCAGTAGACATATCTTAACTGGCTGACACATTCAGTAGACATATCTTAACTGGCTGACACATTCAGTAGACTTCTATCTTAACTGGCTGACACATTCAGTAGACTTCTATCTTAACTGGCTGACACATTCGGTAGACATATCTTAATTGGCTGACAAATTCAGTAGACATATCTTAACTGGCTGACACATTCAGTAGACTTCTATCTTAATTGGCTTACACATTCAGTAGACTTCTATCTTAATTGGCTGACACATTCAGTAGACATATCTTAACTGGATGACACATTTAGTACACTTCTATCTTAATTGGCTGACACATTGAGTAGACATATCTTAATTGGCTGACACATTCAGTAGACATATCTTAACTGGCTGACACATTCAGTAGACGTCTAGCTTAATTGGCTGACACATTCAGTAGACATATCTCAATTGGCTGACACATTCAGTAGACATATCTTGACTGGCTGACACATTCAGTATACTTCTATCTTAATTGGCTGACACATTCAGTAGACTCTTTCAACACTTGGCTGACACATTCAGTAGACTCTTTCAACACTTGGCTGACACATACAGTAGACTTTTATCTTGAATTGGTACGTGAGGAAAGGGCTTGGTTCATGATCGTCCATGTGGAGAGGGCATGACACAAATGTTTTGTTGACTCAGTGGCTGCACAGAGTGGGAAATAATAACAGAAGCCAATTGGTTTTCTCTCAGACAGTGTGTAGAATGGCTTGCTCTTCGTTGTCTCTCAGGTGTTCTTTGCTCAGCAGAGGGGTGGAACAGAAAATCAGCTTGCGTTTCAGCATAGAGGAGTATGAAAGGGCAATAACTCTCTGGCAGTCTAGGGGTTACGAGTACTAAAACTAAATTTCTTTTAACTCTGAACACTTCAAATTACCCAACACACACACACACACACACACACACACGCACACACACACACACACCACACGCACACACACACCACACGCACACGCACACACACACACACACACGCATGCACGCACGCACACACGCACGCACGCACGCACGCACCACACACACACACACACACACACACACACACACACACACACACACACCACACACACACACACAAATAACTTCAAGTCAGGGATAAACCAGTATCATAATGGGCAGAAATGATCAAAAATTTCACCTAAGGAAGACTGAGAAAACAGGCAAAATTATTTTCAGCACTTGGATCAGACAAGGTTATAAATATTTGATATCTTTTTGCCACAAGTGCAGTTTATGTCTGATTTGAATGTTGTTTTGAAAGCATGAAGTTTAAATCTATAAATCTAAGTGGCCATTGACCTTACATTAAGTAAGCTGTAAGTCACCACTGACCTTACAGTAAGTAAGCTATAACGAGTTTGATTAAATGTTATTTCAGCACATTGGTTGACTTCACTGGGTGTGCAAAATATAACATGAATCTTGCAGCAAATGTGTGTGTATGTGTTTTGTGTGTGTGTGTGTGTGTGTGTGTGTGTGTGTGTGTGTGTGTGTGTGTGTATAAAGTGAAAAAAAACAAAAAAAACTGGACCACCAAACAGCTTGGTTGTCTCCCTTGCTTTTTTGTGTTGCCTGTTTCAGTCCAGAAAGGGACCTTCCTCCAGGACAGGAGAGTTCCAAACATGTATGCATCATGTTATCACATATTATCGAATAGAATTTACTTCTTCTTTTTTTTTCATCAAATAAAATTTACATCGGTGGTTGAACACACCTGTTTTAATGCATGCACTTTGTTCATGTCCAGGTATTTGTCAGATGCCGGCCAACTTCATGTACAAGAAAGGCTGGATTGGC
>CM031618.1:2879383-2899383 GCA_018398815.1 Conus ventricosus | reverse complement strand
TCTGGGGCCTGACTGGCCCGGTGGGAAAAGGGATGGTATGGTGACCCGTGGGTCTGGGGCCTGACTGGCCCGGTGGGAAAAGGGATGGTATGGTGACCTGTGGGTCTGGGGCCTGACTGGCCCGGTGGGAAAAGGGATGGTATGGTGACCCGTGGGTCTGGGGCCTGACTGGCCCGGTGGGAAAAGGGATGGTATGGTGACCCGTGGGTCTGGGGCCTGACTGGCCCGGTGGGAAAAGGGATGGTATGGTGACCCGTGGGTCTGGGGCCTGACTGGCCCGGTGGGAAAAGGGATGGTATGGTGACCCGTGGGTCTGGGGCCTGACTGGCCCGGTGGGAAAAGGGATGGTATGGTGACCTGTGGGTCTGGGGCTTGACTGGCCCGGTGGGAAAAGGGATGGTATGGTGACCCGTGGGTCTGGGGCCTGACTGGCCTGGTGGGAAAAGGGATGGTATGGTGACCCGTGGGTCTGGGGCCTGACTGGCCCGGTGGGAAAAGGGATGGTATCGTGACACGTGGGTCTGGGGCCTGACTGGCCCGGTTGGAAAAGGGATGGTATGGTGACCCGTGGGTCTGGGGCCTGACTGACCCGGTGGGAAAAGGGATGGGTGACCCATGGGTCTGGGGCCTGACTGACCCAGTGGGAAAAGGGATGGTATCGTGACCCGTGGGCCTGGGGCCTGACTGACCCGGTGGGAAAAGGGATGGTATCGTGGGTCTGGGGCCTGACTGGCCCTGTGGGAAAAGGGATGGGTGACCCATGGGTCTGGGGCCTGACTGACAAGGTGGGAAAAGGAATGGTATCATGACCCATGGGTCTGGGGTCTGATTGGCCTGGTGGGAAAAGGGATGGTATCATGACCCGTGGGTCTGGGGCCTGATTGGCCTGGTGGGAAAAGGGATGGTATCATGAGTCTGGGGCCTGACTGGCCCAGTGGGAAAAGGGATGGTATCGTGACCCGTGGGTCTGGGGCCTGACTGGCCCGGTGGGAAAAGGGATGGTATCGTGACCCGTGAGTCTGGGGCCTGACTGGCCTGGCAGGAAAAGGGATGGTATCGTGACCCGTGGGCCTGGGGCCCGACTGGCCTGGTGGGAAAAAGGATGGTATCATGACCCTTGGGTCTGGGGTTCAGTTCCCCTTGGAGACAGCACGGCTGGAAAACATTTTCTTTGTGATGCGTGCAGACACAAACCTCATCCATTAAAAGGCATGAACAGCAAAACAAAGCAAACACAAAAGGCAGGAACAGCAAAACAAAGCAGACACAAAAGGCAGGAACAGCAAAACAGACACAAAAGGCAGGAACAGCAAAACAAAGCAAACACAAAAGGCAGGAACAGCAAAACAAAGCAGACACAAAAGGCAGGAACAGCAAAACAAAGCAGACACACCCCGCCCCTCCTTCCAAGGAACTTAAAACGTGCATTCAGGAAACAACTTCAAAAAAAAAAAAAAAAAAAAAAGAAACTTGCACCCAAGTAACCTTTGTTCCATCCTTGGAAGAAGAAATGACCATTATGTGCCGGTGAGATGGATTGAAAAAAACAGCCTCATCATCAACAGCAGCAACAACAAAGCCTGCAACACATGGTGCAGTTATGTTCAGCCATCAGACCCTCCAACGGTATGTGGCTGCCTTGTTCATTGGTCGGGTGAAGGACAGGAACAGTCACATACACAGCAATCTCACCTGCGATGAACGTTGCAGTTGTAATCCAGGAATGAAGATGACTGTGCTAAGGCCGTTATAGCGTTTCAGTGGATGTGGGAAATGCTTGTCGTCTCCTCAACAAGTATCATGATGCATGTTGGGTGGGGTTTTTTTTATCCGTCACTCATCGACAGCTGATGCACATTGGTAATAAGTTGTTTTTAGCAACATTTTGTGTTTGTGCATTGTTTGTTTTGAAGCTATTCTACATCTCACAAGAATTGGGGAGGGGGGTTATTTTTGTGAATGTAGTTCTTCTGTAGTTCCATTTGGTTTTTCAATGGGACTTGGTAGTTTTGTGTTTATTTTGATGTCAGAGCTGGGCACCGTTGTTTTGGGGGGTTGTCGTTGGGCACTGTTGTTTTGGGGGTTGTAGCTGGGTACTGTTGTTTTGGGGGGGTGTAGCTGGGTACTGTTGTTTTGGGGGGTGTAGCTGGGTACTGTTGTTTTGGGGGGTGTAGCTGGGTACTGTTGTTTTGGGGGGTGTAGCTGGGTACTGTTGTTTTGGGGGGGGTGTAGCTGGGTACTGTTGTTTTGGGGGGTGTAGCTGGGTACTGTTGTTTTGGGGGGTGCAGCTGGGTACTGTTGTTTTGGGGGTGTAGCTGGGTACTGTTGTTTTGGGGGGTGTAGCTGGGTACTGTTGTTTGGGGGGGGGGGGGGGGGTGTAGCTGGGTACTGTTGTTTTGGGGGGTGTAGCTGGGTACTGTTGTTTTGGGGGGTGTAGCTGGGTACTGTTGTTTTGGGGGGTGTAGCTGGGTACTGTTGTTTTGGGGGGGTGTAGCTGGGTACTGTTGTTTTGGGGGGGGTGTAGCTGGGTACTGTTGTTTTGGGGGGGTGTAGCTGGGTACTGTTGTTTTGGGGGGGGGGGGGTTGTAGCTGGGTACTGTTGTTTTGGGGGGTGTAGCTGGGTACTGTTGTTTTGGGGGGTGTAGCTGGGTACTGTTGTTTTGGGGGGGGGTGTAGCTGGGTACTGTTGTTTTGGGGGGACTAGCTGGGTACTGTTGTTTTGGGAGGACTAGCTGGGTACTGTTGTTTTTTTTTGGGGGGGGGGGGGGGTGTAGCTGGGTACTGTTGTTTTGGGGGGGGGGTGTAGCTGGGTACTGTTGTTTTGGGGGGTGTAGCTGGGTACTGTTGTTTTGGGGGGTGTAGCTGGGTACTGTTGTTTTGGGGGGACTAGCTGGGTACTGTTGTTGTTGTTTTTTTTTTTGGGGGGGGTGTAGCTGGGTACTGTTGTTTGGGGGGTGTAGCTGGGTACTGTTGTTTTGGGGGGTGTAGCTGGGTACTGTTGTTTTTGGGGGGTGTAGCTGGGTACTGTTGTTTTTGGGGGTGTAGCTGGGTACTGTTGTTTTGGGGGTGTAGCTGGGTACTGTTGTTTTGGGGGGTGTAGCTGGGTACTGTTGTTTTGGGGGGGTGTAGCTGGGTACTGTTGGTTTGGGGGGTGCAGCTGGGTACTGTTGTTTTGGGGGGTGTAGCTGGGTACTGCTGTTTTGGGGGGTGTAGCTGGGTACTGTTGTTTTGGGGGGTGTAGCTGGGTACTGTTGTTTTGGGGGGACTAGCTGGGTACTGTTGTTTTGAGGCGGTGTAGCTGGGTACTGTTGTTTTGAAGGGGTGTAGCTGGGTACTGTTGTTTTGGGGGGTGTAGCTGGGTACTGTTGTTTTGAAGGGGTGTAGCTGGGTACTGTTGTTTTGGGGGGTGTAGCTGGGTTCTGTTGTTTCTTCTTCTTCTTCTTCCTAAAATACTGGTTCACTCAAAAACGAGTAGGTCACCAGCGCGCATATTAAAAAATAAAATAAAATAACATAAAACAGTGCGACTCTGACTGTTGGCCCCTGGAGCAAATTTGGCAACAAGGGGTTGCACTCGATTTAAAAGCAATGGCCAAATTCAGGCCCAGGTGATAATAAAATATCTGGGGAAATAAAAATAGAAAATCATCAATATGCAGATCTCAAAACTGTCGAATCAATTTGTCCCTTGAATGAGATTGCACTTGTGGCAATCTTGATGGCACCCGGCAGTGAGTTCCACAGCCGTACAGAACTGGGATAAAAAGAATGTAAGTGGCTGTCAATATTTGATGCAGGTATGGTATAACATTGACCGCCACTCCTGGTGCTACTTTTATTCAATACTAGTTGTTCCATTGGAATATCAATTACTTTAGCTCTGCCTTTGAAAAAGGTGTTAAGTTTAATAAAAGCTCTTCTCTCTTCTAAGGGTTTCCATTCTAATTTCCTCATGTTCTTCCTAGTATTCCCCTTTTCTCTGATGTGGTTCCCTGTTACGAACCGTGCTGCTCTCTTCTGAATCTTTTCGAGGTTATCAATGTCCTTTAGATGGTAAGGATCCCAAACTGAGCAACCATATTCCAGTACTGGTCTAACCAGTGTTTTGTAGCAGTCGTCTTTAACCTTTTGGGGGCAGTCATTGATGTTCCTGTATAAGAAAGCTAAGATGTTATTTGCTTTCTTACATACTAAATTGTCATGTTCTTTCCATTTGAGACGACTATCTATAATCACGCCTAAATATTTTGCAGCATTAGTTTCTTTAAGAATAGTATTATGGATAGAATAATCTGATCTAATTGGTGAGCGTTTGTTACATATACGCAACACTTGGCACTTTTGGGGATGAAATTCCATTTTCCAAGTTCTTTCCCACTCTTGTAAAGCGTTTAGATCTTCTTGTAGAATGCGAGTATCATTCTTGCTTCTGATTGTTCTATATACTAAACTGTCATCTGCAAAAAGCCTTATAGTAGTTCCAGGAGAGAGATTTCTACTTATGTCATTTATATAAATTAAGAAAAACAAGGGCCCCAGAACAGTTCCCTGTGGTACACTGACAAGACTGGTTTACAATGGGATGACGACCCTTCCACAACAACTTTCTGCGTTCTCCCAACGAGGAATGATCTAGCCCATTTTAGCATTTTTGGGGGGTGTAGCTGGGTACTGTTGTTTTGAAGGGGTGTAGCTGGGTACTGTTGTTTTGAAGGGGTGTAGCTGGGTACTGTTGTTTTGGGGGGTGTAGCTGGGTACTGTTGTTTTGAAGGGGTGTAGCTGGGTACTGTTGTTTTGGGGGGACTAGCTGGGTACTGTTGTTCTGGGGGGACTAGCTGGGTACTGTTGTTTTGAGGGGACTAGCTGGGTACTGTTGTTTTGGGGGGACTAGCTGGGTACTGTTGTTTTGGGGGGTGTAGCTGGGTACTGTTGTTTTGGGGGGTGTAGCTGGGTACTGTTGTTTTGGGGGGACTAGCTGGGTACTGTTGTTTTGGGGGTTGTAGCTGGGTACTGTTGTTTTGAAGGGGTGTAGCTGGGTACTGTTGTTTTGGGGGGACTAGCTGGGTACTGTTGTTTTGGGGGGACTAGCTGGGTACTGTTGTTTTGGGGGGGTGTAGCTGGGTACTGTTTGCCTTGCCAGGACAGAGCACTACTGTCTTTTCAGGCCTGGTCATGGCTCAAGCTTTTTCTTTTTCTTTTCTTTTCTTTTTTTCTTTGTGGTTTAGATCAGGGCTGGCCTTCATCATATCATGTGATTCCTTCACTGCCAAGGCCATTTTGGCTGCAGAGGATCATAATAAATGAGCCAAACCTTCAGCAAGATAAGTATTGAAATATGAACAACATCTGTTTTTCAGAGGTAAAGGAGTATGTTATCCATTTAAAGTGGTTTCAGATATTTATTTATTTAACAGTCTGCTAATTTTTGCTCTTTGAAGTCGAGGCAAACAGTTTTTCATGGCCAGCATACTTTATCCACCCCACCCCCACCACCTACTAGTGAGAAATACTCAGAGAAAAAATGATAGACGATCAGTTTGGCATCGTCTGCTGTCAAGTTGCAGCATTCTCCGTGACTCACAGCATGCCAGCAGCAAGCAGGGCCAGTTGTTGTTGTTGTTGTTGTTGTTGTTGTCGTTGTACCCTGGCTAAAAGACTCCAGGGATCGTCTGAACAGCCGAAGTACTTGAACACTATGGTAAAAATGTGTCAGCTGGGGATGAGAACAATTCGTGTGTGAGCGTTTTTGATTACCCCGCCACATGGGCAGCTGACACTGGGAGGGCACTGTTCCGTTTTTTCGTGGCTGAGTGGGATGCCTTTGTTTCTTGGGGTTGATTGCTGTGAGGTTTTTCTTTGACTTTTACTACTGTAGGTGTTTATGGGGTAAAGGTGGGTTTTTTTCAATGCTACCTCTTCAGGTGATTACAGAGTACAGATTTTTTTTGACTTCTACTACTTAAAGTGTTAACAAAGTACAGTTTTTTTGTGTGACTTCTATGACTTCAAGTGTTAACAAAGTACAGATTTTTTTTTCTGACTTCCGCTACTTCAAGTGTTTACAGAGTACAGATTTTTTTTTCTGTCTTCTACTACTTCAAGTGTTAACAGAGTAGAGATTTTTTTTTTATTTCTATAATTTCAGGTGTCTACAGAGTAGATTTTTATTTCAAAGATTTCAGGTGTTTAGAGGTTGTTTTTCTTTTTGAAATACTCTTACTACTTCAGGTGTTTATGGTTGTTTGACTTCCACTGTTTCAATGGTTTACAGAGCAGATTTGTTTTCCTGACTTTCGTTACTTTTTTCAGGGTAGGGATAAGACCTGTCATGCTTTTTACAGTAGAGGTTCAGCGTTATTAGAGGTTGTTTTTCTTTTTGAAATACTCTTACTACTTCAGGTGTTTATGGTTGTTTGACTTCCCCTGTTTCAGTTGTTTACAGAGCAGATTTGTTTTCCTGACTTTCGTTACTTCTTTCAGGGTAGGGATAAGACCTGTCAAGCTTTTTACAGTAGAGGTTCAGCATTATTAGCTTTTCAAGTCGGGGCTGAGCACTGTCGTATTTTGTTTTAGATTATGAATGAGCAAAGTCATGTTTTTTCCAGGTTGCGGTTCAGTCAAATGGTTGTCTTATTTTCTTTTCTTTTTCTTTTCTAATTTCAGACATAGGCTGGGAATTTGTTTTGTTTTAGGTCAAGCGTGGAGACTGTTGGGTTGTGAGTTGTTTGTATTTTTCAGGTCCGGGCTGGGCACTTCTGTGTTTTGCAGTCAGTTGGGGGGAGGGGGGGAGGGGGGGCAGGGCAGTGTTCTGTGTTTCTCAGTCTGTTAGAAGCAGTTTGTTTGGGAGACAATCTTCTGTGTTTCACAGTCTGATAGAAACAGTTTGTTTGGGGGGCAGTCTTCTGCATTTCACAGTCTGTTATAAACAGTTTGTTTGGGGGGCAGTCTTCTGCATTTCACAGTCTGTTATAAACCATTAATTTGTTTGGGGAACAGTTTTCTGTGTGTGTCATTATTTCAGATCTGGAATGTGCACTGCTACTGAGGCTGATGTTCTGTACAAATCTGCCACAAATGGCAGCTACTACTATGACTATAAGGGTCGCACAGGTGAGTTTTGTGTGCGTGTGTGTGTGTGAGTGTGCATGTGTGTGTGTGTGTGTATGTGCACATGTGTGTGTGTGTGTGTGTGTGTGTGTGTGTGCGTGTGTGTGTGTGTGTGTGTGTGTGTGTGTGTGTGTGTGTGTGTGTGTGTGTGTGTGTGTGTTTACTCGCAAACACAAGCATGTCATGTTCATCTTCATAGGTTGTATGCAAGAACATGTATGTTTATAGGTATTGCCAGCAGAACTTTAGATCATCTGACAATGAATGGCTAATTAAGTGAAGCTTTGCACACACATTGGCAGGGTGTGTGTGTGTGTGTGTGTGTGTGTGTGTGTGTGTGTGTGTGTGTGTGTGTGTGTGTGTGTGTGTGTGCGTGTGTGCGTGCATGCACGTGCAAGCATGCATGTGTGCATGCACATGCGTTTGTATGTGTATTTGTGCATTACTCTGATTTCCTTGTAGGGAAGATTTCAACCATCTGCAAAAAACTGGATTATCTGTCCTTGCTTCATTCACACTTCCCACAGTCACCTTTCACAGGCACTTTTCTGACCTCTGACCTCCCTCCCTGTCTCTGCTGACGGTGTCAGACTGGTCATCAAGAAAAAGCCAGTCAACATCTGTGAACTGGACACAGTCCATCTTGAGATTCTTCTTCCTGTATTTAAGAAAATGATCGGCAACTGTCTTCGTTCTGTTGTTTTTCCAACTATCATCAAGTCTGCAATAATGCGACCTTTCTTCAGGAAACCTTCACGTGATCCCAGTTCTCTTCAAAACTACAGACCAGTTTCTTACCTCTGCTTTCTTTCAAAGATTACTGAAAAAAAAATTGTTCTTTGCAACTCTGACCATCTTCAGACTAACAACCTACGCCGGCCTCTGCAGTCAGCTTATTATTCTGGTCAAAGCACTGAAACCACTCTGCAAAATGTAGTCGGTGACCTTTTGTGCTCCATGGATGATGAGTTAAGTCTCCCTTCTCTCTTCACTGGACTTACAAGTAGCCTTTGACATCACTGACCACTCGGTACCTCTGTCTTGTCTGAAACGCTGTGTTGGAGAAGCTGATACAGCTTTGTGTTGGTTTGATTCATACCTCACATATCGCACTCAGTGTCTGTAGGAGGCTTTCCTCCATCCCAGCCCCTCTGAAACACAGTGTTCCCCAAGATCTGTTATGGATCCTGTTCTCTTTGTCTCTTACACCCAGCCTGTAATGGCATTGATTCCCAAGGCTGTCCCCCATCACAGCTTCTCTGATGACAGTCAGTTGCACATCGCTGGATATTTACTTGGGCTACCAAACTGGATTTTGTCCAAGCGCGTGTATCAGATGTTAAACTATGTGAGACAATGATCAAGCTGCAACCTGACCAGGATAAAACCAAAATGACGCTTGTTCTACTAAAGACTTTCTTAAATACTACCCCTCTTCCATTCTTTGTATCTATCAAAGTTTTTGATGTGACACTTCCACTTCCGTACACAGTCTTGGCGTCGCTCTTGATCCGACTATTTCCTTCCATTTGTATGTCAGTCACCTCTTCAGAATGTCCTATCTTGAACTGTGGAGAACTAGCTGTGTTGTGGTTCCCGTCTTACAGAAGACTTGGCCCACACTCTGGTCTGTTCTTGTGTTGTGAACAACATACTTGACCTCTGCAACTGGCTTCGCTCTGGTTGTCCAGAGTTCTCCTTGACAGGCTGCCAATGGTTCCAGGTCACACTGCTGGACTTGATTTCAAATGTTCCAAATCTGAACGTGGATCTGCTCTTCTTCGTGCTCTTCACAAGTTGCCTGTTCACAAGGGAGTGAAAGACTAGACTACCTCTTTGAGATTCAGCTCCCTTGTTTCGTCAGGTCTTCATTCATGATACACGTGCTCTTCAGCTGACAGAGCAGCTCCCAAGATTCCCTTTGTCAGAATGGACACCTGCACATGGACAGATCTCTCTTTTCAAGGTCCGCCTGTCGACAGGAGCTCCCAGGATTCCCTCTGTCAGAATGGACACCCGCACATGGCCAGATCTCTCTTTTCAAGGTCCGCCTGTCGACAGGAGCTCCCAGGATTCCCTCTGTCAGAACGGACACCTGCACATGGCCAGATCTCTCTTTTCAAGGTCCACCTGTCGACAGGAGCTCCCAGGATTCCCTCTGTCAGAATGGACACCCGCACATGGCCAGATCTCTCTTTTCAAGGTCCGCCTGTCGACAGGAGCTCCCAGGATTCCCTCTGTCAGAATGGACACCCGCACATGGCCAGATCTCTCTTTTCAAGGTCCGCCTGTTGACAGGAGCTCCCAGGATTCCCTCTGTCAGAATGGACACCTGCACATGGCCAGATCTCTCTTTTCAAGGTCCGCCTGTCGACAGGAGCTCCCAGGATTCCCTCTGTCAGAATAGACACCTGCACATGGCCAGATCTCTCTTTTCAAGGTCCGCCTGTCGACAGGAGCTCCCAGGATTCCCTCTGTCAGAATGGACACCTGCACATGGCCGGATCTCTCTTTTCAAGGTCCGCCTGTCGACAGGAGCTCCAGGATTCCCTCTGTCAGAATGGACACCTGCACATGGCCAGATCTCTCTTTTCAAGGTCCGCCTGTCGACAGGAGCTCCCAGGATTCCCTCTGTCAGAATGGACACCTGCACATGGCCAGATCTCTCTTTTCAAGGTCTGCCTGTCGACAGGAGCTCCCAGGATTCCCTCTGTCAGAATGGACACCTGCACATGGCCAGATCTCTCTTTTCAAGGTCCGCCTGTCGACAGGAGCTCCCAGGATTCCCTCTGTCAGAATGGACACCTGCACATGGCCAGATCTCTCTTTTCAAGGTCCGCCTGTCGACAGGAGCTCCCAGGATTCCCTCTGTCAGAATGGACACCTGCACATGGCCAGATCTCTCTTTTCAAGGTCCACCTGTCGACAGGAGCTCCCAGGATTCCCTCTGTCAGAATGGACACCCGCACATGGCCAGATCTCTCTTTTCAAGGTCCGCCTGTCGACAGGAGCTCCCAGGATTCCCTCTGTCAGAATGGACACCCGCACATGGCCAGATCTCTCTTTTCAAGGTCCGCCTGTCCACAACATTTGCCCCCACTCTCTGAAACATTCAGCTCCTCTGCTGTGTCTTCAGTATCATCTGAAAACACATTTATTCCCAGTGCCCATCTTGCACCGAATTTGAGAAGACAAGTGATGGCTCATTCTTTGTTTTCATTGTCCTGAATGTTGTTTCTCTTTCCTGAAGAAGACTTAAGAGGTGGAAACATGTTGTGTTTTTGTCTTGTGATTTGTTTGTCTCTGTTATCTGGGGGATTTATTTTAATTTATTTTTAAAGCATGTTTATTCCTATCGTAACCACCCTTCAGCTTGTTCCCCTGGACTGTCTTTCTTCCCTATATTCATTTCTGTTACAACGTCAGTGTGCCTGTACATGCTTGTCTGTGTGTGTGTGCATGCATGTAGTGTCTGTGCATGGGTGGGAGGGGGAGAGAGGACAGGTGTGTGCATGCACATGTACAAGTGTAATTTCTGTGTGTGTGTGTGTGTGTGTGTGTGTGTGTGTGTGTTAGTGTGTGTGTGTGTGTGTGTGTGTGTGTGTGTGTGTGCATGTGTGCGTTTGTGTGCGAGTGTAAGTTCTGTGTGTGTGGTGTGTGTGTGTGTGTGCGCGCGCGCATGTGTGTGCATGTGTGCGTGCGAGTGTAAGTTCTACATGTGTGTGCATGTGTGCGTGCGAGTGTAAGTTCTATATGTGTGTGCATGTGCACGTGCATGGGGGAGAGGACGTAAGGGTGACTGTGTGACATCCGCACATCTGTGAGTGCATGACCTACTTTGGAGTCTGTTGGTGCCATGTCTGTGTTGTTTACATAGTTTCCTTTTGTCGCTTTATCTTTCATGATTTTCCCCTTTGTTACTTTTTATATGCAGTTGTATCATATACCCCTCTTGTGTCTTTTTCTTACTGTATTTGTAAGCACTTTGAGGTTTGTTTTGAAAATTGCACACGATGATGATGATGTGAAAGAAGAACTGTTTATGCATACGTGGGATAAGATAATGTTGCTTATAGCCCAGCCGACCGCAAAGGGCCACATCAGGGCTGTTTATGCATATGTGCCTGTGTGAGTGATGGACTGATTATTTATAAGGAAGGGTAGTGAGAATTGTATTTGTGAATCTTCAGCCCCAATCTTGATAGCTCTGAGAGGGTTAATCGTATACATTTGGGATCTTTCTCCCTCTCTCTCTCTCCCTCTCTCTCTCTCTCTCTCTCTCTCTCTCTCTCTCTCTCTCTCTCTCTCTCTCTCTCTCTGTGTCTTTCTGTCTCTTTCTTTTTTTGTATATTTTACTAAATGTTATTTGTGCGTATGTGTATGCATGTGCATGCCTGTATGTGTGCACTTGTGCACACATGTATCTATATCTCCTTATGCCTCTACACTGCCCAGAGTCAACACTGCCCCCTTCCCTCTCTATGCCTGTCTATCTCTCTCGCTCTTGCTCTCTCTTTATGCCTGTCTGTCTGTCCCTCTCTCTCTCTGTCTGTCTCTGTCTGTCTGTCTGTCTCTCTCTCTCTCTCTCTCTCTCTCTCTCTCTCTCTCTCTCTTTCTCTTTCTTTCTTTATGCCTGTCTGTCCCTCCCTCTCTCTCTCTCTCTCTCTCTCTCTCTCTCCCTCCCTCCCTCTCTCTCTCCCTCCCTCTCTCTCCCCCTCTCTCTCTGTCTCACCATCACTCAGGGTGACGCTCCCTGTTGTCTTTCAGTGGACTCCAAGATCTTGCTGGTGGATGGGGCGTCGCTGGTCCTCTACACCTGCCTGGCTCTCCGCCACGACGGAACCTGCTACCCAGGGTCTGAACTGGTGGAGCTGTATCACCGCCACGACAGCATCGATGACCGCGCCATGTTGTGGCTGATACGCGCTGTGTCCAGCGCCTGTGTGGACGTTAAGAGGCTGGTCAAGACGTCTGTGGCTGGTGAGTAGAGAGCAGGGTGAGATTGAAGAGGTCTGGGGGGAAGGGGGAGGAGTTTGCCTGTGTGGACATTAAGAGGTTGGTCAGGATGTCTGTGGCTGATGAATAGAGAGCAAGGTGAGATTGAAGAGGGTTTTTGTTTGTTTTTTTTTGGGGGGGAAGGGAGTTGCCATATTAGGAGTTACAAAGTGGTGTTTTTCTGTGTTTACCATGTGATGAGGTAACAGTTTGCAAGGTTCTGCATTTGAAGCACCATTCCATCCCATGCCACTATCCTGTCATCAGTCCTTGCTGATTTGCTGCCTTTCAGCTTTATACTGGTCATTGAGGGTGTGCTCTATTTTGTTCCCACTTGGAGAAGAGTAACAGCTGTCGCAGAATTGGCCGCCATTTTGAAATTGCATCTAAAAGGTTTACAATGTATTGTTTCTCAGATCTTTTCACAGGCGATTATGCATGATGGTGACAGGGCGATATCTGTGGAATTGGATTGCGTACAGATTAGCAGTTTAGGCTCTACCAGATGAATGACTGTTGCCTAAAAAGTGGTGCAGACTATGCAGATACATTTACACCGAAATTTTAGTGACCAAAACATAGAGTCCATAGTGACCAAAAGATAGAGAGTTACAGTGACCAGAACATAGAGAGTCGCCATTGAGATTATGGACAAGTCTCAGATTCATGAAAGGAAAGTGAGTGACCAGTATAGTCAGTTTTTGGGGGTTTTTTGGTTTTTTTTTGTAAATCAGTTGTGAAGATGCAAACAGAAAGACACATGACAAACTGCTTCCACTGCAAGATTTTTATACACACTCTGGTGTGATCTGTTCAACAGTTTCTGGAAGGTGATTTTTTTTTCTTATTTCTATTTTCTCTGAGAAATTCTCCCACCCCACCCCACCCCCACCCCCTCCCTCATGGAGGATTGTGCAGTTTTCAGAGCTGTCCACAGAGGACATCATGTTGTCGTATGCCCCCAAGCAATGGTCTGTGATGCTCGCTTTACAAACTGAATGGGCCAGTTGTACGCTTGGATGCACACTGTTTTTGACAGTGAAGATGTTCCCATGTGTTCATCGGCTTAAGCTTGAAACTGGTCTTCAGGCCGACACGAGTGGCATTTGTGTTTCTTTGAAAGATGATCATGCAGTGTCAGCCTGAGCCTCGAGGATAGATTTAATTTCCGTTTGTTTCAGGCAGCAGAGATGAATTTGAAAGATTAAGCTATGAAGATCAGATTACAGATGTTAATCAATCATATATCATGATCTCAGTACTGATGAATGGGTGCTGTCTGAGGGTGATTGGCATAGTTAATTGAGTGCTTCAGACGAGAAGATGGCTGTGCGTCCACTTACTCTTGTCCCGTGTACAAAGAAGTGATCAAATTGTTGTTTGACTCAGGCCGTGGGTATGACTTCAAATCATGGTGAATTAGAAACTCTAACTCCAGATGATAATGGATCATGGGTTGAGGAACTGTTTATTGATTGTTGAGTTCACTTAACTGTGATGTGCTCACTTTAGTGTTCACTGAACGGGGATGTGTTCACTGAAGTGTTCATAGACTGATGTGTTCACTGAACTGTCCATACAGTGATGTGTTCACCGAACTGTCCATACAATGATGTGTTCACCAAACTGTCCGTACAATGATGTGCTCACCAAACTGTCCATAGACTGATGTGTTCACTGAACTGTCCATAGACTGATGTGTTCACTGAACTGTCCATAGACTGATGTGTTCACTGAACTGTCCATACAATGATGTGCTCACCGAACTGTCCATAGACTGATGTGTTCACCGAACTGTCCATAGACTGATGTATTCACTGAAATGTCCATACAATGATGTGTTCACTGAACATGTCCATACAGTGATGTGTTCACCGAACTGTCCATACAGTGACGTGTTCACTGAACTGTCCATAGACTGATGTGTTCACTAAACTGTCCATAGACTGATGTATTCACTGAACTGTCCATAGACTGATGTGTTCACTGAACTGTCCATAGACTGGTGTGTTCACCGAACTGTCCATAGACTAATGTGTTCACTGAACTGTCCATAGACTGATGTGTTCACCGAACTGTCCATAGACTGATGTGTTCACTGAAATGTCCATGGACTGATGTGTTCACTGAACTGTCCATAGACCGATGTGTTCACTGAACTGTCCATAGACTGATGTGTTCACTGAACTGTCCATAGACTGATGTGTTCACCGAACTGTCCATAGACCGATGTGTTCACTGAACTGTCCATAGACTGGTGTGTTCACGGAACTGTCCATAGACTGATGTGTTCACTAAACTGTCCATAGACTGATGTGTTCACTGAACTGTCCATACAGTGATGTGTTCACTAAACTGTCCATACAGTGATGTGTTCACTGAACTGTCCATACAGTGATGTGTTCACTAAACTGTCCATACAGTGATGTGTTCACTGAACTGTCCATAGACTGATGTGTTCACTGAACTGTCCATAGACCGATGTGTTCACTGAACTGTCCATAGACTGATGTGTTCACTGAACTGTCCATAGACTGATGTGTTCACTGAACTGTCCATAGACTGATGTGTTCACCAAACTGTCCATAGACTGATGTGTTCACTGAAATGTCCATAGACTGATGTGTTCACTAGACTGTCCATAGACTGATGTGTTCACCGAACTGTCCATAGACTGATGTGTTCACTGAACTGTCCATAGACTGATGTGCTAATACACTGACCACAGACTGATGTGCTAATACACTGACCACAGACTGGTGTGTTAATACACTGACCACAGACTGATGTGTTAATACACTGACCACAGATTGGTGTGTTAATACACTGACCACAGACTGGTGTGTTAATACACTGACCACAGACTGGTGTGTTAATACACTGACCACAGACTGATGTGCTAATACACTGACCACAGACTGGTGTGTTAATACACTGACCACAGACTGGTGTGTTCACTGAACTGACCACAGACTGGTGTGTTAATACACTGACCACAGACTGACCTGCACTCGCTGATCTGTCTGCCAGAGGACTGCGTTGTGCCAGAGAGAGTGGTCACTGCAGCCAAGAGTGGTATGGTGAACAGCGGTAGGTAAAACGTTTTTCTGTTTCATATGCTTTACTAGCATTTTGCCCCGGTTTCATGATATTCATGCCCCCCTTGGTTGCATTTTCCTTTCCTGCCATCCCCCCTCATCCCTCCTTTGTAGGGCGAGAGAGGGGGAGAGAAATGTGTGGCTCTTATTTGGGTGGACATATTACCACTTCAGGTGACAAACATGACACAGCACAGCATGAGCAGAGAAATAGAAAAGAACTAAAAAGCCTGCCCTCTCTGCATGTAGGACAGCGAAGGAACAGCCCAGTCTAGACACCCAATGCCGTCTGCCATAGCCCAGTAGTTGACTCTTTGACAGTGGCTAATTACCATAATTCAAACAATTTATGAAACGAAATCCTTGAGGGAATTTAAGTTGAATTTCTGTGTGTGAGTGCATTGAGCCAACGTCGCCTGAATGCGTCTTGGTCTGCATTCCTGTCTGTACTTTGTGGTCAAAGAGAACACTATAGTTTCCTTGAGGACAGCATTCACCATCAGCCTTATGCTGGGACATTGCCAGTTGTTCTGTAAACATTGAAGTGATGTTGATGGTGTTAAGGAAAAGGAAAGAGAGAGTTCATCTGAACATGAAGTCATTGCAGTGGGGCCTGGAAGGAAGAGAACAAAACTTGGATCACTGGTCTGCAGAACAAATGACAGAAATATATAGAATGAATGGGTAAACAGCAGAAATGGCTTCGGTGCTGCTGTCTGTTCGATGGTCCAAGTACCCACTTCTTAATCATAAAGAGAGAAAGCTTTTTAGTGTGTAGGTGCTGAGATCTGATTGTTGAGATGTGACAGGATTCCGGTGTCCTCACAGGGCCCTCCTCACAAACACTGATCATGGTTGCTCACATCCACTGGGAGTTCAGAAGACCTGCGGGGACAGAATAGCTCAGTTGGTAGAGCACTGAACTTGGTGATCCTGGGGTTGCGGGTTCAAATTTCGGTACAGGGGGATTTTTCCCTCGGAGTTAACATTGGTTCTGACTCCATTCCCCATACAGTCCTTCAAATGAGACTATAAACCGAGGTTCCGTGTGTGAACGCATGCACATCTTGCACACACATAAAATCCCATCACCAACTTTTGGAAGAGAAGGCCAGTTTGGGTGTTGGTATGGATAACATGTTATACATAGTATGCACCTTCCCGAAGATGGAGTATGGCTGCCTTAATGGCGGGATAAAAAAATGGTCATGCACACAAAACTCCACTGCCTGTCTATACAGGCAGTGTCCGCAGGAGTATCAGCCTGAGTACGCAGAAAGAAAGAAGAAAGAAAGAAAGGAAGACCTGCACCACCATCAAAACATGGTGACAGCTTCACAGTCACATCTGTACAGTTAACTTGAAAAGCAACATGCTAAAATGGATTTGCCATCTCATGATGTCAGAGTTTGCCTGCATTTTAAAGATGTAGCAGACTTACACACAATCACCAAAATATGCTGGCTGTACATGCATTACAGATTTGTGTGTGTGCTTGATTTTAACATGTCCAAATGTTTTTGGGTTTGTTTTTCTTTTTTTGTGAATTCTGCTCATGACTTTATGTTTATTATTCAAAACATATTGCTGAACTGTACAATGAATAAAATGTGTGAAAGTGCATGTGCTTACTTTAGAATTTGTTGTCTGGTCAGTCAGCAAATGCACAGACGCTTTGTCGTGGACAGAACGTGTCACTGTGGGCAACGTTGTCTTGGCCGTTGTGTGCAGGTCATACGCGCATCGGTTGTCATCATTGGCTGATTGTTTTTTACAGCGCGTTTCTGGAGGAAAAGGTAGATAACTGAAGAGGAAGCGGTTGCCTGTCCTGCTTTCTTTCTCAGAACTTTTGATTTCTTTTCCTTTCTTTTTTTTTTTTTTTTTAAAGACGTTGGGATAGGTATGAGTGGGACGAGAACAGGAAGTGTAGAGTGTTTCTGCATGTGTCTGGACACTTTGTCTGTGTGCATATGCACTTAATGTGTGTGTGTGTGTGCTGTGTGTATGAGAATGTTGTCTGTGTGCACATGTGCTTAATGTGTGTGTGTGTGTGTGTGTGTGCTGTGTGTATGAGAACTTTGTCTGTGTGCACATGCACTTAATGTGTGTGTGAGAACTTTGTCTGTGTGCACATGTACTTAATGTGAGTGTGTGTGCTGTGTGTATGAGAATTTTGTCTGTGTGCACATGCATTTAATGTGTGTGTGCTGTGTGTATGAGAATTTTGTCTGTGTGCACATGTACTTAATGTGAGTGTGTGTGTGTGTGTGTGTGTGTGTGTGTGTGTGTGTGTGTGTGTGTGTGTGTGTGTGTGTGTGTGCTCTGTGTGTATGATAACTTTGTCTGTGTGCACATGTACTTAATGTGAGTGTGTGTGTGTGTGTGGGTGTGTGTGTACTGTGTGTATGAGAACTTTATCTGTATGCACATGTACTTAATATGAGTGTATGCTGTTTGTTTGAGATGTACTTCTTCAGATCTTTTTGTTTTCATATTACACATGATTGATTTGTTGTTATGTATGTATGTGTGTGTGTGTTTGTGTGTGTGAGAGAGAGAGCATGTGTGTGTGTGTCTGTGTGTATGTGTGTTTCCATCACATTTCCCATCCCCCTCAGTGCAATACCCTCAAGATGCCCATTCCAGCCTGCCAAAGCAGTCGCACACATACAGGTTGTGTCCCTTCCCTTGGACTTGTAGTCCAAAGGGAGCAAAGGTTAGGTGGTCGTCAGGCAATATTTGGTGGTCGTCAGGCAAGGTTAGGTGGTCGTCAGGCAATGTTTGGTGGTCGTCAGGCAATGTTAGGTGGTTGTCAGGCAACGTTAGGTGGTCGTCAGGCAACGTTAGGTTGTTGTCAGGCAATATTAGGTGGTCATCAGGCAACATTTGGTGGTCTTCAGGCAACGTTTGGTGGTCGTCAGGCAACGTTAGGTGGTCGTCAGGCAACGTTAGGTGGTCGTCAGGCAATGTTAGGTGGTTGTCAGGCAACGTTTGGTGGTCGTCAGGCAACGTTTGGTGGTCGTCAGGCAATGTTAAGTGGTCGTCAGGCAACGTTAGGTGGTCATCAGGCAACGTTAGGTGGTTGTCAGGCAACGTTAGGTGGTCGTCAGGCAACGTTAGGTGGTCGTCAGGCAGCGTTAGGTGGTCGTCAGGCAACCCATCGCAGGAAACACTGCGCTGCTGCTGAGTCGCTTCAGTGTTGCCTGTTCTGATTCTGCATGGGCAGGACATCTCCAATTGAGTGCCCTAGTGAAGATGGTAATTGTAGGTGTCAGCAGGTGTGAGCGTGGTACTGTGAAGACAGCCCCCATGGAGGATTTGTAATGTTGTGAGGTTTTTGCCATGAAGATTTCACAAGTTGATGCCAGTGTCTCAAGTTGTTCCTAGGATCTGAATCATCCTGCAGATGTCTGTCCAGGCTCACAGGCCCGTCAGTCAGGTTGAGAGAGAGATTGCTTGTGGAGCCGGCAGTCTCGAGTTTGAACTGCTTGTGCAAAAGCCATCCTGAGGAACAACTTCAGAAAAGTGTGGCACCAACGCCTGGACGTTGGGATTGCAGAGGACAGCATCCACCAACTCGACAGAGCAGCTCAAGCCGCCATCATCAGGCTGCGAACAGGACACTGCCGGCTCCTTTCCCATCTCTCACGTCTCAAACTCTCTCATACTGACCAATGCCCTTGTGGCACAGGCTCCCAAACTCCCACCCACATCATACAGTCCTGCCCCTCCTTTGAAGCCTTGAGACGCCAGACGTGGCCCAGTCTGGTTGAGGTCCAGGAGAAGCTGTGGGGACCGGTGGGGTGGCTGCGGCGGACTGCTGACTTTGCCTTACTAACGGGATTGAGGATCCAGCATGGTCGGGATCGCAAAAGAAAGAAAGGAACCACTTGTGGGGTTGGATTTTGATGGGTCTTAAAGGAATACCTGATTCAGATCTGGGAAGGCTGAGGTGGCAGAAGGAGAGGGATGGGCTCTCACCTTCCATCACGCCGTCAGTGCTCAGGCACTTCACTGCATCAGACAGTTGTGTTATGGAACTTTAACCCCTTCACTGCTGAAGGGTTATTGCCCTTTCGAACTCATAAGTGCCAAACTAAAAGGCTGAATTACTGTTCAACCCCTTTGATGTGCGAGTGGTTCAGAGGCGATGAAAAACAACTGGTCACTGCGCTGTGTCAGCAGAACTGAGACCAAAGCCAGGGCACTTCCTGTAGTCTGCCCTCTGTTTTGTCACCACGTGAACGAGATGCTGGCCCTCACCCATCACCCATTCCATGTAGGTGACCCACAGGTCAAGCTCTCTCCTTGTTATGACCCACAGGTCAAGCTCTCTCCTCATTATGACCCACAGGTCGAGCTCTCACCTCATTATGGCCCACAGGTCAAGCTCTCTCCTCATTATGACCCACAGGTCGAGCTCCCTCCTTGTTATGACCCACAGGTCGAGCTCTCACCTCATTATGGCCCACAGGTCAAGCTCTCTCTTCATTATGGCCCACAGGTCAAGCTTTCACCTCATTATGGCCCACAGGTCAAGCTCTCTCTTCATTATGGCCCACAGGTCAAGCTCTCTCTTCATTATGACCCACAGGTCGAGCTCTCACCTCATTATGGCCCACAGGTCAAGCTCTCTCTTCATTATGGCCCACAGGTCAAGCTTTCACCTCGTTCTGACCCACAGGTCGAGCTCTCACCTCATTATGGCCCACAGGTCGAGCTCTCACCTCATTATGGCCCACAGGTCAAGCTCTCTCGTCATTATGGCCCACAGGTCGAGCTCTCACCTCATTATGGCCC
>CM031618.1:2859383-2871883 GCA_018398815.1 Conus ventricosus | reverse complement strand
GCTGTTACTGATGCCTGTTTTTAATGGTAACAGGTCGTTACTGACGTGACTGTTTTTAATGGTAATATGCTGTTACTGATGACTGTTTTTAATGGTAACACGCTGTTACTGATGACTGTTTTAATCGTAACATGCCATTACTAATGACTGTGTTTAATAGTAACATGATGTTACTGATGACTGTCTTTAATCGTAACATGATGTTACTGATGGCTGTTTTTAATGGTAACATGCCATTACTGATGACTGTTTTTAATGGTAACACGGGGCTACTGATGGCTGTTTTTAATCGTAACATGATGTTACTGATGACTGTTTTTAATGGTAACACGGGGCTACTGATGTCTGTTTTTAATCGTAACATGATGTTACTGATGACTGTTTTTCATGGTAACACGCCGTTAATGATGACTGTTTTTAATGGTAACGTGCTGTTACTGATGACTGTTTTTAATGGTAATGTTAAAACCAGTCAGAAACACTCTTTTAACATCTGGTTTGTGTCAAGGTCACTGGAATCGGCAAGTTCATGACAAGTTCATGACAAGTTCATGAGAACTGTCATGGGACGATCGCAGTGGTGCCTCTGAAAAGAGACGCTCCCTCACACTGTCATCGGACGGTCGCAGTGGTGCCTCTGAAGAGGGACGCTCCCTCACACTGTCATCGGACGGTCGCAGTGGTGCCTCTGAAGAGGGACGCTCCCTCACACTGTCATCGGACGGTCGCAGTGGTGCCTCTGAAGAGGGACGCTCCCTCACACTGTCATCGGACGGTCGCAGTGGTGTCTCTGAAGAGGGACGCTCCCTCACACTGTCATCGGACGGTCGCAGTGGTGCCTCTGAAGAGGGACGCTCCCTCACACTGTCATCGGACGGTCGCAGTGGTGCCTCTGAAAAGAGACACTCCCTCACACTGGCTGTGCAACAAAGCCATTAGTCTTCAGGGGCTTAGTAGGTGGTGTCCTGTGTGCGTTGGATCAGAACAGGCACCACTGAACACCACCAAAGTGATTCAACAGAAGCGCAGTGTTTCCTGTGGTGGGTGACCTCATCGTACAACTTGACATTGACTGCTCTCAGTGGATTGCCAGTGCTGGGGCTGCGGCCAGACAGCTGGTATGTGGCTGTGTTGTACAACTTGACATTGACTGCTCTCAGTGGATTGCCAGTGCCAGGGCTGCGGCCAGACAGCTGGTATGGGGCTGTGTTGTACAACTTGACATTGACTGCTCTCAGTGGATTGCCAGTGCCGGGGCTGCGGCCAGACAGCTGGTATGTGGCTGTGTTGTACAACTTGACATTGACTGCTCTCAGTGGATTGCCAGTACCGGGGCTGCGGCCAGACAGCTGGTATGTGGCTGTGTTGTACAACTTGACATTGACTGCTCTCAGTGGATTGCCAGTGCCGGGGCTGCGGCCAGACAGCTGGTATGTGGCTGTGTTGTACAACTTGACATTGACTGCTCTCAGTGGATTGCCAGTGCCGGGGCTGCGGCCAGACAGCTGGTTTGTGGCTGTGGGCGGAGACCAGAAAGAGCAGCATAGGGACGATGCCACCGAGGCGGCAGAGAAGGTCAGACAGAGGAAAGAAAACAAGTGTGATATCAGTTGTTCTTTATGTTTCAGTGGAGAAATGTACAGTCACTGACACGGTCGTCGACCTTGTGGAGAAAGGACAAATAACGTCAGGTATGTTGACATGTTTTCAGGTCCAGGATCCAACAGGTGATTGTCCATTACAAATCACTGTTGACAATAGATGTGTATCATTCACTGTTGACAATAGATGTGTATCATTCACTGTTGACAATAGATGTGTATCATTCACTGTTGAAAACAGAAGTGTATCATTCACTGTTAAAAACAGAAATGTATCATTCACTGTTGACAATAGATGTGTATCATTCATTGTTGACAATAGATGTGTATCATTCACTGTTGAAAACAGAAGTGTATCATTCACTGTTAAAAACAGAAATGTATCATTCACTGTTGAAAGTAGAAATGTATCATTCACTGTTGAAAATAGAAATGTATCATTCACTGTTGACAATAGATGTGTATCATTCACTGTTGACAATAGATGTGTATCATTCACTGTTGACAATAGATGTGTATCATTCACTGTTGAAAACAGAAGTGTATCATTCACTGTTAAAAACAGAAATGTATCATTCACTGTTGAAAGTAGAAATGTATCATTCACTGTTGAAAACAGAAATGTATCATTCACTGTTGAAAATAGAAATGTATCAGTCACTGTTGAAAGTAGAAATGTATCATTCACTGTTGAAAGTAGAAATGTATCATTCACTGTTGAAAACAGTAATGTATCATTCACTGTTGAAAGTAGTGTAACCTTCCCAATATCGTAGTTGATTTTGGTAAGTTAAGCTAGTCTGTTTGGTTGTTTTGGGTAGAAAGTCAAAATTGTAGATCGAAATTATTAAGATCGTTAATGATCATTTTTTTTTATTCATTATAGGCAGTTAGGATATTTTGTTATTATTCTTATTATGGGTGGTAAATAAGAAATGAAGGAAAACAAATGTAAACGGAAGTGATGATAAAACCGAAGTAAGAACAACTTCCGTTAAGGACAGTCGCATGTCAGGAGTGGCACACCGCGTGGAGAATTGGACCAACGTGGAGGGCTCCTGCAGAGATTAAATCAGGTATGTTATGTTTATTTTAGGTGTTTGATAAAAGATTAGTATAGTTAATTGAAGAAACAAATTTAATTGAAGAAACAAATGATTAAATGAAGTTTTGGGACTAACACATTCAAAACATCATAGTTTCCTTGTTCGATTAAAATTAGCTGAAACTGGTTCAGCGCCGGTCGTTGTCGGGCCCTTTGTTCTGTTTAAAATTAATTTAAATTGGTTTAGCGCCGGTAGATGTCGGACCTTTTGTTCGGTTTCACTAAGTTTTCTTTTTTACAATTAGTTCATTGGCAATTGTGCAGCGGGAAAACTAATTTGGATTGTGTGAGGTTTAATGTTTTGCTTTTGTCAAATGTTGCTGATTGAACGGTTAATTGACTTGTTGTGATGGAAGAACTCTGTTGTAGTTCAGAGTTGCTTCATAACGATTATTGTGGGGTTGGGATGCAAAATTATTTATTGTCTGGTAGATGCAGCGTTTTATAAATTACGAGAGATGGTGTAACTGTTAGTAGAGTTGAAGTCTAATTCATTGATCTGGTTGGAATGACTAGGCTTTTTCTCTGTCATTACATGAAATTGGAGGTGTCTCCATATGCTGAGTCATGGTAAAATGGCTTGATGGGATGAGCTTGATTCTTTCTTTTATTAATACAATGAAAAACGTACAAAAGAATTCTCTTTTTCCCATTCCGTTGAAATTGTGCATTGATGTCTATGGTGTACCATTCCATGGGACATAAGTTGCATTTTGGAAGAAAGAAAAAAAGGAAAATTATATCTAGTCCTTGTAGAAGTATGAGGGCAAGTGTCGATTCCTATCTCTCTTGGTCACTGAGGTAGTGACTGTCAAAAGCTGCACGGTATGTCTGCAAAGTATGTGACTGAATATAACAGTGCGTTTATTGTTAAAATGAATGTTATGATTGGTGTGCATATGTTGTGAGTACTGACTTGGAGTAATTCTGTTTTGTTCTAATGTTGAGGTTGTAATTGTATTTTTTGAAGAGCCATTGTCTTATGTACTGTATGTCTAATTGTTATGTTAAACAGAAGTTTGTTCTGAGTGTTATAATATTTTTGTGATGGTGTAGGTTAGTAAAACATTGTTCTCTGTGTGTGTTGGTTGCAGTGTCTGCGCCCTTTCACGTTTGTTCATGATCCAAACTGCATTTTCTTTTTAAATGTAGCCAGCAGTTTATGATTGAACATATTGCGTACTAGTAATTGACATGTTTACTTGTGCTAAAAAGAAAGAAGTAATAAAAGGAAATAAAATATAGTAAAACTTCAAAATCTCTTTTTGTTAGTTGAATTATTGAGTGAGAACATTGTTCGTCCTTGTTCAGGTGAACTCGGGATAACTCACACGCACTGACTTTTCGGGTGGTGGGGTTACAGTAGTAATGTATCATTCACTGTTGAAAGTAAAAATGTAACATTCACTGTTGAAAGTAGTAATGTATCATTCACTGTTGAAAACAGTAATGTATCATTCACTGTTGAAAGTAGTAATGAATCATTCACTGTTGAAAGTAGAAATGTAACATTCACTGTTGAAAGTAGTAATGTATCATTCACTGTTGAAAGTAGAAATGTAACATTCACTGTTGAAAACAGAAATGTATCATTCACTGTTGAAAGTAGTAATGTAGCATTCACTGTTGAAAGTAGAAATGTAACATTCACTGTTGAAAACAGAAATGTTTCATTCACTGTTGAAAGTAGTAATGTATCATTCACTGTTGAAAGTAGAAATGTAACATTCACTGTTGAAAACAGAAATGTAGCATTCACTGTTGAAAATAGAAATGTATCATTTGCATTATGGTGGATAACAAAGTCAATGATTTTCATAAACATACAGAGAGTTAAGGATGAAAGATACTTAAACAGTCAAATGACTGTTAAAAATCAACAATGCATTAAGTTAACCATAATATATAGTCACAAGCATATAAAGCAAGCAAGCCACCATATTTTTCCTACTGCACTGTGCTGTTGGAAGGTTGACACCCTTTCTGTATGGAACAGCCCATGTCGCAAAGAGCAAACTTGATTTGTTTTCAAAATGACTGAAATCACAGTGAATTGTGGAAACACTTAAACTGAAGCTAAGCGAAGCCTGACGACTTGTTGTTGGTGGCAGCTTGGCGTTGTTTGTGAGGTCAAGTTCAGACATCAGTCTCCCCAGAATCCACTGCGGCCGTGGTAACTGCCATTGTCATGTCAACACGATGGCTGTGCGTGATTGGTCTTAGGGTAGACTTGGGGAAATCATCTTTATGGAGTTATGTGATTGGTCTTAGCCTAGACTTGGGGAATCATCTTCATGGAGTTACCTGAAAACGACACAGCATGTGCCATCAGCAGTTAAGGCCCTTTCATGCTGATCTGTCTTTGTTGGCTTGCGATATAAGACTTCAAAACATAAGTATATGACACTGAGAAAATATGTTTATACATAAGATCACGACACTCAAATGTAAGATTAAAAGAAAAAGCAAGAATGTGACTGTTGTCTTTCTTCGTGACTCACCCTGCACTGTCGACCTCCAGCCAGGTCTACTCTAACAATGATACACACCTGCACAAACCTGTTCACGCTCCACACACTAGCATGCTCTCTGAGTGTTCTTGTGTCTCTGACGATTTATAAAGGACCATGGGTCTAGCTGGTTGGCTACCTGGTTGGTTCTTTGCTGTTGTTGTTTTGTCATTGTTTGTTTGCATGTTGTTGTTTTGTCATTGTTTGTTTGCATGTTGTTGTTTTGTCATTGTTTGTTTGCATGTTGTTGTTTTGTCATTGTTTGTTTGCATGTTGTTGTTGTTTTGTCATTGTTTGTTTGCATGTTGTTGTTTTGTCATTGTTTGTTTGCATGTTGTTGTTTTGTCATTGTTTGTTTGCATGTTGTTGTTGTTTTTGTCATTGTTTGTTTGCATGTTGTTGTTTTGTCATTGTTTGTTTGCATGTTGTTGTTTTGTCATTGTTTGTTTGCATGTTGTTGTTTTGTCATTGTTTGTTTGCATGTTGTTGTTGTTTTGTCATTGTTTGTTTGCATGTTGTTGTTTTGTCATTGTTTGTTTGCATGTTGTTGTTTTGTCATTGTTTGTTTGCATGTTGTTGTTGTTTTGTCATTGTTTGTTTGCATGTTGTTGTTTTGTCATTGTTTGTTTGCATGTTGTTGTTTTGTCATTGTTTGTTTGCATGTTGTTGTTTTGTCATTGTTTGTTTGCATGTTGTTGTTGTTTTATGTTGTTGTTGTTGTTGTTTTGTTTTGCTGGTGTGTTTCCCTGCATGCTTAATCGTTTTGAGTTTGTTTAAGATCTCTTTTCAAAAAGGTTGAAACTGATCGATGCTTTGTCAGTGAGTGAAGGTGTGAACATGCGTGTGTATAAAAGCGATGTTCCCTTTGGCGTCGGCTTCTGTACAGGCTCCAGACCCATGCCTGCCAGCTTCTTAACTTGTCTGGAATTTCCCAAATTTAGAAGTTTATTCCCCGAATCCAGAATTTAGTGAAAAAGTCCAGTTGTGTTTGAAAATGTAGGGTTGGAGGTATCAGTTTTGTATAGGCATGATAAAGTATTGCAAAAGCAAGCCGAAATGATTTTAATGGATGTCGGCGATTATTTTATAGGGAAAACACATTTTTTAAATCCTGCATTTGTCACCTGAGAGATGAAGGGGTTAGAAATTCTTTCAGTCAAAAGCCTGACTGTAGATGTACACAGGTGTGGTTCCTGTCATTGCCAGCTTCAGCTGCAGTGTGTCAAATGACGAAGAGGTGGGTCATCAGCTCCGTCGTACAGATCAGTTCCAGATCCTCCAACTCAAGGTGCTTGACCTCAAAGGTCAATTATAAACATCTTCAGTGCACAGACTGACTGCTGCATAAAGTACTACATATTAATACAATACTTCATGGAGTTTAGACTATCAGGTTTTAAGACTGGTTTTTAAAAAAATGTCCCCACATTTCCCATTTCCCATTAAAAAAAAAAAACAACTGAAAACAGAAATAGTACCCCAGTTTGTATGAATTTGTTTGGTCCTCTGAACAATTGATTTGGTAGCAAAGAGAATGTCTAAGTGAAAAGAAGGAGAAAAAAAATGAAAGTGAAAAGGTAAAAACTGATGAGAAGATCTTCCTTCTTGTGCCTGTGATTGCAGGCTTTGATATCCCAGTGCATGTAAACGGATGAAAAAAGAAAGAAAGAAAAAAACACCTGATAGTGAAAAGGTAAAAACTAACAAGAAGACCCCTCTTCCTGGGCCTGTGATTGCAGGCTTTGATATCCCAGTGCATGTAAACGGAAGAATTAGAAAAAAAAAAAAAAAAAAAAAAAAACACCTGATAGTGAAAAGGTAAAAACTGACAAGAAGACCTCCCTTCGTGTCCCTATGGTTGCAGCCTTTGATTTCCTAGTGCATGTAAAAGAGGAAAAAAACACAACACCTGATAGTGAGACAGTTAAACTGACAAGAAGACCTCTCTTCCTGTGCCTGTGGTTGCAGCCTTTGACATCCCGGTGCTCACCTGCCAGGACAAGCTGATCGTGGGCCAACAGAAACTGGACGTGGAGAAAGTAAGTGACAGGTGTGCTGCACCAAAGCCTGAACTCGGAGTGTATGAACACGTCTTGTGCGCATGTTAGGGAATAGCAGAACATTCATGCATTTTGACATTCATCCAGCAATGTATTTGTTTAATTTACACATCTAGGTTTGACAGGGTTTTTCTTCATACTTTCTCTTCAAACAAAAGCATGATCTCCACTATAGGGTTTTTCTTCAATGCATTCATTTTTTTCGTTTTACGTTTCAGTGTAGGGTGTAACTAGAGACAGCTTTAAGCTGATTTTGTTTTGAAATATATGTGGAAATGGTGTTCAAGTGAAAGAGTAATGAACATTAGGGTTGAAATACTGAGCTTTTGAATGAACGTTACAAACCCTAAAGCCCTAGCCTCAACCTATCCGTCTTTTTCAGACAGGGCATGAACAAACAATGAAAATTAGTAAATCATGTGAGAAAAAAAAAAAATATATATATATATATGATGTTTTCGGTTTTTCAGATTGGTTAACGTTTGGTTTCTGTTGTTAAATTAATGACTTACCTGGAAATACAGAGTCCAGTTTATAACGTTCTTTAGTTGAGGTGACTTCAGAAGTTGATTTTTTATCCTTCACTCATTTTCCCTTCAGCTTACCATCCACTCCTCTTCCACCTGTTCTTTACTCACCCCACCCCCCAATCTCTCTCTCTCTCTCTCTCTCCTCTCTCTCTCTCTCTCTCTCTCTCACACACACACACACACACACACACACACACACACACACACAACACACACACACACACATATTTCTTTCTTTCTTTTTTGTATGATAATGTTCTAATATCGTGAACATTATCTTAGTGAGATGTCTGCAGTCATGCCTATGTGTGAAGGAGACATTATGCAGAATTACCTCCCTTCATAATTTATCTGCCATGGTGTGTTCCAGCTGACCGGACGATGGACAGTGTTGTGGAGAAACAAGGAATTCTGGGCCATGCGATCTCCCTTTGCGGAGTCGTCCTACCTCATCCCCACACACAATGGTCTCCTCTACCTCTGGCGCAGTTGGAAGTCAGTGACCGTATTTCAAAGGGTTGTGTCAATCATTTTCTGTTTCTTTTTTTTCCTTTCTTCCTCTTTAAAAAAAAAAAAATTAATGACGTGTGAGTCAGTGAGGTGATAGCCCTGATGTGGCCCTTTGCGGTCGGCTGGGCTATAAGCAACATTACCTTACCGAAAGTCAGTGACCCAGAACCAGATTCAGAGTGAACCTTGTATTTTACCTTAGTGCCGCTCGATTGGCTTTCTTCCCACACTGCTGGTTCCACCTCCCGTCACTTGGCATGCGAGGGCCGGAATAGCTCAGTTGGTAGAGCGCCGGACTCGTGATCCTGGGGTTGCGGGTTCGAATTTCGGTACAGGGGGATTTTTCCCTCGGAGTTAACATTGGTTCGGACTCCATTCCCCATACAGTCCTTCGATTGAGACTATAAACCGAGGTTCCGTGTGAATGCACGCACAACATCTTGCACACATGTAAAATCCCATCACCAACTTTCGGAAGAGAAGGCCAGTTTGGCCGTTGGTATAGATGACACGTTACACATAGCATACACCTTCCCTGAAGATGGAGTATGGCTGCCTTAATGGGGGGATAAAAAACAGTCATACACACAAAACTCCACTGCCTGTCTATACAGGCAGTGTCCGCAGGAGTATCAGCCTGAGTACGCAGAAAGAAAGAAAGAAAACACGGCATGTCACAACCCCACAATCGGCAGTCCACAGGGAGCAGTCAGTTTCAGGTCGCCCTGTGACACCCCACCTAAGAAGATCCTGCACCGCCACTGAGTGCAGGTGGTGGTGTTGAGTCCACTGAATGCAGGTGGTGGTGTTGAGTCCATTGAGTCCAGGTGGTGGTGTTGAGTCCACAGAGACCAGGTGGTGGTGTTGAGTCCACTGAATGCAGGTGGTGATGTTGAGTCCACTGAGTCCAGGTGGTGGTGTTGAGTCCACTGAATGCAGGTGGTGGTGTTGAGTCCACTGAATGCAGGTGGTGGTGTTGAGTCCACTGAATCCAGGTGGTGATGTTGAGTCCACTGAATGCAGGTGGTGGTGTTGAGTCCACTGAATGCAGGTGGTGATGTTGAGTCCACTGAATGCAGTGGTGGTGTTGAGTCCACTGAATGCAGGTGGTGATGTTGAGTCCACTGAATGCAGGTGGTGATGTTGAGTCCACTGAATGCAGGTGGTGATGTTGAGTCCACTGAATGCAGGTGGTGGTGTTGAGTCCACTGAATGCAGGTGGTGGTGTTGAGTCCAGGTGATGGTGTTGAATCCACTGAATCCTGGTGGTGGTGTCGAGTCCACTGAGTCCAGGTGGTGGTGTTGAGTCCACTGAATCCTGGTGGTGGTGTTGAGTCCACTGAGTCCAGGTGGTGGTGTTGAGTCCACTGAATCCAGGTGGTGGTGTTGAGTCCACTGAGTCCAGGTGGTGGTGTTGAGTCCACTGAGTCCAGGTGGTGGTGTTGAGTCCACTGAATCCAGGTGGTGGTGCTGAGTCCACTGAGTCCAGGTGGTGGTGTTGAGTCCAGGTGATGGTGTTGAGTCCACTGAATGCAGGTGGTGGTGTTGAATCCACTGAATGCAGGTGGTGGTGTTGAATCCACTGAATGCAGGTGATGGTGTTGAGTCCACTGAATGCAGGTGGTGGTGTTGAATCCACTGAATGCAGGTGGTGGTGCTGAGTCCACTGAGTCCAGGTGGTGGTGTTGAGTCCACTGAGTCCAGGTGGTGGTGTCAAGTCCACTGAGTCCAGGTGGTGGTGTTGAGTCCACTGAATGCAGGTGGTGGTGTTGAGTCCACTGAGTCCAGGTGGTGGTGTTGAGTCCACTGAATGCAGGTGGTGGTGTTGAGTCCACTGAATGCAGGTGGTGGTGTTGAGTCCAGGTGGTGGTGTTGAGTCCACTGAATCCAGGCGGTGGTGTTGAGTCCACTGAATGCAGGTGGTGGTGTTGAGTCCACTGAATGCAGGTGGTGGTGTTGAGTCCAGGTGGTGGTGTTGAGTCCACCGAGTCCAGGTGGTGGTGTTGAGTCCACCGAGTCCAGGTGGTGGTGTTGAGTCCACTGAATCCAGGTGGTGGTTTTGAGTCCATTGAATGCAGGTACTAGGTGGTGGTGTTGAGTCCACTGAGTCCAGGTGGTGGTGTTGAGTCCAGGTGGTGGTGTTGAGTCCACCGAGTCCAGGTGGTGGTGTTGAGTCCACCGAGTCCAGGTGGTGGTGTTGAGTCCACTGAATGCAGGTGGTGGTGTTAGAGTCCACTGAATGCAGGTGGTGGTGTTGAGTCCAGGTGGTGGTGTTGAATCCACTGAATGCAGGTGGTGGTGTTGAGTCCACTGAATGCAGGTGGTGGTGTTGAGTCCACTGAATGCAGGTGGTGGTGTTGAGTCCACTGAGTCCAGGTGGTGGTGTTGAGTCCAGGTGGTGGTGTTGAGTCCACCGAGTCCAGGTGGTGGTATTGAGTCCACCGAGTCCAGGTGGTGGTGTTGAGTCCACCGAGTCCAGGTGGTGGTGTTGCGTCCGGGTGATGGTGTTGAGTCCACTGAATGCAGGTGGTGGTGTTGAGTCCACCGAGTCCAGTGGTGGTGTTGAGTCCACCGAGTCCTGGTGGTGGTGTTGAGTCCACCGAGTCCTGGTGGTGGTGTTGAGTCAAGGTGGTGGTGTTGAGTCCACTGAGTCCAGGTGGTGGTGTCGAGTCCACTGAGTCCAGGTGGTGGTGTTGAGTCCACTGAATCCTGGTGGTGGTGCTGAGTCTACTGAGTCCAGGTGGTGGTGTTGAGTCCACTGAGTCCTGGTGGTGGTGTTGAGTCCACTGAATCCAGGTGGTGGTGTTGGGTCCACTGAATCCAGGTGGTGGTGTTGAGTCCACTGAATCCAGGTGGTGGTGTTGAGTCCACTGAATGCAGGTGGTGGTGTTGAGTCCAGGTGGTGGTGTTGAGTCACTGAGTCCAGGTGGTGGTGTCGAGTCCACTGAGTCCAGGTGGTGGTGTTGAGTCCACTGAATCCTGGTGGTGGTGCTGAGTCTACTGAGTCCAGGTGGTGGTGTTGAGTCCACTGAGTCCTGGTGGTAGTGTTGAGTCCACTGAATCCAGGTGGTGGTGTTGAGTCCACTGAATCCAGGTGGTGGTGTTGAGTCCACTGAATCCTGGTGGTTGTGCTGAGTCTACTGAGTCCAGGTGGTGGTGTTGAGTCCACTGAATCCAGGTGGTGGTGTTGAGTCCACTGAATCCAGGTGGTGGTGTTGAGTCCACTGAATGCAGGTGGTGGTGTTGAGTCACTGAGTCCAGGTGGTGGTGTTGAGTCCACTGAGTCCGGGTGGTGGTGTTGAGTCATGCCTGGTTTGATCCCCTGTAGCACAGTGAGAGACATTTCCTCCTGAGCCACCTGCTGGTGATGAGAATTGCTTGCCGTGAAGTCAGGAGACCGTCCCTCTAAAGAGCACACCAGGACATTCATCCAACGACAGTCCCCTGAAGTTGCTGATACTGGCTCCTGACACAAAGTCACCACAGGTGTGAACATGAAGGGGAAATCAGAACGGAGGTCACCATAAACCCAGGGCATGGAGGGCGACAGATTGCAGTTTGGAGGAGGTTGACAGCGATGCTATGTTATCCCACTGTGGTCTAAGAATGCTTGGCAGGGCTGTACTCTGTGCTTCCTTTCATGTTGTCCTTGGGGCTTCAACCAGGCCTGAGAGACACAGACACCTGCAGTGCTGGACAGGAGATGTGAGCAACACTCTCAGAGAGGCGTCCATCACATGGATGAAGATGGTTCCAGTCTTCCCACTGGACCCCATAGCGCACATGACTCTATGGTGATTGGCCAGAAACAAATCTCACAGCAGCCAGTCAACAAACTATGTCAGCAAGACGCTGACACCCCCCCCCCCCCCCCCCCCCCACCCCCCGCACCCACCTTCTCCCCCCTCCGTTGCAAGTTTCAGTTTATGGGAAGCTACTCAAGCCATTAATTGAGCGTCTAGTTCTACACACATCCTAACATCAGTGTAGTTTTTCTCTTTGGTAAGGGTTGTTTTGAGAGGTCAGAGGTCATCCTGTCCACAAACAAGATGGTGAAAAGGAAGGCAGGCTTCATTTTGAGAAGTGTTTTAGTTGGTGATAAGACAGGAGTTTTTCCATTGAATGTGTCCATGTGATAAGACAGGAGATTTTACGTTGAATGTGTCCATGTGATAAGACAGGAG
>CM031618.1:2851883-2856883 GCA_018398815.1 Conus ventricosus | reverse complement strand
AGTTACAGGTCTGGTACAGGAGTTAAAAATAAAGGAGTAACAGGTCTGGTACAGGAGTTATAAATAAAGGAGTAACAGGTCTGGTACAAGAGTTATAAATAAAGGAGTAACAGGTCTGGTACAAGAGTTATAAATAAAGGAGTTACAGGTCTGGTACAGGAGTTATAAATAAAGGAGTAACAGGTCTGGTACAAGAGTTATAAATAAAGGAGTTACAGGTCTGGTACAGGAGTTACTAGTAACAAGAAACACTCGCCCCATGCCCACAGCACACTGGGCCATGGGCCTATAGCAGAGAGCCTTGGTAGTCAAAGGGTTAAACTGTGATGTACAGTAAAAATGCTAGCTATCTTCTTAAACAGACCTTGTACAGAGCGCCACTCTGCAGTTAAAGAGTTAAATCATGTAAAGCTATAAAAGAAACAGTTGTGTTACAATACCAGCCTGGATTCAAGGAGCCTCCAGAGTCAAAGGGTTAACCCATGTTGTGCAATGAGAAGACAACTTGTTTGATGTGACCTAGTTCAGAGACACTCAGCTGTCAAGGGGTTAAACCGTCATATGCAATCAAAATAACAGTCCAGTGAATAAATGACCAGATGGATGGAACAAACAAATAATTAAACAGACACAATGCATTTTGATCCTGAGGTCTTCTGCTAAAGGCAACACAAGCTTAGGTAATAGTGACAACAACAAAAAAAGGCTGAACTCTACCCGCCAAGGTTGTTGTACAGTGAGTGAGTGGAGAGTGTTATGAGAGTTGTCTTCTCTTGGCCAGTGTGAAGGTCAGACTGAAGAGTGCAAGAGGGGGAAAAGGATACAAGACAAGGAGGCTTAAAAGGTAGTGTATAAAATCAGAATATTTCCCTCGGGTCCGTGTATTATGAGTGGGCGCTGAAGTTGTTCATGGAGGATGTGATTATTTGAATGTGTTGTGGTGGTCAGTCAGATGTGGCATGTCCTTATCGTTATTGAGATGATCTCTCTCTCCCTCTTTTTTTTCTCACTGTAAGAAAGCTGGTTTGCCCACTTCTTTGTGTCCACCTCTGTGGCAAGGTCTTGTAATCCAGGTCATGGGGGCAAAGCTTCACTGTTTGAGGTCAAATCTCATGATGTGAGATGTTCATCAGAATCATCCGACAAACTTCATTCACACAGAGAACAAAGCGACGGAGTTGACGCCATCGCTGAGTCCTTTGGTGATGATCTGTGATTGCCTGCTCTGGTCCAACATGTCCAAGGCACCAACCGTTGAGCCCCTGGCAGCTGACAATAATTGCTTAATTGTGGACCCCATTTGAGGAGGCCTCTGTCTCACAAAGGTGCCAACACTTCCATCCAGCAACGGTCTCCATGAATGTGTTGATACTGGGGACTGTGAAGAACTAACCACAGGCACGAACATGGAGAGGAAATCGAATCCAAGGTCACCATGAGCACAGAGCATGAGGGGCCTCAGAAGCTGGAACTTGTCGATGTGATGACGATCAACGATATGAGGATGACGAAGATGATACTGTTTAGTTCCTCTCTGATGACAGGACTCTACTTCGCTTTTCTTGTTGTAAGACATCTTGGCATCAACCAGGCCTGGGAGATGTTGACACTTGCATGGTTGGTCAGAACATTTTAGCCACTCTCTCAGGTATGCATTCAGTATTCGGATGAAACTCATCTGTGTGATTCCAGTCTCTTCCCTTTTGAGCCCAAGCCACACTCAACTGTGGGAGGGTGCCACCTGGTGGCCAAACAATCCCACACATAGATGACTCTGATGAGAATCAAACTCTCTCCCTCCCAATTGCCAGTCTGTGACGTTGACCACCGCACAGCAGCAGCTTCTGTGAAATGCTGTTTTTTTTTGTTTTTTAGAGTGTAAGCAGTACAACAACAACAACGAAACTGACAGAACTGGCCAGTGTGGAAGTGGTTTTGTTGTTGTTTTTATTGTTGTTGTTGCTGCTGCTGTTGTCATTCCCATGTAGATTTGATATTATCGCAGTGAGACAGACCAACATCAGCAGTGTTGCTTCACCCTCCATGAGTCTCTCTCTCTCTCTCTCTTCTCTCTCTCTCTCTCTCTCTCTCTCTCTCTCTCTCTCTCTCTCTGTGTCTCTCTCTCTCTGTGTCTCTCTCTCTCTCTGTCTCTCTGTCTTTCTCTCTCTGACTCTCTCTCTCTCTGTCTCTCTCACTCTGTCTCTCTCTCTCTGTCTCTCTCACTCTGTCTCTCTCTCTGTCTCTCTCTCTGTCTCTCTCTCTATCTCTCTCTGTCTCTGTCTGCATGGTTGAATGAGTCTTTACGAGTGCCTAAGCGTGCGCGCGTGCGCGTCTGTGTGTGCACGTGTGGATAAGTGCTTTGACATGACTATGTTTTTCAGGCTTTCGGACCAACGTAGTATGCCTAATTGTTTGATTCATTGGTTGATATTGTGTCTTGCAGCCCCAAATATTGGATGTGTTTGAGGCTGTTCACATTCGCGACTGTATTGTATTACATTAATAGGCTTTTTGATTTTGTACAAAATCGATAATTCAGAGCGTATCTCTCTCTCTCTCTCTCTCTTCCTCTCTCTCTCTCTCTCTCTCTCTCTCTTCTTCTCTCTCTCTCTCTCTCTCTCTCTCTCTTCTGATATTCACTGTATATCATCATTACATTCTAAGATCGCGAACTATCTGGGGACGGATTTGTGACTTTTTTGCGTTATTGACAAATTTGTGAATGTTTTTTGTATTTTGATTCCTAATTCATTTTTTCTCCCATTTACTGCCACTTTTTTGTGTTTGCGTAGCCTCTTGTTTAGATAATTTAACCGTGCAGTTTGCATTTAAAAGTGGGTTTAATTCTTCTTTTGTATTCGTTACTATAGATACGATTGGAATTGACACTGCTTCTGTATTTCATTGTGGCTAAAATGCCTAATACTCTCAGGACAGGCCATCTAAAGATGGGCTTAGAGTTGGTTTTCTGAATATTAATCATATCATAAAAAAATTTGATGATGTATCCCATATTTTAGATAACTCTGGCAAACTTTTCCCATGTATTTGGTTTCGCAGACAGGTCTAGATTGTCAAAACATATAAGCGACTCTGAACTATATGTACCGGGATACAATATCATGCTTTAAAGACCCTACACGAACTATGGATACAGGTTTAGTTATCTACACCATCAAAGTGTTAACTTTAAAAGGATTAACCCTACAAACTATTTCAACATAGAAAAATTATGGATACAAATTAAATTCAAACGCTCTAAACCTCTTTCCGTTGGTTTTGTGTACAGAAACCCTGCAGAGAGTGCAGTTTGGCGTGATAACTTACTCTTCTGCTAGAGGATTATGTTCCACTCCCCATGAATTAACATTACTGGGAGATTTCAACATTGATCTTTTGAACCCAAAACAAGTCCTGGTTACAAAGGGCGGAAACTTTTCACCTTTCGCAGTAATCGCCCAAAGCTACAAAAAATAACTGCCTCTTCAAAAACACTTATCGACCACATTTTATACATCTGAAGCATGCATTTAGCGGAAATTTGTTCACCGAATTATGCTTGTAGTGACCTTCTTCCCATATCCCTAACATGGATGAAAAAAGGCGTTAAAGTTCCAAAAATTGTCACATTTTAATTAATACAGAAGTTTTCCTGTTTTGATTCCAATAAATTTTTATCTGAGTTAAAAAATTTCACACATACACGACGTATATCAGTTTACTGACCCTGACGAAGCATTCGAAGTTTGGTATCACAATTTTTTAAATGTTTTACGAAAAAACATGCACCTTTGAAAACAAGACGTGTTAGAAGTAACTAAAGTGCCCTGGCTCACAGAAAATGTGAACACGCCATGGACTTACGAGTTTTACTATTTCAAACGGGACAAAGAAGAATTTAATAAACAAAGGAATCTTGTTACTTTATTTAAAACTGCGGCTAAAATGAACTACTTTCAAAATCTTTTTGTCGTCAAAAATGACAGTAAGCGATTTGGAAAGCCATAAACCCAATTAACCAGTAATAAAGTCACTGCCTCTAAAACTATATCAGTCAGCATTATGTCGCCAGACATAGTCAACAATTATTTCTGTGGAATAGGTAGTGCAACTGAAAAGAAAGATAAATCTGCCTATAATGACTTAGAGACTGTCCGTGAATTCTGTAACTCAAAAGACATTTCCTCTGATTTAAACGTTACCTTTAAGGGCCCAGTGCATGAAGTATACAATGCACTCTACTCATTTAAAGCAAACATGTTCACGAGGACTGGATGGTATTGTAGAAAAAATTCCCTTAAAATCTCAGCACAGTTATTTCGGGAAACCCTTACGTACATCTACAAACTTGTGCATCTCAAAAAATAAAAATTCCAAAGGCATTTAAAGTTGCAAAAATTATTCCCTTATATAAATCAGGAGACCATTCGAGCCTTCTAATTACAGGCCTATTTCTCTTTTAACCTGTCTTGTCTAAACCCTTAGAAAATCACATTAAAAATTCTATTCTCCATAAATTCAATTTTTACAATCTTTTCCATCCGATCCAATCAGGTTTCAGAGCAAACTTCTCATGCCATATTGCATGACATCCTTAGTAGACAAATGGTTGATAATATCAACAATGACAAAATCACTGGTGCCTCTTTGTTGATTTCACTAAAGCCTTTGATGTACTTGACCATCCCACTCCTTCTAAAAAACTAAGATCTATCGTTTGTCTACTGATTCATTAGAACTCATGTCATCTTTCCTATCTGGTAGAAAACAATCAGAAAACGTTTAGTGGAAAAACATCTTCTGCATTGGCTGTTGATTACGGTGTTCCACAAGGTTCTGTCCTAGGCCCTTTATTATTTTCAATTTACATTAACGACTTACCTTTATTTTCTTATGCAGAATGCGAGTTATTTGCTGACGACACACCTTTACACTTCAGTAGCACCAATGTCGTTGAGGTCTCAACAGCTCTTCAGGAAAATATTTAACCATTAGCCGAC